>JARHVA010008034.1:192500-355000 GCA_037957365.1 Torreya grandis | reverse complement strand
ACATCTACTTTTCTTTCCTAAAAAACTTGAGATGGTTGATCATGCTGACCAATTTACACCCATTTTTCCTACTATGTCATCTAGGTCAATCATGTTAGAAAGGGTTACATTACCTTTTCCCACCTAACAAGATTGAGTTGGTTAATCTTTTAGGATAAAATTATGGAAGGTTTTAGGATCAATACTTGGATATAAATACCTCACTTCACTTAAATCCAATAGGGAGTAACATTCATTTTCCCATTGTTACAGCTCATAATTCTAAAAATTTTACACTTGAGGAATCATTGTTTAGGGTTTTGCCTTGGAAGGAAATAAGCTTATCTTGTGTTAAAGTCTTGGATTCAAAGTAAAAATATTTTAGCCTAGAGATGATTTATATAGTATGATCATTAAAAAGAAACAAAAAACTCTTGAAAAAAACCATTATCCAAGGGAAATATTAAGGTACAATGGGTTTGTCCAAAGGTAAGTATTGCTAAATTTTATTCTTTATTTTGATATATATATGTTGCACAAAGTAATAGGTTGAATGTTTTATTCCTTATTTATTATAAATCTAAATTGACTTGAGTAGAGTTATATTTGATTGTTATATGTTATTTATTTTTAACCATCCCCCTTTGTGTCATAAGTGATCACTAAATTATATTTATTATATATATGGTAGGCCTAGATAGGGTTATTGTATAGTATCATTTTCTTAGATGCTTTATAACCCTCTCCTTTGGTGTTGTGTAGTATGAGATCCCTTGGTTAGGTTTAGTGGATCTAAATTGGTCACGTCCCAATATAAATAGCTATGTAATAAATTATCTTGTCATATTACCTTATCCAAGATTGGAATTCACTAAATAGGATAAGTTGCATATCTATCATAATTCATGAATGTTTACAAGTATCTCACCTAGAAATACATCAATATTTATATGTATTGTAAAGTCTCAAAGTAAAATTAAATGTCACTTCTTTCAACACTCTATAGAATTTAATTAAGAATTAGTAGGGGATTATGGAAAAATAATTTTTAGTTCTGATTTTTATGTTTGACTTGGTTATGTATATTGTATGATTGGCAGTCACATTATTTATTTCATGATTAGTTATTATTTTGGAAAACATTTGAATATGTTTATACTATGCTCTATAATCATGTTGATTGTGATTTCATTTGTAGATGATTTATATTACAATAGTCTATTGATTCTTATATATTGATTATTTTTTAATCTTGAGCTAACTACCCTTTATTTGATTGAGGTGGTTGTAAGAATATTTTTCCCCAATAAGTGGCATAGAGGGAGAGTATCATCAGAGATGGTGGTATAGATAACAACATTAGGGATTAAGAGAATTAATTTAAAACTACACACACCACATTCTCATGTCTTAGGTGAAATAAATGTCAATCATAATGATATTTAAATGATGAATGTTTCTTTTATTGTTTATCCTTGTAGTGAATGAGGTATGTTTGCATTATTTGAGTTCACCACTTGTCATAATTATCATAGTATGGAAGTCTTTGAATTAACTGGCTGTGTTTCTCAAAATCTTTATCTAATCAAACTATGTTTTGTTAACCTTGACTACATTATAGTTGGTAGAGGTATGAATTTTTATTAATCTTGTTTGATTATTTTTATTATGACCATTTTTGTTGACATAGTGAAGAGGCACCCTTTCTCAGTGCAACCTTAAAGGCATGAACTTAGAGATATTGAGACTCAATGGGTTCCTACAAGAAATAAAACATCATTAATTGATAATGTTTAAAAAAGTTATGTGTATACATATTCCCCACTTGAATCTCATCATGTTTCATGTAGTTACAACATAGCATGGTGCTTCAAGAAAAGAACATAGAAACACATAGCATTGAGCTAGGCAAATTTCATTAAGAAGAAAATAAGATAAATGAAAGGTAGAATTAAAAAATACATACCTTTACTTACATTAGTGTTGTAGAGTAGGAAGAAAGTGAGAGAAATGTCAAGGTGTCCAATGTAGGGAACATTAGGTGAACCTTTAAAATAAGTAAAAAATTGAAATTTTCAAAAAATATACATGTGATATGTGGAAAAATTCTCTATGATGTCAATATTCTAGAACATTTTTTTGGTTTATAAAAGGATCTAGTAGAAATAAAGTTATGAGTGAAAATCAAAATCTATTAGTGAATAATTTATAGGTAAATAATTTTTAATAGTAAATATAAATAGGGTGAAAATGAATTCATTTATTATTGTTACTATTATGATAAAATAATTCTCTAAGAGAAATAGTTGAGCCTAGAGAAAAACCATAGTGAGTAGATTACAACTTCAATGTGGAGGATGTGTAGCGGTTGTAGCTAGTGTAACTTAGGTAAGTGGTGTATTAATTTTTAAAAAATGATAATTTTAATTGAAATTGAGCTATATATATAAAATTATATATTAGGCAAATTATCGATACCAAAAATGACCCTTAGAAATTTTTAAGTAAACTAAGGCTAAAATAGGATATTGGGTAGGAAAGAGTCAGACCAATAAATTCCTAAGGCATTTATGGTAAATGGTAAAAAAATCATCACAATTTTTTATCAAAGTTAGCCCTAACAACTCAATTTGAAAATGTGAGATGATTCAATGAGGACGACTACATAGTATATGGTACATTTAGTATTTTTAGGGGTGGATGAATACATAACATAGGGCCAACTTAGTTAGAAATATATACATGGATGACATAGTGCATCCTAGTTAATATAGTATGTAATAAGTGGTTGATTCATTCTATTAAATGAGGTTAACTACATCGTAGAAGGTTAATGTAGTAATAAAAGGATGTGAAATGGATGATTTAATATCAAAAATGTCAATTGTGTCTACAATAATGGGCTGATTACATATAATAGGGCTGACTTACTATGGAAAAGAGATGATAGGGCTGATTTCAGTATCAATTGAGTTGAATGTGTAGGAAAAAGGTGATAAATAGGAAAAATAGGCTGATGAAGTAGTCAATTTTTATTATTTTAATAATTTTTAAGAATTTATTATATTATTATTACATTGAGATCTAATATATTCTCTATTGTTTAATATTTTATAGAGATGAAAAAATTGGTGTCTGATTGATGTATTATGTCTACCATATTTACCAGTATGACTATCAGATGTGGATTGAGCTTAGCTATTTTCCCTAGGATTTTGAGGCATCATGAAGATGAGGAGGATCTAGCTCAGTTTTGATATATTCATCATGTTCCTAAGATCATGGGAGAAATTGACCAACACTTTTTGATGGGAGCTGGAGGGGGATATAATAGAGGTGTGTAACACATTGGAGGATGTCCATGATTTATTTGGGCTTATCATTATCGATACTCCTAACATATGTGATGAATCAAAGGTGTAGGATGAGAGGTGAACCCTAGCCTATTGTGTAATAGGATTTAAGAGTATTTGCCTAGCATTACATGTGAACTTATCTTATGTGTATATCTATGCCATTTTAGATATATAAAAGGCCATGATAGGACTTGTGATAGCACGTGTTGTGTCACAAGTCATATGGTAAGGTACCATTGTATATAGTAGCCTTATGTTAGTCCATCTTATATCAAGGTGTATTTCATGATCTAAGCTCTATCATTTAGGTGTATCTCATGCATGATATGTATGGTATGTTGACCTAGGGGTATAAGACTATGGGCCCCATAATTTTGTTTAGTGCTTGGGATTATGATAGGTTCATATGTATTATCTAGTGGGGTTTACCCATGTGTTAAATTATATATTTCATTAGGTAGTGTAATGGAGGCAAGATCATTTAGTGTGTGTTATGCCATATGTCTCAACTTTATAGACTATGACATGAGGGAAGATAGTATGGTAGCATTACACTGATATTATGGCCATATGGATAACTTGGGATAATATTTATATAGGTTTGGAATGTGTTCATATCATGGACCATTATAATTCATGGGTGGAGCCATATTCAGTAGCTCGTGTACTTAGATAATAAGGCCTACCACATACAATAATCCCTCTAGTAGTGTCTACTTATTAGACATGGCATATGAGAGATACAAGAGGGAGAGGAATTTTAGGGGTTCCTATAGAGATATATATTATTAGGCCTTGGAGAAAATACCATGGGTAGGTTAATCTTAGCAATAGGAGGTGGGAAGGCCTGATGTAGAGGATGTTATAGTTATGGATACTAAGGATGATGATGTAGAATAGGTGGTTACAAATCTGTAATAGAGATGAAAAATATTGTCTCAAGCTCATAGGAGATAGAGGGGATATATGCATGATAATTCACATATATAGATCTTATAATGGATCCTAGACATATCTAGCTGATAGAGAGAAAACTAAGGAGGGGGTTGTGATGGGCATATCTAGTAACACTAGGTTTTGCACTTACATAGATGAAATTGATAAATGAGGTGCTTAGTGGTTGATCTAATGGGGAGACCATGGTTGGAAAAATTAATACCAATAAGAAATGCTTTAATTTATTAATTTTTTAACATAGATCACTAGTTACATTATTGTTTATGTATTTGGTATAGATAGATGGTTTAAGATATATATACATGAGATCTAATGTACATTTAGTTTTTTACATAGGTAATGTTGTGTAGGAGATTAAATGGGGAGATATTATTTTAGTTGAAAACCATGATATTTTGGATGGGGTGTTGTCACATTATGATCCATCCACCTTGGTAAACCCTATGGTACCATCTACCGAGCTTATGATAGTTTATTTATATTAGTTTGGTAGGCTTCTCAATAGTTGTAGGCATGAGGAGATGACTTATGTTCACATGAAAGAGTAGGAGAGGGAGAGGTTCAAGCCTGGTAGGCATTGGCATATGAGTGAGTTGCCCATATGGTGAATATTTTAGAGTTTAGACATGTGCAAGCCTAGATGGCCAATCTATAGGGATAGGTTGATGGCTTGATATCCTAGACTACCTCATTATAGTGTACCATTCAAAGGGTTCAATCATAGGCATCCATGGGTAGCATGGATCGGCCATAGGATATACATCATAGAGCATAGCCTTAGAGTTTTAGCTATTATATTTTGTATTATATTGTATCAAAATCATGCTATATTTTGATATGGACATTTCTTGGTCTGTGAGTTATATTTTTTATTTATGGATGGATGTATGAGATGTATTTATTTTCTATCACATGTATTTTACTTTTGTCGTATATGTTATGTGAAATATGTGATGCATGTTTTTTTTTATAGCATTATGTGATACACATGCATGGTTAAAAATAAAAGCAAATGATTTGGGAAAGTATAAATAATAATAAAATTTAAGGCACACTATATAATGATAGGAAATGTGTAAAAATAAAAGATGAATAGATATAATAATCCAAAAGTGGTAAAGTAAAAGGTAACAAAATGTTTTTAACTGTGTGAAAATAAAAAAATTACACTATATTAGAACAAATAAAATTCATACTATATGAAGCTAGGAGGTATGAAAATTTGTAATAAAGTGGTGAATATTGGAGTTGAAAATGAACTCATAACCAACAGGATCTCTATTACAAACCATTACCATATCTTCTATAATACATACATTGTACACAAAGAACAAAATATGCACAAAAGAGTCTCTATAATGTATTCACAATTATCCGTGTGGGTCTCCACAATGACCAAGTCAAAAATACATGGGAGTGCCTATTAAATAGGCAAGGTAGGTTGTTTCATGCAATAAAATATTGTTACATGAATAACCATAAAATAGGTGTTTTTATTATTATTATGCACTAAAAAAATACATGCAAAAAATATAATAGTAGTTCCAATAATAAACAAACTCCCAAATCAAGCTTACGTGATTTACTCTAACACCTTCCCTTAAGCATAGAATAGGGAGTGAAAAAAGATAAAGCAAAGGGACTGATAGGTCCCAAAAACTATGCCTAATAAGGTACCCATGTACAAATCATAGTGAAATATAAAGTATCCCTATGGTAACTAATCCATCTTACCAGACTACATGGATGACAAATCATTGTAACTATCAATTCAAATAAGATTTGGTACTCTATACAAGGCTACCTCTATAAAAAAAAAACTTATCTCAAAACATTAGGAAAAAAGTCACTAAGGATGAAATATATCACCGCAAGGTACCTAAAAACTAGTAACAATAGCTAAAGTTGAGGGAGAAAAAATATATGCTACAAGGTGTCCCAAGAAAGCAAATAGATTAATACTTGAACATAATGTTGAAGAGGTGCACTGGGTAGAACAACGGCTATTCTGGTGCATTCTAGTGTCATTTATTTTTTTATGATAGAGTAGTGGATCTATACCACTCATAAAAATTTTAGTTCCATTAAGAATTTTAGAGGTATCGATAGTGAAAAATAGTTCACTAAATAAATTTGATCTACTTCTAAAATTCTAGATTTGGATAAATGAAATAGTTCGAACAAGTATCCAACTTACTATGGATAAAGTTGTGTGTGCTCCTAGAATCCATCAAGATAGTGACCTTTTATTTCTTAAGGAAACCCATCACCTTAAGATTTTGGGGATTACTAATACTTTAAATGGCATGACATGAAATAGTAGGACGAGACTCTTCAAATTCCTCCTTAGGAAATTCTACATCCTCATCTTGTACTTCTTCATCATCATTGGTACATTCAATGTAAAATAGCTTCCTTTTAGCACAATGATGGTCTTTTATCCATTTTCTATTAGAACCATAACACAACCCTTTGGCTCGCTTCTCCTCAATTTGTCATTGTGTCAATATGGTGGGCTATGCAAATGATGGTGCTAGAAAGTTACGACTATGACCAGTAGTGAAAGTTTTCCTTTTGACCATCTCTTTTTCTTTTATCATGCATGACTTAAGGATATCTTTTGATACAAGTGTTGGGTTAAACATTCAAACCTTTAATTAGATGTTATCTTTGAGGCCACCCAAAAATAGATTAGTCAAATTTTCCTCAGTGATATCTTCTACCCATAAAGAGAGATTTTAAAACTGATGAATATATTCCTTCACAATTCTTGTTTGTCATAACTTGGCTAATTAGATAAAATATTTCTCAGTGACATTATTTTTATGATGAGTTGATAACTCCTCAGTGAAAATATTCCATGGAAGCACCATTATTTTTCTTTTGAGCACATAACCAATGATACCAAATTAGTTACTTAGGTTCCAGATATAGGGATGTTACTATCACAATTTAATAACTAGGGGTTTGATGAAGTTCAAATAAATTTTCAATTTGGTCAATACACGTGACAGTATCCATACCATAAAACTTACACATGTCCACTTTTGGCAACATTAGTTTCATACCAACATGAGAGTTGTTGAGAGGAGGAATTGAATGCTAAAGTGGAGGGTTGTTGGGATAAAAATAAGATGTAAGGGCATCCAATTATGTATGGATATGATACAATTCACTATGAACCCCATTAATCTCTTTGTCCATCCTTGAAACATCATCTTAGACTATAATAAAGTCATCATGCATCACCAAGTTATTTATGTCTGCTTGAAGCTGAGAAATCACTGGATCTAAAGTTCTAGATTTCATGTCATCGACAAAAGGAGTCTTAGGAGTTTATTTCCCCAATTTGTTTCCTCAAGTACCTAGACCTACCATATACAAACCCTACTAGGGCTTTGACCCCAAAAAATTATTCTAAGAAATGCTACGATTGTGATGACTTTGTCACAATGAATCTACTGACTACCTTTATGCACTAGGGTAAAAATTTTGGTACAAAAGTGTATCAATAGAATATACCATTATGATAATCTCACCAAGATGAATCTAATGACTATAATTGTGCAAGGGGAAAATTTTTTCTCAAACCTTTTTTGTGGTAAATATTTTTTTTCAAAAAGGTGTTTCGAGTAATATTACACTGATAGAAAAAATTAATTCTTCCTAGATTGTAAGTTATGTTTTTTTCACTCTCACCACTCTTAGAATCAATGCCTCACTATATCCCAAAAAAAATCATAAGAAACTTATCCAAATTGAAGCTCTGATACCACTCATAATGAAATTACTTAGATATTTACATAGAATGATTTCATATTGCATAGAATAAGCAAATATGAGATATCACATAGTGATAATTGACAACAAAATAGAATACTAGATAGTTTAGCAAAGCCACTTCAAGGGGGAAACCTCCATATCAATTAACTAATAAAAAAATACTTAACATAATGAATAAATACTAGCCACTACCTCCTATATATAATGTACTTAGCCAAAGTTATTCCATAGGCTAACATATCGAAGAACATAGAGAAATGTAACAAGTAAATAAAAGAGGTATGTAAGTCACAAGTAAGCCACACATATCCCTAGACACATCAATAGTTAAGGGTGTAACATATAAAAATTGTATGCTTAACCTATGTTCTAACTATAGCTTATTCCACAAATGTAGCTTGTTCAAAAAATAGCCTATGCTGTAACCATGTCCAACTCCTCAAATATAATTTATTTTATGTATGTAGGAACTTCAAACACCATTATTTTAATCCATTCCTAAAATAAGAAGACCCAATGCTAGAGTTTTCACCATAACTAGTTACATGGTTAGCATAACATGGATGTGAAGCATAGAGAGTTTAAGCTTGGTGATCTTGTCCTAAAATAAAACTAAAAGAACACCATGACTTAGAAAAAGAAGGAAGGCATGTTCAAGACTAATTGGATAAGAACTTATGTGAATATTGATAATTAAGGATATAGAGCATAGAGTTTGGATACACCAAAAGGAGATGAACTTGATGAATCGATGAACATAATACATCTCAAGAAATTTTTCTCTTGAGAGACCTGAGGTATTGTCTATCAAGATCATTCAAATTATACTTTAATATCACCTTCCTTATAATATACCATATACCATTCCACTCCTACCCACCTTTTTTAACATTGATTTTGATCCATTGATACTTTAGGTACCTTTAGTGATTGGATTTAGATGAAGTTTCAATCTTTGATTTAGTCTTTTGATTCATTGAGCACATTATTTTAGAATGAGATAGTATTTTTAGGCCATATGATAATGGTTTAGTAATTACATATTTAATTATTATCATGTTTTATATTATTTCTTATGTGATTGATTATAACCACCTTTGGGAAAGTTCGTATTATAGACCCTTGCCATAGTTTCCTAGCCTAGGAGTATATCATTTTACCCACATTATTGCATCACTTTGCCATACACTTCCATTTGCCTATTAGGAAAATTATTATTACTTAGTTAGATCCTCCACTGTAAGGCATAATTATTTTGACTTGAAGTCCATCACGACTATGTAAGTAGTGCTCAATTTACATTGAATTTAGATTGGTCACCCCTTTTCCTATGCTCTTACTATTTTGATAGTAATTTAAGTAGTATTCTCATCATTTTGTGAGTAATTTAAGTAACACTCTCACTATTTTATGAGTAGTTTCGTAAATACTCTCATTATTTTATGAGTTATCCCATTATGTGTCTCATATTCTCCATTGAGTTGAGATGCCTAGAAAAAACCCAAAAATATGCATGCCTTTAACACTCAACCATTCAAATTGGATCCATACCACTTAGGACATGCATCTCCTAGTTGATAGTTATAATCGAAGCATTCTCATGGATTTTTTCATGACCATTTGCGTTTGCCTATTTAATTTTATGATATTTTTTCATCCCAATTATTGAAGAACTACATTCATCCTAAATTTCATGTTTGACCTTGTTTCTATGGGACTATGTAGGAAACATCTAATTGGCTAGTACATTTAGAGTTAGCTCGACTAGTTTTGGTGTTTGATGTCATATACCATTCTATTTGATCATTCTTTCCTCTAGGTTTGTATCAAAAACACTCTTATCATTTTATGATTTATCAACACTCTAACTATTTTTTGAGTTATTTACACTCTCACCATTTTGTGAGTCATAGATCTCTTATGTTCTCACCATTTGGTGAGTTATTTACACTCTCACAATTTTGTGAGATTATTCTTGTTATAAACCTTAGACATAGTGATCATTATGAAAAGATTTCATTTATGAGCATTTGTGTCTTATATTATAGTGTGGTTTTAACCTAAACAATGCTCTCACAGTTTTATGATTTTTTTTTTGTTTAACACTTTCATGATTGCAAGCACTACCTTCTCTTTACTTTATGCACTCTCCATTTTATGGGACCATTACCACCTTTATTATATGAGAAATTTCTCTTGTTTATCATCATTTTTTATTCTATCCCATATCCTAAGATAATGACATTTGGCCTAAAGTTTATGTTGGACCTAGTATCCATGGGATTATGTTAGTAGCATCCACTTGCCTAGTGCATCTAGAGTCAACTCAACCACCCCTTCTTATTTATTTTATTCTCCCCTTTATGTTCATATAGTGTTGTTACATATAGCCCAGGGGCAGACTTTATCATCTTAACATTTTATTGTTGTTCCCTATATCCTAGGGGTAACCTTTTGTGTTGAACATAACACTTCTATTACACATGTACAAATAGTTAGATTAGTTATTTATTTTGAATTATTGTAGATTATTTGTTTGTTAATTTTTATTAGTTTAATTTAGATTAGTTTTTTTATTTATTTGATTTAGGTTGGTTTTTAGTTATTTTGTTTAAATTATATTAATTGTTTGATTTAGATTAGTTATTTATTTTCTTTGCCTTAGATTAGTTGTTTGTTTATTTTGCATTAGATTAGTTTGTTTATTTTCATTAGATTGGTTGTTTGTTTGCTTTCTTTAGATAAGGTTTTTGTTTTGTTTACTTTTATATTATTTGTTTGTTTATTTTCATTAGATTAATTATTTCATTTACATTAGTTGTTTATTTATTCACTTTAGGTTGGTTGTTAGTTCTTTTGTTTGGTTTAGATTAATTATTTGATTTATATTAAGTTGTTTGTTTTGCCTTGACTTATGTTTTATATTACTCTTGCTTGAAATTAATTGTTTATTGATTTTACTTTTTATTGTTTGTTCATTATGCATTACCTTGGGTTGTTTAATGCTTTTACTTTAACTTAATTATTTATTGCACTACCTTATCTTATTTATTTTTATTTTTAGGTTATTTTTTAATTTTATTCTCTTATATTTTAGTTAGTTGTTGACTTTTTTTTTTTTAAATCTTGGATTTTTTTTTTTTTTGTGTTTGCTTTTTAGTTTTATTAATATTAATTGGTTTTGACTAGCATTATTCTTTTCATTACTAATTTGGTTGTTTTGATTAGGTTTTTTGTTTATTCTTTGTTTGTTTGTTTGTTTGTTTTAATTAGTTGTTGGATAACTTATTTTTATTTGATTGTGCCTTTCCTTTTTATTGGTTTTCATAGGTCTATTACATTTTATTTACACTTGAGTCTAGATTAACCATATCTTATACTTAAGTTACTATTGATTGTATTTATTCCTACACTTAGTTTATTTGTCTTATATTTACACTTGGGATTTGATTATTCATATATTATTTATAGGTTGTTTATGATTACATTTAAATTAATTTTTTCAATGATCTGGATATATATTATTATAATTATAGTTGTCTATAACTATGATGCATAATATTACAAGCCATAACAAAGTTCAAGCCAATGGATCTATCAAGAAATGTAGTGGGAAATACTTCTTCATTTTTACAACTAACATCTACCAAACCAATCCAAAACCCATAAATAACCAAATCTCCATGATTATATTATGTGTTAATATAAACATGCATCTCTAAATAAGCATATATACTAGTCATGCAACATAAATAGATAGAAATAGTACAACATCTCATATATACGGAAATATAATAAATGAAATAAAATACATGTTTAATTGAAAATAAACATCCACAATGCTAAACATGAGCTAAAAATTATATCAACATGATAATAAATAGAGCATCACATATATCAAAAGAATAAAAGTCTATGTACAAAAGCCTCTAAGGACCAAACAAGAATGTCAATGTATCTTAAAAATTAATATCATATATACATCATGAATATATACATATCATGGTGCCAAAATACACAAATATGCCAAAGAGATCTAACATTGACTCTGAATCTATGATTCGATACTCGATGTCAGAGGTGGTTATGGTGGTGGTGGTGGTGGTGGTGGTGGTGGTAGTGGTAGTGGTAGTGGTGGTGGTTTCTATACTAACTCACCTAATGATTATGTCCCATGTGTCCTATTCCTAAACCTAGATGACCTAATTCTAGTCCTTTATGCATCCCATACCTAGAACATAAAAAATTACTAATATTTGGGGATGGTGGTCTCAATTCCCTATGATAATAAGAGGCCTCATAATTAGCCAAAAGTCTCTCAAGTATCATCTATGAGAATCCTTCCTATTTTATAGATTTTGGAGCCTCATATCACTCATGTCAAAGCCTATGTACATATTATAGGGCCTAATCCCTATTTAATATAGCCTCATCTATCTTTGCCTATATATATGCCTATACCTACACCATCTGGGCCACCTATACCTTCAACTAGGTAATCTCTAAATGAAGGGTAGTCATGTCCTCATCTATGATATCCAATGTAGCCTATAAATCCTCCACTCTTTTCTCCAAACCTTAGATCTCACGTACTTATGTGATAATCTCCTCCTATAAAATAGCCCTACCCCTACCTACCCTAACTATGCCTAATGTTCCTACTTAGCTTGGATCAAGTAATGTACTTGTTATACCTAAAAATCCTATATTCACCATCTTAGACTAGGTATCATCCCCTCCATCATCTCCTCCATTGTCACCCTCACCCTCCTACTATTCCAACTACTGCCATTATCACTAGCCTTGCTACTCATATAAGCCTCTATCTCACAACATCCATTAGTCTCTAACCCTAAACATGTACAGCTACTTGTCTAAAGAATTTCCACATTAATGGACACACCTATACCTACAAATAGATGTACTCTAGTATAACCCCTAGATCTATCATGAGTTTTACATATACCCATGAAACCTGTGGCACTATCCCATAACTAATAGTAGTTGTAATCTTAGTAATGATTAGAGTATCATGACTAATCTCTTGTGTAGCATGTGAAAACTACCTCACATCATTAGAAACATCTTGTATAATGCTAAAATTCTATAATACTCAATCTAGATGGTACTTCTTATTTATATGAGTATGTCTCCCTATGAAGAAGAACCTAGTCATCATAAATCTTGTGTACCATCTATTTTATGATAACTATAGTTGCTATGGAAGATAAGGATGCTAAATGAATAAATCTTCCATTATTTATTTAAGCATCTACCAATAATGGTATATCTTTTTGTGATGTTCTATATAACTTGAACTTGTCTGTACCCAACCATAAACCTATGGCTACTCAGGGTTTCTGACCTATCTCTAACCAACTCGGTGATCTATAGCTATATGCTCCTAGACCTAAATATATAGTAGTGTAGATGCTCTAATTATCCAGCCTCCTTAGTAGGTCACCATGTGTGTATCTCTATACAACTAGGCCAAAATTTCTACCCCCAAACAAATCTCATTGTGTCATCCATCATCCATCAGATGAATCTACCTAGGCCCATATAAAAGAAGAAACTACTAATATCAGGTAGTAATATGCCACTGATAATAGACATTAAAATAATAACCTCCTTATTGGTCAACACTGATGGTGAGGGATCCCCTAAATTTAGATCATCTAGTCAAAATTTTGTATATGTCTCTAATAGGTTAATGTATACCTTCCCATATACCATGGGAATATCTATAAATATGATCAAGTCATATAACACTATCTACTAACATTTTAGATATATTTATAACAGTTTGTATCCTATCATTAATAGTTTAAGGATCTTACAAGTATCCTCAAGTGTAACTATAGCCTCCTTAGTCAAGTGAAATATACAAGTCTCTAAGTGCCATCACTCTAGTGATGCACTCAATTATGCTCAATATATATGAATAATAGGCATATGAACCATGTCATACAAATATAGGTCCTATAGGAATATAGCCATCTCCACTGTTAACATCTATGGCATCTATAAATAATGTGAATGCCACTCTTGTACCATGATTACTATGAGACACCCGTGCAAACATAGATAGATTAACTTCCAACTACACACACACACACACACACACACACACACACACACACACACACACACACACACACACACACACACACACACACACACACACACACACACACACACACACACACACACACACACACACACACACACACACACACAAATATCTAGCTTATGCCTAGCCTTTTAGACCTATTTTACCATACATCCTAGATGTTAGACACATTTTGAGTCCCTTAAGTCAGCTATTTTACCTTTTAAGGTGAAATCATCATTTTCCCCAAATGGTGAAGTTGTCATTTTGGTGTTCTTTGCCATTTTTGGGTGAAACCAAAATTTTCATTTTTCACAAAAATGGAGACTTCACCTAAAAATTAGTGAAATCACCATTTTATTATTTCCCATATTTTTTTGGTGATGCTATTATTTGTATAAATAATGACTTCATATAAAGTCATCACTTTTCTTTACAAAGCAGTCATTTTGACTTCCATGAAAATGATAACTTTACAGATTTTGATACTAAAACTAGTAATAAATGTTTAATTTATGCATTATAAAGATAAGGTAAGGTCACTTACTAGAGGTGCATCATGTGATGGCTACTCATGCTGCCTCACTTAGTTATTCACATGCATTTTTCCTTGTCCATGTGCCATTTCTCATCATTTTTTATCACATGGTCAAAGATCCAAAAATTTTAAAGGGTTTGGGTGAAAATGATTTTTTTCACCCTATGGGGTGAACATATAGCTTGGAAAAAAAAATTTCGCCCCTAGGGCCATAAGTTTATTTTTGTTCATTTCAAGAGCTCTAATTTTTGACTATGTGGTCTATTTTTCATGTTATTTGATTTTATGTTTGTTATTTTTTGAGTTTGTATTGTTATTGGGCCTTTTAGATACCTATTTAACATTAATATTTTATAGACGTATCTCATGCTAGTTATAACATGCATCTTTGTACTAGCCAAATTCTTTAGATTCATGTTGTTATTCTATGCCAGCTCATCATCACTCCATTTATAGATTTATTTCATGAGCTCCCTTTACAAAATTTCCCACATGGAAAATTATTTTTGACCAATTACTACTATATCCTACCCTATTGGGGAAAAAACAATTTTATCATCTCTGATCCTACTTATTAGGGAAAAAAAACCATGCCAATGATTATAATTACTTTTGCAAAAATCATTATTTTTTGACTTATCCACCCTATTGGGGGATTTTTATTGTGCTAATGATTATAATTTCCTTTGGGAAAAACATTATTTTTTGACTTATTTACCCTACTAGTATCTTTATACTATGCTAATGTTTATAATTTCCTTTGGGTAAATCATATTTTTCCACCTATCCACCCTATTGGGGTAAATCACTATGACAATAATTATAGTTGCCTTCAAGCAAATCAATATTTACACTCCCAATACCTCCAAGTCATGTTATTTTATTATTTTCAAGGGAACATTTGATGACTCTATTTATCACCTGATTTATTGAGGGGGTAGTCAGGCCTCATCCTTCACCCTCTAGGGAATTACCCAAGGCATTAACAACTTATTCATTCTTTGAGAAGATGTTATTATGCCTATGTATTACACTAAATTATCAAATAGGGGAAAATTGTAGGCACCTTATTTTTTCCACAACCATGTCCTAGCCAAAATTTAGATTGATTCTACCAAATAATGTAACTTAAGCCTAGGTAACCACTGAATGTCCCAATTTCATCTACACATTAGACATTAGTGCCTATAATCATGTCAAGGTATCCCTATTCAGGGTATTATCCTATTTACAATGATGATATCCCATAGATTCATATATAGTCAAATTATGACCTATCAAATTGACAAATTAGCCTTTGAACCCATTAAATAGGGCACTTAACCAATTCTTAGAATGTAAAAATGCTAACTAGAATGAAATAACTAAACAAATGTAATTAACTGCTTAACTAAAATTTATACATGCAATTAGTGAATATAAATTTTGTAAAAAGGAAATTTTAATAAAAATGAGGTCATGTTGGTGTTATCATCCTAAAAAGCAAGGAATTATAAATATCTTAAGCCTTAAATTCAAAAATGGAGATCCATACTTAATAAATGAGATCTCTATCCTAAATATTAATTACTTTACCCTCCCTAAGCTAGTCACAATTAAATCTAACCTAACTACACTTGAGTTACAGTTATTTGGAGAACCTATAAATACAATTACCAAGGATATTATTTAAAAATCTTCTTTATGTAGAGTTATAAAGTTAAATTGTTAAGAGATAGCTTCATTTTTCCAATCCAAGCCAAGAGTGGAAAAGGAGAAGAACTTCCCGTAAGGCAATTGCATTGATAGAGGACTCTATTATACATATAAGTTGAGCACCAATACACTCACATTCGAATAAACATGAATCATTTGACAAAGGAGGTAAAGGTAGTTTGTTGCCTTTATTTATTAGTTATATTTTTGTTTAGCTTTGTTATTGATCATCCAAGTACTGAGGCAAGTAGTTGTTTGATATTAGGGTTTTGTAATTCCATTAAACAGAGAAAGCTAAACATTAATAAGGCTCCTCATGAGAAAAAAGGTGATTATGTAAATTAACAATGATACTCCCTTAGTGTTGTTGATTTCAAGGTGGATGAATCATGTAAATGTAAGAATTAGCTAAACAATGCTTGAATTATTGCCTTATGTTGTAGTTAGAATTATAAATGCATTAGGTGCTAGATGAATATCACTTATTGACCTTCTTAATTACTTGGTAAGATAATTATGTTTATTTAAACTAAATTATCTATTAAAATATGATTTAAATCTTTAACTATTAGGATATTGTATTTCATGGGTGTGATATGTGTGTAGGAATAGGTCATTACCAATGAAGGTAAAAGGATTACACCAATAATTATTGCATTATGTGTGATTCCACCTCTAACCCAAATATTGTGTTAAATATTCATTTATCATAATTGAATTCCCTATATTGCATTCATCCCCTTATTTATTTTTGACACATCTAAATGGATGGTAACCATTGCTGGTTGGTAGAACCACATTTGGCTAGTCATCTTCAATGCAAGAGGATAAAGTAGACCAACATCTAGATTGCATTGTTATATAATTATAGACATGTCATTTGATTTAATTTGACTTAAACCTTGTGTAGGGAGAAGAATTATCTTAGAAGTAACCATAGGACTCTTTTAAAGCTATCATGCACCATAATAGACTAGCAAAGAGATCACTATTAAGAAGGCATGGGATGGCTAGTATAAACAGTTGGCTAATCTAAGGAAAAATAGACACATGTCATGTTTTGATTAGATTAAAAGAAGGAGATAATTCATATTTGAATAATTTGAATCCCTTGGAAAAGGGTTTTATTCTCTAAAATTTAAATTAGAGGACCTTTTGGGACCAACCTAAAAGAGGAAGGAAGAATAAGAAGAGAGTTGGGAGAGGGAGAGCATTGGCTACTAAAAACTAGAATAAAATATCTATGAAAGGGCCTAGATCATTTAATAGGTGTCTTATGACTTGAATATTTTATTGATTGAAAAAATAAAGTTTGTGTGATTCTTGTTTGATTACTATATTCAATAAGAATAAGGTTGCATGGCCTACTTATTCTCTTTGATTATTTTTTATGGTTGTGCTTGAGTCACCCCATAGTGTTATCACCCTTGTGTGGGAGTTTGGAGTTGATGTATTCCTCCATGTTAGTCCTAACTATGGTACTTATCATTACTTGGATAATATGTTTTCATTGTATAAGACTTATGATCCCTTGAAAAGACATAACCTTCATGAAGGAGGAAGGGCTAGGTCTTTTATGAAGGACATGATAGTAAGATGCCTAAGCCCTCTCATTACTACTTATATAATATATATTAGTGGTTGTATACCTAATGCATCCTATTATTATGATCTTTATGTTTTATATTTTATGTTTTTTACTTTCTAGAAATAGATTCGAGGTTGATAACCAATTGACTAAGAAATGTTTGGATTGTCACCTTATGAGTAATTATCTCCTTGTCCCTAGGACATATTGATTTATATTTTCCTTTATTTAACTTGCACCATGATGTGAACATGACTGGAGCTAGGATTCCTAATCAGGGTGCCTAGCGTAGTCACTTGTTGATGGCAAAAAGATTGGGAGGTGAGCCCAAATTTTATTGGTTGAAGTTTCACTTGGAGTGAAGAGGAGCTTGTCTTCAACTATTTACTACTCATGATTTATTACTATATATATCTAGTAGCGAGCCAAGGATTAATTGTTCTCAGCTAAAATTACTATATATATGTATTAATTATTGATTGTGAGCCATGTGAGGCCACTATTATTATAAAGTTTATTAACTGAATGTTTTGGTTGTTACTAAAAATATCTACTGTATAATTTTCTTGTTTTATCAATTTATTAGGGCTCATTATAAATGATCCTTGTATAAAATGGAACCTATATATATATATATATATATATATATATATATATATATATATATATATATATATATATATATATATTAAGAATGGGTCTTAGGTGAAGATAGGTGATATAGTCTACCTATGATTTTATATATTAAGATATAAGCTATGATACTTTTATGAATCTAGTTAGGTTAACCCATTCATAATATGTATTATGCGTAGCTAGCCTAAAATTGGGTTGGCCTTACTAACATTGATCATCTCCTTTTAATATGAATGTGAAGAGTTAATAGAATTCTAGCATATAAAAATGATTGGAACGTGGATAAATAACTATGTGATTGTTATTAAGAAATAAAAATCAAGCTTATTGAGATGAGATAAACAATAGTGCTTGTTGGTATAGTTATGCCTATCATGAGTAAAGACTTATGTAGTCTTGTGTTTAACCTTTTTGGTAAATTAAGTCATGTATAGCTATGACAATTTTTAGTTAGACCCTTGGGAAGGAGTATTTACATAAAGGAATCTCTATGGCCTCATTGCTTTTATAATACAAGACTATGGGTTATATCACTAAATATTGTTGGGAATAGTTTCAATCAAGATTATGAGAGGATGAGTTGAATTCAATGATTAAAGTCTATGAATTAATATTTTGTATAACATATAAATAGTTCATAGATTTTTTGAAGATTTTAGGCTTGCGGTGGAGCGGAGGATGTCTGGAGAAACAATCCCCTTGTCCTTAGCAGTGGGTTATTACCTATTTGTGCCTTTCCTTCATCTAGATAAGTTTTAAATTATTATAGTTATTAAGCTTATCTCTATGTGTTTATTACACACTTATAATATTTTGTTCAACATATTAGCCTTGGAATAATAGAATGGCTCCTTGAAATATTTTAGAAGTCTTATATTGGGATGAGCAAACCAGTCAACTCATAGGTTGCATAGTAACATAAAGGTGTGGCTTGATTGAGTTGCCTATCAATATCTTGTTAATAGATTAAACCAATGGGAGTATTGGTTTAGTTTTGTAATATCAATTTAGACTAAGACTTACCTCGTTAAAATAAACTATGTAGTTTTCCCTTAGATGTTTGCTATATTTTTACTTAAGCATTGGCTCATAGCCTTGCCAAACTATTTTATGCAGGCTATTATTTGTCTACCTTAATTGCCTTAGCCATTTATCTTGACTTTTTACTTATCCTTTAGACTTTGGTCAAACTACCATGTGTAGGGCTTTACCTTGGCCATATTTTATTTGGGGATTATCTTAATGGCTACTTTGTCCACTTGATCATGTCTTAAGAACTTTTAAGCTAAGTTTTTTTGAATTTTTACCTTAGCCAATTAATTACTTTTCCCCCCTTTGTTTTCATTTTTTCCTTATTTATTTTCATGAATCTATAGATTAATTTAGAGGAAGTCATGTGTCATCCTCATGCTAACCTAGGAATGACATTAGTTTGGTCTATGGTACAATTAATGTCAGGTTAGTGGGATAGTGAGATGTTACCACATGAAATTATCTCAATGACCCATGATCTTAGGGAAGACCATAATTTTCAAGGCCTTTGGGATAGTGGGATCATAGTATTTTAACACATGGCATAACCCTAGTGACCCATGGTCTTAGGGATGGCCATACTGAGAGATTTTCCTCTAGATAGGCAAGTAAATGGGATGTTGTCTCATGGCATCATTTTGGTGACCTACAATTCTAGAGATGACCATATAGGAAAGAGTTCCTCTAGTATATTGGTGGAGTAGGATGATACTATGTTGCATCATCTTGATGGCCCATTATGCCAGAGATGTCTATGTAGTTTTCAAAGCATCTAGGAAACTGGGTTCACAAGATGGTACCACATGGCATCATCTTGATGACCTGCTATCCTAACGAGGTCCATGTAGAGTGTAAAGTGTATAGATAAGTGGGTAAGTGGTATGTGGCCATGTGGCCAAATCTTATTACTTCATTTTTATAAAGGCATATATATAATATGCAGAGCTTATAGTCTAGTGGGCTAGTGGGATGTTATTTTGGGGTATAATCCCAATTCTCTTCAACCCTAAAGAAGCTTTGCTAACCTTGTATATTGGTAGGGTAGAGAGTTAGTGAGTTATCACCACATAGAAAATTCACAAAACTACCTAGTGATTGATATGTGGAAAGAATGGCCCTAAGAGCCTAAAGGGAAGCTAATGCGGTGAGGGAAAAAATTGAAATGACAATGTGAATCTTGATTGTGTTAGTAGTTTCCAAGGTCAAATTTGTTGTCCTTCTTAGTGTTTGGTGCAAGCTTGAGAGGAGTTTGGAGTGTGAGTCCATATGATTAATGGTTTACATATATAAAATTCACCATGGAAACCACATGATTCACCTTGATATATTTTATGGCTTGAATGGATTGTATTATCCATCATTTTTTAATGGTGATTTATTGGTTGTAATCATGTGTTGTGCCTAGCTTTTTGAGAAACAAATGGGCATGACATTTTGGTATTAAAGCACTAGGTTAAACTCTAGGATATCTATGAGTTATAGGGATGTTTTATATGATTTCATCACATTTTAAACTTTGGTTGATCATGAATTATGTTAATTGAATTTGGTACATGCTTCTTCCTTATGTTATTGTAATCTAATTTGTGTAGACAAGATGCCACAAGAGGAAGGCATGAAAAATGCTACAGATGAGCATCACAAAGATCCCTGAATTATGTATCTAGTTGAAATACATCTTCAAATTCTTAAGATCATATAATGAGTGATGGTTTTGATAGAGGAAATATTTCCCTAAGTTTTTATGTTACAAAAAGGAGCCTCACCACCCTAGAGAAGGGATGCGTAGATTGGGAAAAATTTAGAGTCTCATCATAGAAATAAAAATAGGAATAAAATATAGAGTATTGTAAGAGGTGTGGTGCTTACACACAAGCCCACATGTAAAATCTATAGAATTATGACCATGTAAGTTCCAATGGAAAGAATCAAGAAAAGACACTTTTAGGGGTACTTTCTTCAACTATGGAGCTATTGACCACTATGCACAAAATTTCCCTAAGAATACTTGATCAGGGGATACTTAAGTCTTAATATGAACTAGTTGTGAGAACTAAATTTTGTTATGATCCTTATTATATTCATTTTAATTATTATATTATGATAAACATATATACCGATGATAAACTATTATATTAAAAAGATATTGAGCTTTATTTTTAAGAATCCATAGTTAATATATATGTATGTGTGTGTGTGTGTATATACATGTTACTTGCCTATTTTGAGTGTTTGGTTGAATTAATTCACTTTGATTATGGTGTTACCATGATAATAGTGGGCCATGAATCTTAATGAATTTGGCTTGTAATTTTTGAACTAATTCTCAAATGTTGTTAAAATTGAAGTAATATTTATGAAAAGGATGTAACAATCTCTTTTGATATTGTGAAGTTCCATGGATATGTCGGGGCATATGTTTGGAATGTGTGAATGTTATATGAAATGTGTTCTTCTTATTTATAGCATGGGAACCACTCAAAGAACCATGAGATGGTAAAACTCTAATACTAAGGATATGGCTTGTACTATGAATAAATTTAATATTGCATTATGATAATGAGGATGAGTGGTAATCTTACATTTTGATTATGAAGTAAGATGAATCTCATTGGAACAAATGAAAGTAGGTATATCTCTACATAATTATTCTTTCATGAAAAAGAGAATGCCATAATTGGATAAATTTGGGATATTAATTTCCTTATTTATGTAAATAATCACATACTCAAATTTTATTTTTTGAGCACAAGATAGATGGTTATGAGTGAATCTTCTTAGTTGTCAAGCATCTGGAATGGATTAAGCACTATGTGTTTACAAGAATCAGAAGATGGTGACTATGGAGGTGCCCTTATTTTGAAATGGTATCCCTACATCTATCTTTCCATAAACATTAGATGGGACCTAATTATAGGCAACATTATATCTAAATATTCATAATAAAGTAGGTAAAGCCTGATTTTAATGTCAAATCACACCTTGGTAGGTGGTGAATATAGTTTAGTTATAAGTATGAACTCTATATAGGCACAAGGTACTAGCTACTACACAATATCCTTCTATGTAGTGGTAGTGGTGTAGTGACCTCCTACATATTATTCTTGAAATTATCAGTATCATTTTGTGTAGTGGAAGTGGTGTAGTGCCCTCCTACATATTGTTCCTAAAATTAATAATATCAATTCGTGTAGTGGAAGTGGTGTAGTGACCTCCTACATGTTATTACTTGTAATTAAAAAATAATGAATTCATTATGATAAATCAACAATTGGATCCATGAGGGGGTCTTATCAATACTTGGCTCCATGAAGAGTCTTATGGGTAATGGATGGTGGGACCAATGCCCTCTTACCTTATTCTTTCTACCATTTTAGTGACTCCTTAAGTCACATAGTGATCATATTATGATATAATTTATGCTTAATGTGCTTGCTAAACTTATTTTATGTTATTTGTGCTTTTATTTTATTTCCTAGAAACCAACATTGTTTTCCTCTTGATTTCAAATGTTTTGATATAAATGTTGATCATGTAATTCATTGATGGATTTTAGTTAGATTTGGTTTCATATATTGATACTAATTGATCTCCCTTCATTGATTTTCACCTACATGATCAATTAATTTTATTCAAAAGATTGTGATGCTTTCTTGTGCTAGTTTCATGTGTTAATATGTGCATAATTTTCACTTTAGGTGAGTATAAATGAGAATAAGTAGCTTGAAATTGATAACTAGAGGGTTGTGATGGGGATCTGTCACACATGTCCAAAATCCCATACTTTTTGACCCTATTGATAAGTTTTACCTCCTAGGCCAAATTATCACCCCTATAGTTTAAAACTCACTTGTCATGATTTTAAAACCTTGTTCATAGCTTTGTCATGCCTTATGTGGTCTTTCAAGGGTCTTTTAAAATCCTTGTTAGCATTATTTAAGGAAATGTCTTTATTAAGCATTATAATGACTTCAAATTCAATCTAGTGGATCTTAGGGATATGTCATGATGTGTCAATATTTAATATGGTCCTTAAAATTCATTCCTTTTTTATTTTGATACATGATATAGAGATTGATAATATTAATTGATGACATTAAGGTAATTTAATAATGTTTAAGGTTTTTGGAAAACCCTATGTTTACATTGTGTCTAAGTAAAACCTTATTAAGTAAATATAATTAAATAGAGAATTAAATAAAATGGTGAATAATTAATTTAAAGTCATATAAGGTATTAGATTGATATATTTTCTCTACATGCGATCATCCATTATATACTAGCTTTCTTTGCACTTAAAAATGATTTTAAGGGATTTAAGTCCATTTACAAAGATGCTCAAGATGGAATACATGTAAAATTTCACTTTTAAAATATTTTAAATGATTTTTTACTATATTAATGTTATAAATAATTCAAAATAATGGTTTTCATGTTAGAAGAGTTCAATTTTTGCTCCAAAGAAGGTAGTTTAGGAGTTTATATGGACTTAGGATATTCATTTGTAGGAGAAAACACCTTAAAAGTGTATCTTGGTATTATGAAAGTCATATCAATTATTTTTAATCTTTCATATTTATATATAAGTCAATAAATACATCTAAAGCTCCATCTCTTCATTGACAAGCTTGTAAAGGTAGTTTTCATGTAGATGGTATGACCAGGAGAGAGAGAGTCATGGTATAATATTTTTATAGATGAGGACATAATAAAAAGTTTCAAATTTGTGGAATTATTTTTTAGATCCATCCCCTATATTTTATGAACAATCATTAAGGCTCTAGGGTACTCTAAAACTACTTACAAACCCCACAAGCTAACTTTTGTTATTGATATGGTAGTTTGAAATATATTAAAAGCATGAGATAAATAAGGGAGAGTTTATAGGGTCTGAAAATACATCTCAAAACATTATCCAATACTCATTTGTCACATGTGGCCCTTTGAGGAAATAAAATTCCATAATGGTATAGTGTAGACTTCAATAAAGTTGTAGGCAGTGTTTTTAGGACCTATGGGAGTTTTATTGTCAATGGATGGTTTGAATAAAGGTTTAAAATTATCTAAAAATCCATCATGATGCTATATTATTCAATTAATTATTTATAACCATGTCAAAAAATGTGTTAATGGCTGTATGCATTGAGAAGAACATCAATCAAGTTGGGTAAAATGCATTTTACATATTCAATGGACATATGATCAAAAAATGAGCATATATATATATATAATGGTTTGAAAGAATTAAATGGAAAAAATAGGTCCAGATAATATCTCCAATTGGTCTTTATCATCTCACCACCATTCATCAAGGTAAACCTATTGTTGCTTTAGGTTTGGGAATGTGTTATGAGTCTGCTAACACAAAAAATGAATAAGAGAGAGGTTCCAAATGTGTATTTGAGTGATATTATAATTTAGTAACCACACGATATATGTTAAATGATAATATTTAATCCATATAGGGGATGGTATAATCAGGTTTGGTGTAAAATAGATTTTAGCAATGGAAACACAAATCTATATGTCTCATATCCACATTAAATCAAATAAGTCCTGATTGGAAGATGGGGTTTAGGGTTGAAATAAGTATTTGATTTACATGTAAATTTTTTTTTTAATAATAAAAATCATGAAGACGTAAACTATGCTTTTGATTAATTATTCTTCAATCCTAACAGTCAAGAGAGCATTGGGTCTCATATATGCACCTACAGGACTATTTAAGTGACTTAAGTGGGTTTTAAAATTTGAGAGGAGGGTGAAATGTACACATAGTCAAGTTGAGGTTTTATAAATAAAAAAATTGTATAGATAAAATATAATTTTAATAATACCTAAATAGATACTAAAGTAAGTAGTCAAAATAAGTCACTTTAACCCTACAAACACAAAGGCATGTGTGTGTGTGAGACTAAGAAGAAGGGTGTCATTTAATGTGAAACGAAACCCAAAGAGATATAATAAATTATGATTAATTAAAATAAATATCCATGAGTTATTTAACCCTATAATATGATAAAGGGAAACACTATATTAAAAATCATATACAGATGTCTTCTTGCACTTACACACAGTCAAGTGCTTATATAAGCCTACCTACTTACATGAAGATGGATCATTAGTTTGAATGATAAAGTAAGATTGAGGATTAATAAAATAAATTGGAAGATTTGATATGATTTTATAATTATATATTTATAACCTCAAATTCATTTAAGTGATGCCAATGTTGGTAAGTTTATTTTGGATAGTTAGGCCTAAATTGAATACATAGACCTGTGTATATTTTATGACGAAAGTCAGTTTTTGAGGTTGATATGAGGGAATGAAGACTCAAGGGATGTGATATATTATTAATTGGAATATATATAAGGTTTTTAATACATAAAATACATAATAAAATAACAAACATAGTAGTTAGGGTCACTAGTATTGATTTTCTAGAGAACCCTAGGTATAAACAAAATATAGGTACACGCCTAAAACCCTCAATAGTGGATTCAAGTAGATAGGTTAAGTATTGATCATAATTATATAAAAAAATATTTAAAATTTTAATTACATTAATGAATATATGTGTCATAAAATTTATGAGGATGATCTAAAATAAAAGGCATGCAAGTTAAAGACCTTTTAGACACAAAATCAGCTTCATGGTCTAAAACACCCAGTTTACTAATTTGAGAGGTCATTATGGTGTTGGTCTAGTGTCTCAATATAATATGAAGAAAAATTAAAATATAAAATATACCCTTAAATATTTAAAAATATGTTTTAATCACTCTCACTTAGGTGTATGTAATAATTAGTTCAAAATTATAAGTTTTGCAAGTCAAGGTTACACGAGCAAAGTTGAAAGTGAGACCTTCATATGAAAGGAAAGTGGGTAGACTAGAAGAAGTAATTAATAATTATTGATAAGATATAAAATAAATTTAAACACTAAAATTACTACACAAATATTAAAAATAATATAATAATGAATCAAATTTACTTTTGAGGCTATATTCACACAATCTAATGGAGATTGTTTAGGCTCGTCTAGTTTTGGTGAGAGATGTATTTGGTTTGAAGGAAAAAATATTGATTTATTTGAAATAAATTTTGAATTTTAATATTTATGAGGATTATAATGGTTTTTCTATTTATATCATAATCATTGGACTCACCATGAAAGAAAGAGAAATGATCACACAGTTAGCTAGGGTCAAAAGTGCATGATGTGCTTCAAACACTTAATGCATGAAATATGAAGTTAAAAAGCCCATGGATGGAGATTAAACATTGGGGATGATTAAAAAAACATCTAATTATGTGTTTAAAACATAAAAGAGTCATTTTAAACTCAAATTAAGTGACAAGACATCACTTTTAGGCCTAATTTATCCCTTGACATCATAGAATGCATACTTGCAAGCTAAGAGGATATCAACTTTTGCTTAGATATCCCAAGTTAATATGAATGATGTATATATATATATATATATATATATATATATATATATATATATATATATATATATATATATATATATATATATATATTAGGGTTAATTATCAGGTTCTATTCCTTAAAAAATTTATGCATTATTTCTCAAGTTAGTGTCCTTTCCTTTATGAATCATTTTCAAGAGTGTAAGGCACTCACATGTTACCTAGAAGACCAGTTTTGACTAGTTGACAGAAATTGATCTCTTAAGCACCAAAATTGAGTCTAAATTAATTTTAACACAATTTAAAATCATGTATAACTATAATTATGTCCCTACCATGACATTTTATTCTACCTACACCTGTATGGAATCAATAAATGTTTTTCTTTTGTAAGGTTTTGAGCTCCAAAAATGGTATATAAGATCATTGACATATGAAAAATATTGGAGAAGATGATTTGGAATTTATTATACATATTAAATCCAAAAAATCCATATAATACATGTTTAAATTACATTTGTAGGTATTATTTTTTAAGGCAGCCTAAAACAAGCTTGAGAGAAGGAGCTTGCCATTGGTCATTTCATGGTTTACCCACCTATAGAAGGTTAAAAGACTTAAAATTTATTATGGAGCATGTTCAGGGCATGGTTAGACTTAATAAGTTTTTTTTTTGAGGTTTCACATGTGTGGTAATCACGTGGCTCAAAATCTCAGTTTTCTAGGCCTAAAAGGCTAATGGAGACCTAATTGGAGAGAAAATGGTATGATAAGTTTACTTCCACTCAAAGTTAGGTATTTAAACTTGGGGTAGAGATGTAAATGGATAATGGGTCCTAGAAAATATCAAAAAATTCCCAAGATAATATATACATTAATCCACAAGGAGCTTTATCTATTTTGAGGGCTATAAGGAAATGTGATAAAATGCAAGCTATAAGTGTAAAATCAGATATTTTGGGGTGTTTAATGGTTTCAAGTGAATTGTTTCAGGATTGATATGATGTGGGGAGGAAATAAATAGAGGGTATTATTTTATTAAAATAAAAATCAAGTTTTTATCTTCTACACATTGTTAGAGATGGAGGATTTCAAGTATTCCATAAACCCAATCAATGCATGAAACTAGTCAACAGAAATTGTTAGGCCAGCCACTTGAGTTCATTTACACTTGGTGAGAATGAATAAGTCAAGAGTTAGGTTATAAAATTATTAAAATTATTGAAAGAGTCTTCAACGTCCTTAAGGAGACCTTTCCTCTTTCCTATGCCAAGCCATGAAATCAAAGTCAAACAAGCTTTAAGATCCTTCAAACAACCCTATCAAAGTGGAACAACAACATACATGAATATAATATTTGGATGAAGAATTTATCAAGAATTGAAGGCCTATTTTCAAAGAAACTTATTCATCAAGGATATAGGCACATTCAAGTAAGAATAGAGGTGCATAGATGAGATAAACTCTAAGAAGCAAGCCTAAGACTTCTTCAAATATTTCAAAAAATCTTACCTCTACCTCTACATCATTTTATTAAAAAAGAATGAGATAATATAGAATGTACTATGTAGGATTTTAAGGAGGACTAGGTTAGTTTTGGGTTTTCTATCTCTCTCTCTCTCCTTTCTCATTTTATTTTTATGTATGCCTATTTTTGAGATTTGTATGGATCCTTAACCTGAGTTGTGATAAAGCTTTACATATAAAAACACTTTTACTTGGATCTTTGAATTAAATAAGATTTAATTTTATCCTCCTAAATGCTTGTGACTAATGGATTCTTTATGGTTTGTAGATGAATGCCAGTGATAGTGAATGCTTCATTACATTTTTCCTTTCCTATTCACCTATTTCCAAGTGGTTAATCATCCTTACAAGTTACATAGTGTGAATGAATAGACTTGTATGTATGGCAAGTGTAATCCTTCATTAGTGTATTTATGATACCGATTGATTAGCTAACTTAGATCATACATTAAGATAATAGCCTCTATGTGAAACATTTACGTTTGAAGATTCTTTATTTGAGTAGTGTAATCATGTTCATGGCATAATTCAGCTTCTTAGTGAAAATGAGACAAGTAAAGGAGATAATATGTATATCACCTCTTTAGGTATATTTTATTTCATTTTATCTTCCTCTATTTTCCCTTACAAACTAGTAGTGTAGTATAGAGAGTCTAACTAATACATCAAGGGGATTAGCCCTATAATCTAGAGATTCAATCCATCCTTTAGGTCACTCATAGATTAGGATTATATTGATGTTACTTGAAAATATGAAGGATTGAAAAAACTTCATAAGGGTGAAAATTTGAGTAGATAACACACCCACCAGACATGGTGGTCTTAGACACCATGGTGTCTGAAGAGCACTAAGGTGTCTCTTCACTCTATGCATTATGTTGGTTGGTGGACTAGTATCATGAGGGACCCTTATGTATCAACTATATTGGTTGGTGGATTAATGTATTGAGAGATACATAAAAAATTAATAAAACATAATTATTATCATTTTGTTAGTGTATCAAAGTCTTCTTATGTATTGGTTTTCTATGAATAACATCTTCATGGTGGAAGAATGGCAAGCCTCTTGTGTTGGGTATGGTGGTAGAATGCTTGAACCTCCTATGAATTTCATGGTGGAATATGTTAATCCCTCTCATTATGAGAATCAATAGTATATTTATTAACCCTAACATCACAATTCAATTGAAGTAATAGAGTGATGGTATCCTCTTACTATTCCATAATTTTAGGGACTTATCTATTTATAATGTATTATTGAGTGCTTGCTCCACTTGGTAGATAATTTTATTTATCAATTTTATTGAATAAAGGATAGAGATCCCCCTACATATTAAGCTATATATGAGACCTAGGATGAAAGGCTAAGATCCTAAGATTACAATGATATAGAAGGGTGTGATTGCAGATTGCTTCAAACCTTCCACAAATGGCATGGTATATTGAAAATGGGAGGTGGTCCCATGTTGATATTCTTCTATAGTAGAATGTATTTTATGGGAGTAATTTCCCCATGATATAATTATTCAAAAAATACATTATCTTTTAGAGAAAAATGGCTATGTTAATTTCTCACCACCCCTTATATTCTAATAATTCTTTATGAGCTAGTAATGGCATGACCAAGGATTGATGCCTAATTTAGTAGGACATTTTGTTGTGATTAGAAATTATCATCCCTCTCTAAGAATGAATTGATTATTCAAGGAGTACTTTAAATTTCATGCATATATCAAATAAATTGTGGGTCTTAATGGATTGAGCTAGATATGTTTTATAAAATGATATGCACTAAAATGGATCACCTTCTTTATAAATTAATTAAAAATCAACCATCATCTAATGCAATTATGACATATGGTGTGGTAGTATAACCTTGAGTAAATAAAAGGCTTGGGGTATAAAATTGGACACTTTATATCTTTAAACTAGAGAGATTCTACTAATAATAAGTTTAATTATTTAGATAAAAAATTGAAGCATCCTTATGAATTCATAGCAGGAAATTTTTGATATGCTAAAATTCCAGCAAAAATATTGCAATAAATTATGGGAAATGGAGAGATAGTCCCTCCTTGTTACATAAAGTGCTTATATTTTGATATGCATGTTATAGATGGTGTTATGACACTGGGTAATGGTGGTATATGAATAATAATTCATGATGGTAACATATCAAACTCCTTTTGTGTATGACATGATGAAAGGTTAATTGATCCTCTCATGAATTTCCTAATGGTATCATGGGAAAATCCCTTCTATGCTGGGCATAATGGAAGAATGTTCAACTCTTCCATGACCTCTACCAATAAAATTATGTGAAGAAGAATCCTTAAATAAATGGAATTCATGACTCATATTAAAATATCTGAAGTGACTTTGTCACACCATTATTAAATCCAAAAAGAGAATTATTATCAAAATGAATGATGATCTAGGCTAAATAAACCTTGAAATAACTTAAAGGGCTATCATAAATACAAGAGGAATAATATGATTGGTCCATATAGTATTTGATCTCCATATCTAAGGATGTTCATTGGGGATGTAGAAAATAACTCATGTTATGGCCTACTTGGGTTGGCACATGGATAATTTAGGATTATGTTCCAATAGACAAATAAATTTAAAAACCTTGTTATAAGAATAAATTCATCCTACATCGAGGATAAATTCCTTTTTAAGGGGGGAAGAATGTAAGGCCCCTCATGAGAAAAAATGGTGATTATGTAAATCAACAATGATACTCCCTTGGTAGTGCTAATTAAAAGGTGGATGAATCATGAAAATGGAAAGAATTAGCTAAGCAATGCTTAAATTATTGTCTTATATTGAAATTAGAATTATACATGTATTAGGTGATACATGAATATAAATTCATGACCTTTTGAATTACTTGTTAAGTAAATTATTTTTATTTAAATTGAATGATCTAGCATGATATGATTATAAGCTTTGGCTATTAGGATAGTGGATTTGTGCATGAAATAAGTGTTTAGGAATAGTTCATTACCAACAAAGGTAAAAGGACTACACCAGACATTATTAAATCATTTGGGATCCCACCTATAACCCAAATCTTGTCTTGAACCTTACTTGATCCTAATTGAATGACATGTATGCTATTCATCCCATTCTTTAGTCTTGAAATGTCTAAATAGATGGTAATCACTACTAGTTTAGTGGAACCACCTTTGGATGGTCATCTTAAATGCATGAGGATGAATTAGATGAACACATAGATTAACTTATTACATAATTGAAAACTTACTTTTTAATTTCATTTTCCTTGAGCCTTGTGTAGGGAGGTGAATTATCTTAGAAGTAACCATAGGACACTGCTAGATTTGACATGCACCATTATGGACTAGTAAAGAGATCACCATTAATAAGGCATGGGATGGCTAGTATAAGAGATTGGATAATCCAAGGTAAAATAGATATATGTCATGTTATGATTAGGGTTCAAGAAGTAGAGGATGCATATTTAAGGAAGGTGGATCTCTTAGAAAAGGGTTCTATTCTCTGAACTTCGAATTGGAGGAGATTTTGGTGACCAACCTAAAATAGGAAGGAAGAACAAGAAGAGAGCTAGGAGAGGGAGAGTCTTGGTTAGTAGAAACTTTTATAAAATATCCATTTAAGGGATTAGGTTATTTAATAGGTGTTTTATGACTTGAATATTCTATTGATTGACAAATTGAAGTTTTTGTGAATCTTGTTTGATTACTATATTTAAGAAGAGTTGATTAGGTTGAAATAAGGAGAGAATGCCTATTTGAGGAAGGTTTATCTCTTGGAAAATGGATCTATTATCTCCTTCTCAAGGGTGCCTAGATTAGTTGATTGATGATGGAAAAAATATTTGGACTTGATCCCACCTTCTATTAGCCAAAGTTGCACTTGGAGTGAAAAAAGAGTTTATCTTTAGCTATTGACTACTCATGCTTTATTGTTTTCTATATCTAGATAGGAGCCAAGGATAAATTATTCTCATATAATTATTGTATTTATGTGTTAATGATTGATTATGAACCATTTAAGGGCCACTATTATTATAAATTTTATCAATTGAATGTTCTAGTTGTTAATGTAGAGATCTATTTTATAGTTTTCTTATTTTATCAATTTATTAGGCCTCCTTGTGAAGGATCCTTATATAAAATGGAACATTTATGGATGATTGTATATTATTGTTGAAATTGGCCAAGTTTAGGGCCTTAATATATATACATATTCTATTTAATATCCCATGAATTCTTATTCATTGCATCTTGAGTAGCTTGTAAAGGTACTATCTTAAAATGAACCATATAAATATATATATGAAGAATGAGTCTTAGGTGAAGGTAGGTGATATAGTCTACCTATGATTTTAGATATTAATATATAAGTTATGCCAAATTTATGAATTTGGATAGGTTAACCCATTCATAATATGGATTATGCTTAGTTATCCTAAAATTAGTTGGCCTTTTTAACATCAATCATCTCCTTTTAATATGAATGTGAAAAGTTAATGAAATTATAACATATTTTAAAAATGATTGGAACATAGATAAATAGCTATGGGATTTTTATTGGGAAATGAAAATCAAACTTGTTAAGATGATATTAACAATAGTGCTTGTTGGCATAGTTATACCTATCATGAGTAAAGACTTATGTAGTCATGTGTTGAACCTTTTTGGTAAATTAAGTCATGTTTGGTTATGAACATTGGTATTTAGACCATTGAGAAGGATTTTTTATGTAAAGGAAGATTTTAGGACTCACTCCCTTTATAATAAAAGACTCTAGGTTATATGATTAAATCTTGTTGAGAATTGTCTCCTTATTCTATTTTGGACTCTCTTTTAAACATGTATGGTTTATGTTTTCAATCAAGATTATGTAAGGATGAGTTGAATAAAATGATTAAATTATATGAATTTATTTTTTGTATAACATATAGATAGTTCATAGATTTTTTGAATATTTTAGGCTTGTGGTGGAGTAGAAGATGTCTTGTGAAATAATCCCCTTACCCTTGAAAGTGGGTTGTTACCTATTTGTGCCTTTCCTTCATTTAGAGAATTTTAAAATTATTGCAATTATTAAGCTTAAATGTCTATGTTTATTACACTCTTATAATATGTTGTTCAATCTCTTTACCTTGGCATAATAGAAAGGGTCCTTAAAATATCCTTAAAGTCTTATATTAGGATGAACAAATTAGTTAGCTCGTAGGTTGTGGAGTAACATAAAGGTCTGGGTTGATTGAGTTTCCTATTGATATCTTGTTAATCAACTAAACTAATGGGAGTATTGGTTTAATTTCATAATTATGATTTAGAATTAGACTTATCTTATTGATAAAATTGACTACATAGTTTTCCCTTATATGTTTGATATGTTTTTCCTTAAGCATTGGCTCATAGCCTTGCCAAACTATTCTACATAGGATATTGTTTGTATAACATAATTTCCTCAGTCATTTATCTTGAATTTTACCTTAGCCATTAGCCTTTAGTCAAGCTACCATGAATAGGGCTTTGTCTTGGCTATATTTTGTTTTGTGTTTCTTTTAGTAGCTACTTCATTCATTTTATCATGCCTTCAAAACTTTTAAGTTAAGCCTTTTTATGGATTTTTGTCTTAGGAAAAAAATTACTTTGGCCACCTTTATTTTTATTCTTCCCTTATAAATTTTCAAAAATTTCTAGAGTGGTTTGGAGGAATCCATGTGTCATCCTCTTGCTAGTCGAGGAGTGAGATCAGTTTGGACTACGATAAGATGGATGTTAGGCTAGTAGGATAGTGGGATGTTTCCACGTGGAATTATCCTATTAACCCATGATTATAGTGAAGATCATATAGTTTGAAATGCCTATGGGCTAGAAATATTGTGGGATGTTACCATGTGGCATCATCTTGGTGACCTAAAGTCTTAAGGATTTCCATACTAAGTTATTTACCTCTAGGTAGGTAGGTGAGTAGGATGTTACTACATCACATTATCCTAGTGTCTAATGATCTGATATATGATCATACAAGGTAAAATAAACTCAAGACAATGAAGGAGTAGGATGTTCTCACATGGCATCATCTTAGTAACCCATTATCCTAGAGATTTTTTTATAGTTTAAAAAGTATCTAGGTAATCAGACTTACAATATTTTAGCAAATGGCACCATCCTACCAACCTACTATCTTAGAGAGGTCCATGTAGAGCACAAAGCCTAAAAAAATGGGTGAATAGGTGATCAAGACGTGTCCATGCGGGTAAATACTACTATTATATTATTAAGAAGGTGTCCATATCATATATGAAACCTATAATCTAATGGGCCAATGAGAGTTTGCCACATGGCATAGTATCACTACTCTATAGTCCCCAAGGAAGTTGTACTAGCCCTATAGAGTGGTAGGGCAATGAATTATTGTGTTTTTCCATGTGGAGCATTATAAATATTTCCTAAGGAGTGATATATGGCAAGAGTGGCCCTAATATCTTGAAGGGAAGCTAACATGGTGACGGAAATCACCAAAGAAATCATGTGGAGCCCACCTACATTAGCTATGGTTGAGATCAAATTTGATGACCTTATTAACATACTCTACACTAAAAGTGTTTGGAATGAGATTGAGAGGATTTAGGAGTGTGAGGTTGAATTATTTATGATGTATATCTATGAAATACACCATGGTAGCCACATGATTCACCTTGATATATTTTATGGCTCAAATGGATTTTTGTATCCATCCTTGTTTGGTGGTGGTTTATTGGTTGTAATTGTGTATTGTGCCTAAATTTTTGAGAATAAATGGGCATGACACAATATCCTTAGCAATCCTATGCTATACTACTAACATGTATTGAACATAATTAGGTTGATAGAGTGAATAAAGATTTTTATGATGGCCTATTAGGAGGTCATTTCTCACTAAAGAATACTACTACTAAAATCATGAGAGTTGGTTATTGCTAGCCTAATTTTTTAAGAGATGCTCATAAATGAGTGAGAAATTGCAAGGAGTGTATCTAATTCACAATATATCAAAGATTATCTACCCTTCCTCTTCATTATATCCAAATATATCAATCATTTGTTTAGCAAGGTTTATATTTTATTAGTATGATAAATATACCATCTAGTGTGTCATAAATGGGTTTTGATAGCCATGGATTACTTCACTAGATGGGATGAAGTAGTTACATTGAAGGAGGCTACTGAGGCTTCCATACTAGAATTCTTGAAGTGATAATTCCAATGTTTGGTATCCTATTTACTATTATTTCTAACAATGATAAAGCCTTTTTAGGCACTTAAATTAATGAATGGGTAGTTAAGCATGGTCTTTATCTTAAGACCTCCTCAAATTATTACCCTCAAGGTAATGGATTGGTTGAGTTTACAAATAATAACCCAATAAGGATTATCAAGGGGATAATGATGGATAATTAGAAAACCTAGCATATAAAGCTTAAAATAACCCTTTGGATTGACAAAATCACACCTAAGAGAGCTATTGAAACTCTCCCTTCATGTTGGTGTAGGGGAGATAGGAAAATATTACCTTGTAATTCGAGTTACCTTATCTTGAGATTACATAATAGCTATAATTGTTAAATATTGATATAATGATAGTAAGATTGATTGAGTTGATGGAGTTATAAACTAATCATTTCATATGCTTGAGGTTCATCAATCCCAATTGAAGAGAAATTTTGACAATAAAATTATTATTAAAACCTTTAAGGAATGAGATTTAGTTTTGAAGTGGGATGAAGATAGAGGTAAAGATAGAAAAAATATAAAATTTGATGCCATTTGGAGTGTCCCATATGTTATCACCAACAATAAGCAAACAAACACTTTTCAACTCTCAAGGATAAATGAAGAAGCTCTACCTATCCTGGTCAATGGGATATACCTCAAACCCTACATTTGAGGTCATTTTTAACCTTATACATAGTAGTGTAGTTGTTTTCCATTCCTCCAAGTGTTGTTTACACATTGATTTCTATTTTTGATTTATTTTTGTGTGTTTTAAAGCTTCTTTAGTTTGTGCATGGATGGTTAATCATTTTTTAGTCATGATTTTACTTTTATATTGAGTTTTTTAAGGATTTTAGTGACTCTTATGGCCAATGGACTTACATAAGCATACCAGATCCTGGCTTAGTAGAAAAGTAGCCCATGGGGTTCACCAGAATGTTTAATTTTCAAGTCTCCTAATCTCTACATCACCTCACATTCTTATAATGTGACTCTTAGGTCAAGATCACATGATCAAGAGCTAATACTACCCTCATATTTATCACTTTAGACCAAATTAAATTATTTCATGAATTAGTTAGTGTTTTCCATACATTTTCATGTTTTAATAAGGCCTAATAATATTATTTGAAGCCATAAGGTCATATTAGCCCTTGTTGAGGCCTACTTAATGAACTAAAGGCATAAAATATGTTTTTTATAATGTGAATATATATATCAATAAGGGTCATAAATGAAGTCATTAAGTCATGAAAATGGGTGAAACATGTCAAAATAATGATAAACATCATTTAAAGGTTTGAAACTCCTTCATAAACCCTTAAAGTCCATACATATTTCTGAAAGAGTATCTTTGACTTTGTTTTCCCTCCTATATTTACCTCCTTGTGTATTCCTTAAAAATTCCAACATGGAAAAAATAATTCAAGACCATGATTTGGTATACTTCATGTTTCCAAGTTTTCATGTAGGACAATTAAAACAATCTTCATTGTTTCTAAGTTATCAAATGCATGTTTCATGAAGGTTTATCAATATTTTAATTTATCTTGCATCCAAAAGTTTCTCATTAGGATTCATATAGGCATCCAAGCATGGATATGAGTATATTGGTCTACAAAAAAGGTCACAATAGTTTTTTTACTAATAAAATTTCCATGAAATAGTTAAAGTGAGTTTCTAAGACATACATCACGAGTTAAAGTAGGGGAAGAAGATCTAATATGATATACAGGTTTCAATGGTTTTTAGGATATTACATATTGTACAAAGAAGTTTTTTATGATTCCATGAAATTACAAAGGTTTTAAGCATGTTCTTAAGGTTCTCATGGGGTCTATTATGTAAAAACTATATCTATAGGTTTGTAGAGCCATGTCAAAGATCCAAAGAGAAGGAAACAAGGGTTGAAAAAGTTGTTCATAATAAAAAGAATATAAAAATAGAGTTTCAAAACCCACAAGTTCCATTGCATAAAGAATATGAGGTCTACAAGGTCTTGTAAGTTATTTAGCAATCCAAAATATAGATCCATAGGTTTTTAAGTTATTTGTAGGGTCTTATGAATATTAATAAGGAAATAGAGGTTGAGGAGATCAAAAGGTTCCTAAAGATCATCAATGATGAGTTATAGGTATCTAAGGTAGGAAAATGAGGTTTGTAGGCTAAAAGATTATATTTATAGGGGTTTACAAGAAAAAAAAATTAATGTCTTATCATATTTATCCTCATGCATGGTGTTTGGAAAGTTCTAGAGGGATTCTAGTAAACCTTAACACATCCTTTGGTGGTGTCTAGACATCATGGTAATGAATAAATCATGTAGATATCTTATTAAACCATTCAAACACTATAATTTGTCTACAAGGTCATTTAAACCCTATACTTATGATAACACATTTTGACTATTTTAAGGGATGAAGAAGAAAAAATTTAAGATTGCAAGATCCTTATAAATATAAAACAAAGGTAATAGAAAACTTATAGGTTTATAAGCATGTTTTCAAAGTTTTTATAAGGTTTGTAATGTCAAAACAAAATTTTAAAGGATGAATCCAAGTCTGTGGTGTCAAAACAAAGTTTTCATGATCCAAAAGAGTAGGGAACATGAGGTTATAAGTTTTTAAGATAAACATATAAGTTCCAAGCATGATCTAGGAACATCAACATGTATTCAATAAGGTTAAAAAGGTTTTCATAATATTTTAATATGAAATTAGGGTTTTAAGAGCTTATACAGACCTAGATAATGAGAAAATTTTATTTCTCACCTAAGAAATCATTTTGAGAACCTCATAAGCCTTCTAAACATGAAATTAAAGAGATCAAATGGATAATAATAGTGCAAGGGTTTCATGCATGTTTCTTAGGCTTGGATATAGAGTAATGCATAGATGTTGAATCTCTTTCCTAATGATGAATAAAATCACTTCTATAGTCTTTGTTGAGATGCTAAAAGGTAAATTTGTAGAGTATGAGGCATGGGAGTATTTTAAAACTCAAGGTATTGAAGATGTTGCTCATGTGAAACATGGTACCAACCCATTATTGACCAATACAAATGTTGAAAACCTTCCAAATATTATAAGTTAAGCATTTGAGACCTCAAATAAGACATTTAAATTCTATTAAACCTTCTCAAGTATCCATAAGGCATGAAAAATAACCTAAATAAGTTTTTAAGGACTATAATAAGATTTACTTAGACTAATGGATTGTTAAATTAGCTTAAAAAGGTGATTAAAACATGGAAAGGTTATGTAAACATGCTCATAATAAATGTAACCTCTTCAAGGGAGTTGGTATTCATGAGAAAATATTGGGATATTTTCATTTAGTTTATATTAACTTATCCTAGTTGTACACCTAAAGAGAATAAGTAGTCCAAGAGCTATTGGACTGACATATCATGTGAGAAATGATCTTGCATACTCACTCGAAGCACATAGTTTAAGATTAATTTCCATTAGTTATATCACATGGTGGTGTATTAATTGAGTCATATATACTATGTAAATTGAATAGGCACATATTTCTACCATAAAAATCATAGTAAAACTAATCCTAAAAATTCACTCATTCCATACTTAAGTTAGTCATCATAGAAAAAGATAGGTGTAAATTGATAAAAAGAGTAATAGTGATATTAATTTCATAACAAGATTAAAAAATGTATTTTAGTAGCATAAATATTATATCTCATTACATATAACATATCACCATACTCAGGTCATAATGCACATCAAGATCATGACTAAGCTTAAGATTACAATTACAAGATCATAATTTAAAAAATTACCTCCCTAAATAAAATTAAGGGGTATTTATACATTGTTTTACCCAAACCATTATATTACAATATTAATATGAAATTGATGACTTGCCAATGATTGGTTCCCCTTATGTACCATCTCTATGCTAGATATTCATTTTCATTCTCCTATCTTGTCCTGATTCACACTTGATTATTATCCTTTGATGATCGTGTGAACCATTTGTCTCTACCTTTTTTACCTTGTCTAATTCATATGATATTGTTTGAGTCTTACATACTTAGTTTCTCTATGTTTTATAAATCTTTATTCCTCATGACTTGATTCTCCTATTCCAAGGCCTTCTCTACCATGTCTCTATCATGCCTTGGTTCACTTTAATTCCTCTATATTTTGTATATTCTTAAAAAATACTTAAAATAAATAAATAAATAATTTGGGGTCCAACATCACCCCACACTAAGTCAATATTCCATGTTAGACTATGTGCCATCCTTAGTTCACTCAAATTCAAAAAATTCAAGTCCCATTTTCTCGACCGAGTGCTTGAGTTCCTCTTAGTGGTTGAAGGTAGTTTGTAGTTTGGATGTAATTTCCTAAACCATGCCCTTTAATAATTTTATCTCCTTGGTATGTTCCATAAAGTAACTTTATTTAGTGACCAAAAATTGAATTTTAGAAGTGGCATCTTTTTAGACATCCTAAAACAACCCAAATTATATCAAAACCTATCATTAGAGTGCCAAAAAACTAGTATTAAGCTCCTAATGGTGAGTACTGATCCTATTTTCTAGTTCCTCCATATCCTAGAATGCTTTCACATGTTATGATCTATCCTTTATTTTTATAGCATTCTCAACCAGTTGATGGAATTGGTGTTCCTTTGCAAAACATTAGTGGGTAGCATTAATTTTACAAAAAACCAATCAACGATGGGAATTGTGGCACCCACCTTGTCTTAAGAAGCTTTTATACATTCAATGGACTGGACAAATTGCTATATGGCTTAAGTATTCTAATGTGTGGATTCACTTGGTCATTGATTTTTTTTAATAAAATATCTACCAAGATATCCAAATTATAAATAGCTTCACTTGTTAGAGGTATCCCATTACTAAGTGCTAAATCATTTTGGAAAAATTGTATTACAATGTTTTAGAGTCCTCACTCGAGACATTATTGTTGATTCTTGTTGGTGTTTGAGCTCTTCTAATTTTTTTCAAGCCTTAATCTTATGTTATATTCTTGCTGGTATATGGAAATTACTTAGAGGTGATTTTTCTATAGCTGTCCAACATCATAGCCATGTAAAACATTTTTATTAGTGATTTCAAGAGTAATTTTAATGAGGACCATGCCTATTTGAGTTTGTGAACACTACGAATCCACCCAAAATACTTTAGAAAATATTCCCTTTGACATCCAATATATGTTAGCTAATGGAAGTTTAAAGTGGTGCTCCTTGTTATAAACATCCATGTAGAAGGATAGTTTGTGTTGAGTTTGATTAAACGACTATTCCTTTTGAAAATACTCCCACACATATACTTCGTCTTTAGGGACATTTTGTTAGAGGTAGACATGAATAAGGAGGTTCTCTCTATTATTTTCTTGTTGCTTATTGAATTTGCCAATAGGCCCCTTTTAATTATTAGGATCATGATTAACTATTTAAACTTATAGATTAGTTTGTTGTTGGCTACTTGGGCTAAAATCTTGGTCATCGGTGCCTAGGGTTGCGCCTCTATCTTCTCCCTCTTCCCAGTGGGAATCTCAATGTCCACTTGTGTATCATCAACAAAAGGATATTATTGATGATTTTAGGAATCCTTCTATGGCTTAGGGGTGACTTAGTTTTAGACCTTTAGGGTAGGTTCCCTATCTATTTATGCCTTAGGAGTCACTACTCTTTATTCATATACCCTAATATTTGATATAGAATAGTCTTATCCTAAGGGAATAATTGTCTATTGGGTGGTATCAAGGCCATATTATTATTTTATTGTAGGAATCACTTGGTCTCTTGGTGGTGATGAGGTAGTCTTTTCCCACTTAGGTTGCTCCTCCTATGAATTCTTAGTGGCATCAAGTATTGTACTCTTCTCTTTTCTACTACCTTCTTTCAAATGATTTTTCTAGTGGAAGGGGAAGGGTTCCTCTAGTTCCTTCTAGGCTTCCTAAATCCTTCTTATTGGGATTTAACATGTAATACAACACATGAATGTGGTACCCCATGATTATTTGGTGTGCATTGATATCATTGTTATCTAATTCATTAATTTCCCTATAGGCCTTATTTATTGAGTAAAGATATATCTTCCAAAGAGCATGAGTCTCATGATCAATTTTTTTAGTGTCAATGTTCACCTTGTGCACATCAACAATGTGATTTACATAATTATTGAAGTACTTGGTAGGGAAAGCATAAGGTAACTTGAGCCACCTTAAAAATTTATCCATGGGATCCATCCAAATGAATGTGAGTTAATAATTTTACATAGTAGTAAATTAAAATTGAGTCCCCATGTTATAAAAAAAAGGTGCACAATTGTTTTGATGGTTCTAGGTTTATTATAACTAGTGGAAAGCATGGGATATTCCCTTTATGCTCAATATTTGAACACTCATCTACACTAACATCAATCCACATAAGGCACATGCCTTATGCACTCACTTGAAGTGTAGTTGAGAAGTAACTAAGGCCTATGTTTGGCTAGTTGTGCCATGGTATAAGATATCAATTATGGGACTTGATCAATTCACAGAAGGATTTAAGTAGAGTCATAGCTATAAGCCTTTCATATACTAATCCTAGTGGCCTATAGGTTTAAGCCTTTTGGTGGATTAATCCTAGATTAATATGGGTGAAAGGCTTTGTTAAAATAATCCTTGTTTCATATAGGAACTTGAAGGGTCAAAGGGTTGCTTTCACTTCAAGTACTCACAATAGTCTCATACTTTTATCAAGGATAGAAACACTTAGCACAAAGTTTATACTTAATATTTATGTAAGTTATGGATGATGTCATTAAAATTTATAGGAACTCAATTAATGATGTGAACCAAAATTATTCATGAAATTCACTTAGCATAATTAAATTTAAACTACAACATTACATCTATTATACGTCCCACTAGTAATACAATAAGGCATATAGACTAAACACAATGTTTTAAGGCAATCATCTTCATCATTAATCAAATATTTAAACAATATAAAGTATAGAGTTCATAGAAAAATATATCCATTTCATATCACTAAATGACCCGAAGGCTCACATATGAGCTTGTGTGCTTACAAATGGAGTATTCATGGCATCCATATTACTCTTAAATATAATGGATTCCTAATCAATGTCGATAGATCCATTTTTATAGAACTCCATTGCTATTTTTCCATCCATATACTCCAAATTTTTCAAACACATTAAACAACATTCATGAACATCTTTGCTAGGGTGGACAGTGTATGTAAAGTTCTAAGATGGATCTTGGTCATCATACCTATTGGCTCCATGAATCCACAAAGTTTTCACTATAGTTTCCAATCTTAGAAGATACCCTAAAAATATTGGAGATAGTTAGCCACCTACCAGCTAGTGCAATGTATGCACTGTAACATTTAATTCGCACCAAAATGTGAAAGAGCTTATCATTATGTAAAATTATCCCCCTTGTGCTGATGTGGATGTCATGTTGGTGAAAATATTATACTTAACAAAATAAGGGGCCCCATATTACCCCATACAAAAAATTTATTTCATCTTTTGACCAGGCTATCAAGCTCTTCAGAGCATAAACTTAGGTGCACTCTCCTTAAGCTCAAAGCTAAAGTATTCAAAGACCTTAATGGTGAGATTGATTTCTTTAGTGACACTATAAATTTTAGAGGAGATAATAGTGAGCATAAGTACATCCATATTTTCTATTTCCTTATGGAAGGCTTTGACATTTGCTTTTTCATTTTCCACACTCCCATCTAAGATCAATCTATGCTTAGAGGCCTTAGTATATAGAGCATATAAGATTAATTCCAAGTTATAATCTTTGTCCTTTATTTAGTTACTAAGTGCATTGATGATCCCCATGATCTGTGCCTGCTTAGACCTACTCACTAAGTATACCTATGCCATCAGGTTCTTCTCTTCCTTTGCTTGATTTAGGCACATGTCTATAACTAAGGCTCAATTTGAGAAGCTCAAAAAAATGGAATCTACAACATCCATTCCCTATTATAGTTTCATAAATAATTTTTCTAACTCTTTGAGTATACCAATAATCTCTTTTCATAGTGCAATCTAAGGATCTTCTTATTCTTGCATCAGATCAGGTTTTAACTTTGGAATAATTTGATCCACTAACACATAAAATTTGTCAACCTATAAGAGGTTAGAAGTATCAACATCAACCAGAAGATATAGTTTTGTTGAATCTATGTACTCATAGAGCTTTTACAAATTGAATTTATCGGTCTGTGCTTCATCTTTGGCTTTGTTATGGAACTTTTTCTATTGTATTGCCCTACCATCATTGATGATGTTTTGGTATGTAACTTTAATGTCCATTCTAATCAGTGCATTCCTATATCAAAATCAATTCATGGCATGAGAGTTTATAAGGATATTGTCCTTCCCCTCCTTAACCTCTTCTAGGCTTGAAGTATCTACTCTAAGAACCTCAAAATGAGGCTCATCCATATAATGATCGAATGCAAATGAGAGTTATTTATGCATCTTAGTTATGGTGACTTAGGGGGACATGTTGTCATACATGTAAAATTATTCATCCACCCATACCTTCTATGCCTTCTCTCTTATGCTAAACTCTTTGTCATCGTTTTTGATGATGACCATCTCTATTTAAACTTCCTCCTCTTCAATGGAACAATCGATCTCTTCAAAACTCTCATTAGAGGACTCACCTATTTGATCCTTAAAGGTTTATTCATTGGAATTTTCCCCTTCATCCACTTATTATTACTAAGGTTTATTAAGAATCACCTCCAATAACATTCCTTTAGTGTCAGCATCACCTTGTTTCTAGTGCGTTTCCTCTATTATCTCTATTTGTTTTTCCAAGGTACCAGTATCACTTTTTTTTTCTTTAGGCACCCCTTCAATACTTGGGCACACATATTATGTAGCTTATTATACCTTATTTTTTTTTGTACTTGGTTCTTGCTTGACAATATTAACTTTTGGTCCTATACTTGCAAGAATTTTCATGGTCCTTTCTTCTAACTTGGCTAATTCCTTTTCCTTAGAAAGTCTCTATTTCTATTCAAATACCAGTGCCATAGTAATGTCCTCCTCACTCAATACCATTTTATTCCAAACCCTTATTTTCTCATCTTCTATTTATAGAGGTGGTGTGGATGGTTCTTTGCTAGATGAGGGGTTTACCAACTCCTCTGCTTCCCCAGCATGATAGTCATGCCATTTTGTAGGGATTCATGTACATCCCTCATGCTTGGCTCCTCTTCCTCTTCTTTTATCTACATGATATATGTCCCTCATCTTTTTTATTTAGTCTCTTTAGTTTTAGGTGTGATTTTATCCTCTTTTTCCATTTCCACCAGAGTTATATTAGGAAACAGAATGGGTCCCTTAGTCTTTTTCTTATGCATCTAGCTAGAAAAAGCACTTTCTAGTGTGAAGGTCATGCATTTATTTAGATCTAGGGGCATAATTTTATCATTCAAGGCAATTTTTAATTGGATTCACTTCATGATATCTTTATTTTTCTCTCCCTACTTCTTTTGGAGGGTTTTCTCCTACATATTTAGTGCAACATTCCCTTCATCACTGACTAAGAGGGGGTGATCATCACCTTTTCCTAGATCATTACCATTATTGCATAGATTAATTTTATATAAAAGGTTTAAGATTCACTCATTTATTATTTTTCTATAGAGGGGATGAAGGTTCATCTTGTTAGAGTCATCCTCCTAATACTTAGTGACCTTGGCTCTAGGGAGCATAAACTAGCACCTCAACCTACTTTTGTTTTGATCCATGGTATTGAATAGGATCTCTAGATATTTTGCATTAGAAATTATTATTATCACCACCATTAAATACTTGGTAGAAAACATAGGAAACTTGAGCCATTCGAATAGGTTCCCATTTGTGAATTCTAGACGCACTACACATAAATGATGCATTGTAATGAAGGTTAACATTGCCACTAGATGTTGGGGAAGCTCTTGAAAAATGCATCATTCAATATTAAATGCTTTAATTTACCTATTGCACCACCCTTGAACCCTTATCTTGTACTTATATAAGAATCTAGGTGGGAAGATAAAATTTTGATACTTCATTTCCAAGGACTCATGGTTGGTGGAAACACCCATAGGTTGTCATTGTCTCCATATGGCACACCTATCTCCTCCATCACAATTATAATAAACCTATATTCCCACCTAAAATTTTCATGTGCTTGGTGGCGGTCTTGCACATTATTAACAATATCCTTAGAAATGAATTTGGAGATGTTTAATTTTAACCCTTGCACCATGTGGTGGGTGATACACAAGAGGGTCTTGCTAATATCAGACCATTGTCCTCCAAGGCACAATTTAGATCTAACTAGGTTTACTAATACGCTCATATGAGGGTCTTAAATATCCTTGATGGGGAATGGAAATCCTAACTTGTAGTATCCTATGAGCTTTATGATACTCTCAACCTCCAATTCATCCTCCATCATTTAATGAATGTCTACTCCTACACTTGAAAGCCCCATGATTCTACTAATGAGGCTCATCAAGATCCTCATACACCATCCTATGAAGTAGAAATAGTCACCATGTATACACAAGAGGATGAATTTCACCAATTTCTCTAGCTTGCTAAAGCTTGGTATCTTGAATAGTTGCATTCCACCTATTATTGATAGTTTATCTTAGATGGAGACATTGAAGAGTGTGGTGCCTGCCTTTGTCTTCTTCCCTATGTTTACCATATGATCTTGGTTTAGCTCATGTAGATTACTCCTTTTTTGGTGGTTATAATATTTAAGCTTGCACATGTGCATAAATGACACTCATTTCTCCCACACCATGACCTTTAAGGGAAACTACATCTCTCTATAAGGAAGATTTGTGCTGGCTTCTAGGTCTATTACCATGATGATTATGCCTTCTACTAGTTACACCTCCCATTTTATGATGGCTACTTTTATTTCTTGAACTTTATTCACATATTTATTGCTTTTATAGACCTATAATTAGTCTATTTCTTCCCATTTTAAACTAGATACTATTAAAATATAGGTAGTTGATATTTTTGAAGACTAAAATTATGATTTATGCTTCTTCATAGTCATGGGAATTATGATTGTGTCTTCGGCTCTTAATATTCATATGTGATTAATGATGGCCTCATCATTCTGTAAAAATCCTACTACCCTATTTATGTATCAATATTTCTCCCCTTACATTCTAATTCAAAGTAGTATGTAATCTTGTCATTTGTCTTCCCTCTCACTTGAAAGGGTTATGGATGACTAGTTGTCTATGGTAGCATTTTTTGGTTTTTATGGCTTCAACTTTATCCAGCTCTATGTTCTAGTTTGAATTCTTGAAAGGTTTGTAACCTATTATCATTTACCATTCACCACTTTATACTCTATTTTAAATTACCTCATTATTTGTCGATGATTAATGGCTTGGCATCATGTGAATTTATTGAAATCTACTAAACTCATTAAATATAATAAAATCCACTACCAACTATGTATTTATTGCATATATTTATACTTCTACCATCATATAATTAATTTTTCTAATGGTTTATTTGATGAAGAAATAGGTGACTCAAATAGACACTTCTTGTTGACCATAGAGTAGGTGCCAGCTATCTTGACAGTCTTTCTCTTACACTTTGTTCAACTTGGCATGAACTTTTCCCCTCTTATGGAACCTTGGGTGAAAAATTACACATGAACATGATTTAACCTCCTTAGTTCCATCTCTTTTAATTTTTTTACTTATTTATAAGAATGCTTCTCTTTCTTGGTCAATTTATTTATGATTTCATGTAACTTACTTTGGCCTTTCCTATCCCATACAAATCCTTGAATTGGTCCTCCAATGCTTCATTCTCTCTTTTCAATTTCTTACACATGAGAATATTATGCACATCAATTTCTCAACTCATAATCATAAATTTTTAAACCTAAAAATCTTCACATAACCCACAACTTAAGTGTCTAGCCTCAAGTGCTTAGAGAGAATCCATGCTCAAATCACCCAAATAGATTTATGTGTGTAAGCACTAGAAGAGTTCTCATTTAGGTTTAAAAGTGCCATGATTTATGTACTCAACTCAAATGAAACCAACATAAGGAAAGAATTGGATTTTAACAAATTTTATTATGATTAAAACAAATAAACTATATTGTGATTGGGAAGTTCATATCTGATGGTGTAAGTGTCATCCTTGTGACTGTAAGCTTTAATATATTTCTAATGAAATGCCTAGGGATAATTTCACTTGAAAACATGCATAAATTGCATCCTCTATTATCCAATAGACTATGGATGATATAAGGTCACATCCACCTAATATATAGTTTGTTTGGGTGCTTTAGGTACTTAGAATCATATATCAAGACCAGTACACCTTCTATAAATACCTTGAACTTGATGTGCTTATCATGCCATAAATTTTGGTGCATATTTTCTATTTTTTATCTCCATCATACTTGAGTGTGTGTCTCATCTAATCACTCCAAGTCTTCTAGGTATGTGCTCAAATAATTTTGGTCATCTAATCGATTAATATGTATGATGCATAATAAAGGCACTAGGAATTACATAGGTAAAATAGCCTCTATACCAAACTCTAATTGAAATGGTATATCCTTATTCAGGAACTTATACATAGTTATATAGTCCATAATACTACTAACACATGGTCATTTGAATCTTTGTGACCAACATCACATATTTTTATGAGGCACATTCCTAATATTTTATTGAATGACTTAGCAATGTCATTTGCTTGGGGATGGTAAGGTGTCATTTTATGATATGTCACCATATATTTAGTTAGCAATATCTGAACAATTTTATTGATGAAGTGTACACCCTAGTGTTTAGTCAAGCTAAGTGGGAATCCATAATGACTGATGATATTCTTCAAGATAAACCTTCATATGGTGATGGATATAGAATCTTTAATTGACATTACTTTGAACCACTTGGTGAAGTAATCTATGATAACAAAAATGTATCATATACCTATGTGCCTTGTAATAGGAGTAATAGGCCCAACAAAGTGAATGGCCCATTTTTTAAATGGTGCTTGGTCAAGAATGGGGATGAGAGGCACCTCTTCTCAATGGTTTGAATTTATTATACACTTTCAGATGTCACATGCTTTGGCACAATATTTTGCATCTTGGAATATATTTGGCCACCATAATCTTGATTATAGTACTTTATGTGACATTACATATCTAGCATAGTTATCTTCAATAATCCCTTCATGCACTTATTAAAATAATAATTCCCATTCATGCTCTAGGACACATTAGTGCATGACTTCATCACAACCCAAATTATATAGTTCCCTACAAATGAGTTTAAAAGGGGTGGCACAAACCATGAGCTACTTCTTATCCTTAGTCTTCATGGATTGAGGCATAGATCTAAGGATTATAGATATGGTGATCTCTACCAAGTATTTTGGGATGTGATGGACTCCATAAAGTTTTACATCAATCATATCATCTATAATAGGCATTATTGCATCGCTAAAGTTGATGCAGGATAGATGGTCAAGGCCTAAGTTTTGGTTTCTAAGTTCTACTACAACAAAGAACTAGAACTCTTGAAATAAAATAATCTATCAACAAATTCACCATGGAGAATGAACTTGTTCATTAGGTACTTAAGTGCCTCATGATCAATTATGTATATGAAAGGGGTGGCTAATAAGTACTATCAAAACTTTTGTAAGGTATAGACCATGGCAAGTGCCTTGTGCTTAGTTGTGGTGTAGTTGTGCTCTACATTGGTTAGTTTTATACTTGCAAAGGAAATATGATGATCCATTTTTCCTTCACCTAGATGTGCTAAAATGGTGTTGATCACTTAACTAGATACATTGAGATGGATGTGGAAATTAGTTACTCAGTTATAAAATTACAATATCATTGTACATGTTAGTTTGAGATTCAAGGTTTCAAATGCATCTTCTTACATTATACCCTAATAAAATTGGTCATACTTTTTCAAGATATCTTGTAGTGGTGATTAAATATTTATATAGTTCCTTATGAACTTACTATAGTACCCACAATGTCTAAGAAAAGAATAAATGTATTTCTATGTTGATGAGGTTTGGAGCTAAATTATGATTGTAATCTTTGCTAGATCAATGAACAAACCATCCTTGCAGATGATGTGCCTAAATAAAGTGCCAAATGGAATAGTGAAAACATACTTCTTGAGGTTCAAATAAATTTGTATTTTCTTTCACCTTTTAAACATAAGACACAAGTTATCATAGTGATATTTCACAAACCCATACATAGTCCAGTCATCTAAGTATACTTGGAGGAATTTGTGAATGAAGTCTTTGAAAGTGGTGATCACCACTTGGAAAAACATAATTGGTACATTTTTTAGCCTAAAGGGCATCATGTTGTAAGAGAAATAACCCCATTTAGTTACAAATGTGGTTTTGGGATTGTATTCCTCCTCGATCTGGACTTGATGGTATTTTGAGAACCCATCAGTAAAGGTGTATATCTCACAACTTGTGATTCCATCTAATACTTTGTTAGTGAATAGAGTTGGAAAGGGGTCAGTCACATAAATAGAATTAAATATCCTATATTCAACACAAATCTAGATGTACCCATCCCTCTTGATGTTGATGACCATGGGGCTAACCCATTTAGATTTCTACATGAAGTAGATGATGCCTATGGCTAGCATATCATCTATCTCCATCTTGACCTTGGTGTGAATATTGGGGTTTATCCTATAAGGTCACTTCTTGATGGGTATTATGCCTTCAACTAGCTTTATGCTCATCTTCTTAAGGGAATGGGTGTGTGCCTTTAATATCTCTATAGTTCTAAGGGAACAAGTCTTGGAATTCTTTTAAGAGATAAATAATACATGTCATCTCCATGTTAGACCAATAGGTGCCTAGAGTAGAAATTTCTAGTTCCCCTTTTGAGATGATATCTACCTTTGTAATTTTTAATGGAATGTAGTAGGGTTCATCTTCTCTTGGTGTGAGTCCTCAACTTGTCTATTGCCCTTAGTTATTTCTATTTTAATATGGGTACGGTCTTCTTATTTTTGGGTTTTATCCTCAACTTAGTGCACTCACTTCTTTTTACCTATCAGATTCATCTAGTTAAATGCCTTCCATGTTTCATCATCTTCATCATGAGAGTAACTATTAAGATTTTTCTCCTTAAATAAGGTTGGGATTTATAACATATTTTCACTAAACATGTCCTTTTAGGTGCTTTTTCAATATTGAAGTGTCCTCAAACACTAACCTTTGAAATACCTATAGTGGTTCAATAAATTCAAGGTTTTACAAAGAAAAGGAGAAGGTGTGAACAAATCTCTCCTTAAGGGTATCCTAGTTGTCTATATTTTGATGTGTCTCATTAAAAACATACCATGATTTCACCCAATTCTTCAAGGTCATATAGAAGGCATGAACCCATAGGTTCCTTGGGGTATTTTCACCATAGATAGTCCTTGTTTATTTGTAAAGATACAAATGTCCTATAGGGTCAGAATAGCTAGAGTAGGATGAGATGTCTAGGTCATTGGTAATATTTACAAATATAGTGTAAATAAATGGATTCACATATCACCAAGTTGGCAAACTAGGCATTTACACTACCCACCAATAAGTGTAAGTGATCTTTAATGTATATACTAATGTGCTCATTCTATCCACCTCTTTTAGAATTCATGATTTGAGGTCATGGACATAGTATTCCACTAGATTAATCCCTTCATAGATTAGGATAATTGAATTTTTTTCTTATGTGGAACACTCTTTTTACCTTATTCTTTGTGTAAGGGACTCATTTTCTAGAAGCACACTTGATCTATACCTATCCTATCTTTACTAGTTTTGTTGCCTTCATGGATACCAAGAAACACCTTCAACCAATGTTATCATATGCTTACTCAACCCATTATTCATAGGAAACATCAATGGTGTCTAAGGCTGATTGTACATCTTCTTAAGAGAGGAATCCTTGATCATTTAGGTCTAGAGTCTCAGTTCCTCTCACCATGATGTTATAGATGTGGCTGATCTCATCCTTAATGCCCATGCTCTTGACATAGGGGGTCCTTGGTAATTTGATAGGGGTATAACTAACCTCTCATTTCCAATCTCAAATGTCATATAACACCTTTTCAAGTCCATATTTTCATTATTTACATAATACCATGGCCTTCCTAGAAGGGATGGGTAGTTATCCTACTCTGCTAACTCGATTACTTCAAAGTCAACAAAAAGTTTGGTTCCCATGATATATACAACTATGATCTTCATAATTCTAATTAGCTACACCCAATTTTATTGTCCATGAAAAGTACATAAGGGGAAGGTCTCAAGGCTACCCTACCCATTTTTTCCCAAGCATTCTTAGTCAAGATGTTAACCTCAATGTCTATGTCTATAAGGAACTCATAGGTAGACCATCCATCAATAGTGGCATCCACAAGGAGTTATTCATCATATTTAACATTTTATGTATGATAAACTTATTTCACCCTCTCCATGCATGGTAAGATGAACTCAACTTACTTTTGACTTGTATGCTCTAGGATCACTTTCTTCAATAGGGGAAACATTCCCACTATTTGTAAGAGGCACATGATATCAATTAGTTCTTGTACATTAGTTCATGGCTATCTTATTTCTTATGAGAGGTTGCATCCTACAGTTCTAGGTCTCATGCTAATTAGAGCTTCCCTTATAGGTTATAAATGACACTCATAGCCTACCAAAATACATCTTTTTAGTATACTAGCTCTGGGTAGGATACAAATTTGGTTTAAAGATGCATTATATGCTCATTATGAGCCTTATCCCCATATTCTAGGCATAATTCAGGTACTAGCCTAATTGGTGGCTAAGTGGTGTATCTACTTTGCATAGTTTCATATACCTTGATTACCTTAATACATGTAGGTTATGCCTTTGGGGTCCATTTTTTCATTTTTTATTCATGCCTAATCATCTATGTACCTTTTTCGATACCAAGTATACCTTAGGTCAATGTTTTGTACAATTTGGAGGATTCTTTGACCTTATGGGACCCTTGAAAATACACACACATTAGATGTGTGGGGTAGTCACACATTTAATTATATGTTGATCTGTACTTATAACATGAGTGCGATGGGAACCTTCCACCACTATGTCCTCTACCTTTCCCTCTAGCATCTCATTACATTATGAAGCCTACATTCTATAGTCCATATCCCTCATTACCTTGGTTATCTTACCCTCTTACTACTAAAATAGTTTTTCATGTGGCTCTTTCCATGTTCTCATGCATTTCATCAATCACTTGGTAGTCAATAGTGGTATGGGTGTATGCATCACATAAATAACAATAGATTGTTATGTTAACCTAGCTAGCACATTACAACAAAGGGTAGTTATGAACATAATTCACCTCTCCATATACTTCACAACTTAGAATCAAAGTGTGTGCATTCCTTCATGGCTAGTTAGTCTTATTATGGACCTCCAATTCATAATCGGTACACCATAGTCCATTTTGAGCATCATGTGATGAGTTAAAAATAAGATTTTGGAGCTAAGAGGATATAGATTCAATATTCACCTCCATAAACGGGTTGATCCATATATTTATGATTTCATCTACCTCAACTATAAACATGGCTTCAAGCACTTCTTGAGGATCTATCAGTGTGTTCATGGAAAATTCTTTTTAGAATCGCATGTACAACCCTGAAATGAACCACTTTACATGATGGGAGGGGTGAATATCATATGGGAGCTTTGATAAGAGAATATTGGATCTTATATTGTATAATCAAACACTTTGTAAAAGTCCTTGGGTAATCTCATTTAGCATGATGATCCTTTACTATTCAAACTCCATAATGTCAAATTATTTGAGAAATTCATCCTTTAGGGTATAATAGTCAACCATGGCCTAGTTATAATCAAATTTCCTCTACCAAGTATGGGCGTGATCAAGTAGAGTGGTCACAACCTAGGTAGCCTTACACTCTAATTTTTTATGGCCTATGTGTACTCTTGTATTTCACATTTTAACACATGTTCTATAACATTCTCTACGTTATAATAATTTACAAAGTGCATAATCATTTCATAGTAAATTTTATATGAAGGAAGCTGGTATTTGGGATGCTTGTCCCCCTAGTATCTATCTTGGTTATGGTCCTCTAACACCTCTATAAACTAGGTTAGGTGTTGGTCAATTCATATTACTAACATAATTTATTTTGATGGAATTATACTACTTAATTGTGGCACTAGACCGCTTTATATGGGCTATTTCACACTTTGCATTACTAAAATCAACTGAGTTAGTATGCTCTTAGTCAAGTTCTATCATAGTGAGTTAGTGCCCAATGGTTTAGATGTACTAACACTCAATACCTTGTATGTAATAATTTATTCAATCATAAAGTTGCAATCCAAGTTTCCAAAATGTTTAAGATATAAGTCATCAACAGAGTCAATTATTACTTTTATAAATTCTTTAAATGGGGGATCTAGCATATGAGCAAGTGTCACAAGTTCAAAGGGCATAGGCATGTCAAATTTATCTATAGTCAATTATATGAGAAACCAATTAATTCCACCCTTGTTAAGTGTTGATATCAATCCATCACTTCATTATATTTATCATCCTCACACTACTATATTTCAAGATATCTTTCCCCACACCCTTCCCACTCTCTATGGGTTCTTTTGGAACTTCTAGGTTTTAGATATTCTATTAGTCAATGTCATCTCTTATTATAAGTCTATCTTATAATATTTTGGTGTCAATTTGCTCATCCCCTTCCATTATGCCTCACCTACACATCCTCATTTCCCCTTTTTGCATTACTCATATATGAAAGGACTTTGTCCTTCCATCCATAATGTTTTAAAACTATAATCCACCATTATTTTCTTGAGATCTACATTGAATTCCTTCACATACATGCCTCTAGGGTCATGTAAAAACTCAAGTATGTAGCTATTTAGTGTTGCTTACAACCATTAATCTATTGCTTTAGTCCAAGTAGCATCTAGGGTCTCAAGCATCTCTAGGAGTTCCTTCATCCATTCATAGTGTTGTCCATAGCTTATTATTCTATGGGTTGAATATGTAGCCAACCACCAATACACATACTTAGGTATCTCATAGAAAAAATCCTCATGTAAAGCATCATTTAGGTTATCTTGAACCCATTTGCTTAGCTTTTGTCCTTTACAAGTTAGATGCTTTAGTTAAAAGCTATCTTCTACCTGTTGTAGCTAGTATTCAATTTTTTTTAGAGAGAGTTAGTACATCATTTTGTCTCACCATTACATCAAAAAAATTAAACATGGGTCTTGGAAATGAAACCAAAATGTTGTAGAAAAGGGTGCACAGTTGTCTTGATGGTTCTAAGTTTATTACAACCAAGCACAAGCATGTGATATTCCCTTTGCACTCAAAATTTGAATACTCCATTGTGATGGCATCAATCCACATAAGGAATAGGCCTTATGTGCTCACTTAAATCATAGATAAGAAATAACCAAGGCATATATTCAGTTAATTTTGTCATGGTGAAAGATATCAATTATGGGACATAATCAATTCATAGAAGGCTTTAAGCAGATACATAAGAAAAATACTTTCATGGAGCAAGCCTATTGGCCTATAGGTGTAAGCCTTTTGGTGGACTAATATTAGATTCATATGGATGCAATCCTTTGTTAAATTAATATTATTTTCATATAGGCACTTGAAGGGTTAAAGGGTTGCTTTCACTTCAAGTACTCATATTAAGATCATGCTTCTAATAAGGATAGGAATGATTGGTAAAGACTCTATACTTAATCTTTATGAAAGTTATGGATGATGTCATTAAATTTTGTAAGGACTCTATTAATGACATAAACTAGAAGCATGCATGAAATTAACTTAGTATAATTGAATTTAAACTACAACATTACATCTTTTATGCATCCCACTAGCAATATAAAAAGGCATATAAACCAAACATAATGTTTTAAGGTAACCATGTTCATCATTAATAAAATATTTAAATAATATAGAGTATAGAGTTCATATCATGATACCTATCTAATTCATATCACTAAATGACCTAGAGGCTCATAAATGACCTTAGCTAATTACAAATGGAACGTTCATAGCATCCATACTACTCCTAAGTCTAATAGATACCTAATTAATGTATATAGATCCATTTCTCTAGAGATTTGATGATATTTTTACATGCCTCTACTCCAAATTATTCAATCTCCTTAAATATAACTTAGGACCATCTTTACTAGGGTGGAAGGTGCATACCAAGTGCTAAGCTGGAGCTTAGTCATCATACCTGCCAACTCTATGACTCTATGAAGTTTATGCTATAATGGATACATATTACCAATCTTAAAAGATTACCAAAGAGTCTTAGAGATAGTTATTTGCCTACCAACTAGCATAAGATATGAACTATAGCCTCCATTTGGTGCCAAAATGCCAAAATGCCAATCATTATGAAAAATAATCCCCCTCATGCTAATGTGGATGTCATGTTGGTACAAATCCTATACTTATAAAAATAAGGGGCCAAAAACCCCATCTATGAAGGAAAATTTTCATGTACATGACATTCATTTGCAAATGCTTCCTTCATCCCTTAAAATTATCCTTTAATTTTTAGCTTTTGGGAGGGGGTGATAGTGCTTAGGTAGGTCAACTATTTGAGCCATTATGTGGGGGAATTATTCTCTAGTGGGTAAACCCACTTTATTTATTTACCAACATACTCCAAAATAACAATCCTATCAATCACCAATAAAATTAGAATAAAGCCCCATGAAAACTTATGATTAGGTAGGAAATGGGCCTTCTCAACATCCACTTCAATCCTTTCAAAAAATTATTTGGATGAATTATATTTTTCCATAGGGCCATATGAATTAACACATATATGTGAACCATGCCATACTCTTTCCATATATCCATGCCTCTAAGCTTAGTCATGGCCAAGTGCATAGCTACTTGAATGGTAGGATCTTGAAGGCTAGAAATTTACAAGGTGTGGGCCTTCTTTTTGAAATTTAAGTATACCATAATATTATTAATTTTCTCTTGGTCCTGTATATCCACATTAATTTCAATTATTAGACATTATAACCCTATTAACTTAATGATCCATTAGACAGTGATTCACACCATGTTCCCTACAAAGTAAAAATAGTCCCTATGGATAAATGAGACCAAAAATATCATCATTTCCATGGGATTCCCAAAATAAGATAGGTGGTAAAGATGAAACACTCTATCATCATTCAACAATTTAATATCATGATGTCATAAGTGACTTAATTCCTAGTATCCTAGTGCTCAACCCTATAGTCATATTGTAAGTCTCCCTTATTTCCAATTATCGGTGATTATAGTTAAGCCCTTGACAAGATGAAACCTTAGAATACCAATTGTTAATGCCTCAAAATGAATTATATTAATGCATTTATTTGATTAAAATAGGGCATGGAAGTAGTTTTTTAGCCTTATTTCTACCCACATGTGTCATTATTGGTTCCTTCCTAATGTATGCCTCTTTCACACACTATGTCATGTTTATTTTTTACGTGTAGGATTAAATATAAAATTCCTCCTAGATCAAAATAGGATTACCTCTTGTGTTCTCATACTATTCCTCCTCATGAATTACTAGTAAAGGATAACTTTTCATGTTCTTTCATTTTGGATTCATCACCCCCTAAGACACTAAAAGGTTGCCACATAACCATCTGACTCTCCCAAATCAATACATGTTTCCTACCTAAAAATTCATCTACCTTCATACTTAATCTTAATTTAATGGAATATGTCAATACCTACAACCTACAACTCCCTCTAAATTATTATCACAATCATAATTCCAAACTTTTATTCTTTCATATTATCTACTTCACTTCCTGGGTTTGAATTTCTCATTATAATTTGATAAATGAATCCTATTTTAGATTGAAAATACTTCTTTCAAGATAAATAAATTCTAAATTTTTCAATAATAAAGTTACAAAATGAGGACCCTCCAACCTTATATAGCTTTGAAGATTTGAATACATTTACTCTCCCATGCCTTCATTCATCACTTTGCTCATTAATGCTTTCAAACACTTTGCCACAAAATCTATTTGGCATGATTACCGTTATGTTTAATACCTTTTTAATTTAACATATCCATCCTATTATTTTTTTAATCATAGTTCATGATAGCTATAAAAATATTTAAACATCTATTTATTAGTGTAGGTTTTTATTTTTCCCTATTATTTAATTAGGGAAATTATATATTTGTGCATACATGGAGTTTTCCTACATAAATGGGATAGGCTAGCTTATGTGAAGATGTGTGTCATAGATGTGTCATAGGTGTCATAAGAATTTCATAAGTAACTCCCTTGACTATCTATTCCAGGTATGGGAGTTACTTCTCTATTCTTAGCACCTTGTCACCACCTTTCATGGAGGAGTTATAGTCTATTCTAGGGGTGCCTTGACCACCTTTTGTGGAGGAGTTACTTACGTGCTCTCCTATATGTATTATTCACTTTGGTCATCTCATGTTAATCAAATATTGGGTTTTCTCCTATTTGTCTTGTGAAATTTATCTTCTTGTATAATTTCAAATTGCTTTAGCATCTATGTGATGTGCACTAGCTTCATCTCATGTGATCACGTCTCCATTGCATTCACATTATCTATATTCTAGAAACAACTCTGATATGGTATCAGAGCCACCCCAGTAATCATGTGTTTAGTTATGCTAGTAGTTTATTCTAAAATTCTTACTTTTCTTTTTTAGTAGTTTTTTTGTTTAATTTGGTTACATTTGAGAGTTTTGGTAGAGTTTCTTGAAAACTCATGCAAATCCATACAGAAATCTATTAAAAAAAATACTTATGTTGAGTTTCATTCAGATCTTCCTTTAGATATCTGAGTTAAAATTTGCCAAGACATCTTGTATAGATTTGTTGTGGCTTTGGCAAAGGTAGTGAAATTCCTTTTTTTTGGTCATTCTGTAGGAAAAGAGAGATCTCTGCACATCTAGTTTCTATTCTTAGATGCCACTTTCAGCTTGGGGCAACTCTCCAAGAAGCACATCTACATGTGGAGGTCCATGTGGGGCATCTGGTAGGGTGAGATATGCATGGAGTAGGACTCCAGTAGGGTAAAATGGAGCTGTATGGTGTCTAGCGCGTAGGCGCATAGTGAGGTAGTGATTAACACTACCTGTTGTGCATTGAAATTGAAACTTTGTCTCTTCCTTACTGTGTGTTGAAATTGAAACTTGTCTCTTCTCTTATGTGATTTCCACTTTCTATTGTGCATTGAGATCTGTGAGGTTTGCAAATTCAATATCCTTTTTTGCCCAGCAAAATCAGAACTATTCTTTTTTTGAAAATGGCACTCCTTTTCCTTGTTTGGCATCCCATGTGGGCCCTTAGATACTTGGCCATCCATTTCATTCTATATTTTACTTTAATTTTTAATTTAAAATTTACTTTTCAAAAAAATCAGTCAATTTGATTGAATATTAAGTATTTTAGACAATTTGATAAGTTGGGGGTTTAAATTTAAACTTATATCTTCGCCTGTCGAAGATGAAGGGTGAGGCCCATGTTGGCAAGAGGCCAATTCCCCCTCATAAATATCTCCTTTAGATTCCTCACTTTTTTTTGAGTCTAACAAGTGGTTGGAAGGCCACTTTCTCTCTCAAAACAGGCATTTTTTTAATTGTTTTAGTGTTATTTTTTTGTAAAAACACTAGTTTATGGGAAATTGAACCTTTAATATCTTGTAAACGGTAGCTCAGATTTGGGTGCCATTTTTTGCAAAAGTGTTTGTATTTTAATTATCCATAATTTAGGATTGTTATTTGTTCAAAATGCACTAGTCTATAAAGTGCCTAAAATTTGGGTCTCCTGGGAGGCATTTTCGGCTGAGTCTGACATCCTATTTGCTTAAAGTCTTGCACTAATTGGTCTAAGACACATTCTCAACTAATCCCAACATATTTTGAGCATGTAATTGCATATTTTGGGGGGGGGGATCAACATTTTAGGGGGGGTGTGATTTCTTTTTAGCACTTGCAATCTTTGCTTTCATTCTCCTTTCTGCATAAATTCACAACTTGCAATCACCACAACTTCACCTAAATTCAGCTTAAAATGGATTATTTTAAACTTAAACCCCTAATACCCTTCAAATATCATGAATGGAAGGTTAAAATTTCAATCATTCTTAGAATCAAAGGGTTGTATAGGATCACCATAGGTACTGAAGTAGAACCCAACACTGATGCTAGAACAATCAAGTGGTACAACTGTAGTGATGAAGCCTATGAACTACTGAGCTTATCCATGTCTCTAGAACTTCTCTTCCATTTAGAAATTTCTAAGACTCCCAAAGACATGGGACACCTTAGAACTCTTATTTGGGAAGCTTGATGAGATGAGAGGTCATTAGCTTGAAAATGAACTCATAAGTCTAAGTCCTAGCAACTTTGACACCATACAAGACTTCTTCACTAAGTTTAAGGCCCTTATATTGCAACTAAAAGAATGCAGGATAGAGAAGAAAGATGACCAACTCATCCTTTCTATTCTCACAAAGTTAGGTCCAAGCTATTCAGTCTTTGTCTCCACTTTCCATGCCATAAAAAGTGCCCTTGGCACGACATGGAAAATGCCTTCTTTGGATTCATTCATTGTTGACTAGACTAGGGAGAAAGATAACATAATTCAAATGGGCACAATGAATTCTACTCAACCCCAAGCTTTGATATCTAGAAATGGTAAGAATAAGACTTTAACAAAGGAGAAGAAGAAAAATAATAATGACCAAGAGAAGAAGAAAGAAAACAACAATCCTACCAAAAACAACACTGAGTCTTCCTCCTCCAATGCTAAACCTAAGGAGGAAAACGTTAAGTGTGCCTATTGTAAAAATATAGGGCATGATGAACACAAATGCATGAATAAATAAATAGATCACCTAACTCATCTTCTAGAGTAGTGCAACATAGGTGTTCATGAGTCCATCAAATAGAATTCATCTACCCAAGATTCTACCAAGGCAAAAGGCAAGGGTAAGGAGAAAGAAAAGGGCAAGGCCCTTGTAGCAACTGCAGCTTCTAAAACATTATGGGTCATTGATTTGGGTGCTTCTCACCACATGGGCTCTTCACTAGTTGATTTTTCATTTTTAGAGCCTTGTAGCATGACTTCATCTAGTTTGGGTGATGACACATCAATTTCTATTGTAGGGAGAGGGTCAGTTGAAATGGAAGGAGGAACATTCAATAATGTTCAAAGTGTTCCCTCTCTTTCAACCAATCTCCTATTAGTGCACTAAATCACTCACATTTGTTAGGGCATGAAAGTTGATTTTTCACTAGATTTAATGGCTATCAGGGAGTTGCATAGTGATACTACAGTGGCAGTGGGTAGGGTAGATCACCAAGCAAGGTTATACACCTTCTCACATTTTGCAACAAATTCTTCTCCAATAACATTGCTGACTCATTTAGATGGAGTTAGCAAATTATGGCATGAGTGGTTTGGCCACCTTAACTATCACTACCTTGAGAAACTTTGCAAACATGACATGGTCATTGGCTTGCCTCATGTCCAATTCTCAAAAGGACTTTGCAAGGGGTGCTCCCTTGGGAGGCATCTTGAAGCAAAATTTGACAAAGGCAAAGCTTGGAGGGCTTCACAACCTTTAGAGTTAGTCCACAATGATGTATCAAGACCCCCTCCCAAACCATCTTTCATAAGGGCCAAGTACATCCTAACTTTCATTGATGATTACTCTAGGTACACTTGGATATATTTTCTCAAACAAAAGTCTGAAGTGTTTGAAAATTTTCTAGACTTCAAGGCTCTTGTTGAGAAATAGAGTGAGAAATCCATAAAGGTTCTTTGAACTAATAATGGAGGGGAGTATGTCAGCAATAGGTTTGAGTATTTTTACACCATAAAGGGGATTGATTTGCAGCAGACAATCACTTACAATCCTTCACAAAATGGAGTTATAGAACACAAAAATAGGTTCTTGAAAGAGATGGGTAGTTGTATGATTCACTCCAAATCCTTAGCACCATAGTACTGGGCTGAAGCCATCAATTATGCTTATTACATTCAAAATAGGGTTCCTCACAAAGATTTAAAAGGGATAACACCCTTTCAAGCTTGGCATAAAAGAAAACCTGATGTTGAACACCTTAGGGTTTTCAAATCCCTAGCCATGGCTCGCATATCGAAGAAGAAATGTAAAACTAATGAGTGTTAGTCCAAGCCTTGCATATTTGTAGGATATCTAAATGGCATTAAGGGGTATCACCTTCTAGATTTGACCACTCATGAGTTGTTCATTGAGAGAAGTGTCCACTTTTAGGAGAGTCTTAGAGAATTAACACTTGGCACTTATTCTCCCTCATCGGATCTACTTCTTCATGATGATTCCTCATCAAATTTAGATCAGCCACAACAGGTTCTTGAGCTAGAGACATCTTCTTCTTTGAGTTAGACAGTGAGGATAGTGATGTAGAGTCATCCACCTTTAGTCAGTTAGAGGATAAGGAGTTAGCACCTGACTTGCCCACTTTTGGGCCACTTTGGGCCAGACAGACACTTGAGAGTGTTGGCACTTGGGTAGGAGATCCCATAGATGATAGACATACTAGGGGGATTTTCAGAGAGATCCACATGCCTTCTTTACTTTAGTTTTAGATCCATGGACTTTTCAAGAGGCATCAGGGGTACTTGAGTGGGATAGTGCTTGGAGGAAGAATATGTTTCCTTAATCAAAAATCACACTTGGGATTTGACTTCACTTCCTAAGGGAAGAAAGATGGTTTGATGTAGGTGGATATATCGACCAAGTTTGTAGTAGATAGGTCAGTTGATAAGTATAAGGTGTGACTGGTCACCAAGGGTTTCTCACAAGTGGTAGGCATTGAATACTCAGAGACCTTTTGACCTATTACAAAGATGACTTCTATCTAACTCACCTTGGCTATTACCACAACACATGGTCGAGATGTGCACCAAATGGATGTGAAGAGTGCCTTTCTTCATAGAAACCTAGAGGAGGAGATCTACATGGAGCAACTATAAGGATTTATTTAAGATTATTCCTTAGTATGCAGACTTAGGAAATCTATCTATGGCCTCAAATAGGCCCCTCAGGCTTGGTATGCCAAGATGGATTCCTTCCTTCTCATAGTGGGTTTCACTAGGTGCCATTCTGATCCTAATGTCTACTTCTTGTAGCAGGATGATTCGCTCCTAATTTTGGTTCTATATGTTGATGACCTTTTGATCACTGAGAGTTCTTCATTGGTTATTGTAGTGGTGAAGACATCTCTCAAAGATAGATTTGACATGATAGACTTCGGTTTGTTGCACTACTTCATTGGCATCGAGATCTCACAGTCAAATTTAGGGATTTCTCTTGCACAACCTAAGTATGCTCTTGACTTATTGGCTCAGTTTCACATGGCTAATTGTAAGCCATCTCTAACTCCCTTTCTATTAGGAGTCAAGCTTGAGGCTAACTATTCTTCATTATTGGTTTATGCCACTTAGTATCGAGAACTTATTGGTAGTCTTATCTACTTGACTCACACTAGGGCTGACATATCATATACAATGGGACTTATCTCTAGATTTATGCAGGAACCTCATGAGCTACATTAAAAAGTAGCTAAGAGGATCTTGCATTACATATAGGGTTCTCATAGATATGGGATTCATTACAGATTTGGCATAGAGGTTGATTTGGTTAGATATATAGATTCAGACTGGGTTGGTGATTCACAAACTTGCAAGTCCACTACTGGTTATAGTTTCTCTCTAGGTTCTAGTCCTATTAATTAGTCTAGCAAGAAGCAAAATGCTATTACTATATCATCCATAGAGGTAGAGTACATGGGAGCTATTAATGTAGCTAGTAAGGCTATTTGGCTTCATGGGTACTTTTTGAGTTTGGCATTCCTATCAGGTAGCCCACCATAATTTATTATGACAACCTGAGTACCATTTAGATTTGTAAGAATCTAGTTCAGCACTAGCAAACTAAGCACATAGAGATTCACATTCATTTCATTTAGGAGGTCATTCATAGTTAGGTCATTGACTTGATATTTTGCTAGTCTTTGGAGCAGGTTGCAGACATCTTCACCAAACCTTTCACTAAGAGCAATTTCATTCATCTACAAGATCTTCTTGGGGTGCAATCCACATCTATAGTAGCATAATCTTTGTGGGGGGCCACTAGCCTCTTCATTTCTTTTATGTATCTTTTTTTTTTGGGGGGGGGAGTTTTTTTCCTGTGTTTTCTCCTTTTCTCTATCTTATGCGAGATTGCATTTGTACATGGGTACCTCATCAGGCCTAGTTGCTAAGACCCATTTTATATTTCCACACTGCCCACCTAAGCTATGCTTATGGCGGGTATTAGTGTAGGTTTTTATTTTTCCCTATTATTTAATTAAGGAAATTATATATTTGTGCATACATGAAGTTTTCCTACATTCGTGGGATAGGCTAGCTTATGTGGAGATGTGTGTCATAGATGTGTCATAAGAATGTCATAAGTAACTCCCTTGACTGGCTATTTTGGGTATGGGAGTTACTTCTCTATTCTTAGCACCTTGTCACCACCTTTCATGGAGGAGTTACAGTCTATTCTTGGGGTGCCTTGACCACCTTTTGTGGAGGAGTTACTTATGTGCTCTCCTATATGTATTCTTCACTTTGGACATCTCATGTTAATTAGATATTGGGTTTTTTCCTATTTATCTTGTGCAATTTATCTTCTTGTATAATTTCAAATTGCTTTAGCATCTATGTGATGTGCACTAGATTCATCTCATGTGATCACGTCTCCATTGCATTCACATTATCCAGATTATGGTAACAACTCTGATACTATTTTTAAATGGGGGAACTACTTTTTCTATCCTGACTCATTTGTAGTAGTTTTTCCTGTATCATTGTTTTTCCACACTTCTAGTTACATGATATCTCATGCATGACTTATTATCCTTATGTTATTTCACTTGTGCATCCATTTTATGCATGATCCCCTAATATCTATATATTTAATTTATTAATATTGAAACTTACCCCACACTAAAATATGTTTGTGGTCTACCATGGTCATGTGCCAAGGTAATATTTATAAAAATGATAGTAATAAAATAAAAGAGAGCCATATGTAGAAATAAAACTAACAAAAAATGTGTGAAAATAATGATATTATTTATTTGAAAACAAACCAAAATCCTAAATTAATTGAGTGTCATACACCTTATTGACAAAATTGAAGTATTACATAGAATGGTAGGGTTGAAGTCAACTACCATTAAAATGGCCTAGAAGGAATTAGCGAACTAACTATATTAAATTGTAAATGACTATAGGATAGATGTTATGAATGATGAAATATCCATCCCAATCTATTTAAATTTTACATAGTGGTTCACAAACTTGGAATTGTAAGCCAATACATGCATACCAGGAGAGAATTTTTTATTTTTGAGATGTTGATCATGCCAACTTTTTTTATTATTCTTTTCAAATCCTTGAACCTAATGTAAAAGAAAAAACATTTCATATAGTTGTAATAAATCATCCAATAATGTTTTTAGATATTATTTATCATCTAGTCATCTAACACACACAATACATAGAGAATTAAAAATAAACTACATTGATATAACTGCTTCAGTGCCAAAGCCAAGATTAAAAGGTGTGCTCATGTTCAATATTTTTTATGTGGTTCAATACACCCGTAATACTATAAAAATTCAATCATCCCAATCAATGTGACTGATATTTCATTTATTTTTTGATGTATGATCCATGATTTTGTTAAAAGCTTTAGCAGTGCCATTAACTTGAGGGTGGTATGGAGTGGTCTTATGGTGTGGAATCATGAACCTGGCTAAGAGGATGCATATTATGTCATTTAGGAAGTGAATACCATAATAGTTTGTCAAAATTAAATTTCATCCATACCTTGTGATTATATTTTCCCAAAATAACCTATCATTAGTCATAGTTGTACAATCATGTGTTGGCACTACCTCAGTCCAATGTGTGAGATAGTTTATGGTAGTAATTTAGTGTGCGTCAATTCATCTTGTAGTAGGGTTAATGGGCCCAAACAAATAAAAAAAGCATTTATCAAAGGTTTCATAATCAAGGATTATATGAAGTGTAATATTATCACTTTGGTTTGGTTTACCTATGTATTGATTGATATCACATTGGTGCACATAAGCTTTAACATCTTTGAATAAGGTGGACCACCAAAAACCATCTAGGATAACCTTTCATGTTATTTCATCACCAATATAATTTCCTCTAGAAACACCCTCATGGACTTATTTAAGGGATTCCACATGCTCATGCTGCATTACACACCTTCATAACACTTCATCTCAATCAAGTTTTTATAAGTCTCTGCCAATAAGATGGAATGGTGTAGTGCATATAATGAGTTGCTTCTTCTCTTCGGTGTTAAGATGGTCTCATGCCAATCCTATTATAGGGAAACCAATTTTTTCTCCAATCCTTCAAGCATGTTTATGACTTATTAAAATTGTACATTAAATAAGTCATATTTAATTATTTATGTTGGTTCTCTAGATTTAATACATCATAGATGGCTAGGACTAAAATTAAACTTGCCAGGTTTCACTACCATAGAGAACTAGAATTCTTGGAAGAGAAAATCCATTGATATATTTGTCCATATAACACTAGTTTATTCACAAGTTACTTGAGTGCTTCATGATTAGTAAAGAAGGTGAATGGAGTGCCAACAAGTATTGGTGGAACTTTTAGAATGCATACACCATGGATAACACTTCTTGTTCTATAGTGGAGTAATTTCTCTTAGCTAGTGTTAGCTTAAGACTAAAAATATATATAGGATGGTCAATATTACATTCACTATATTGTACAAGGATGGTGCCCAAAATCATTCCAAAAGCATCGATGTGTATATGAAATGGTGTTGTCTAGTATGGAAATTGGAAGATGGGTGCAATGACCAATTTATCCTTCAAGGATTCAAATGCATTTTGATGTTTTTATTCCATAGAAAGAGGAAATTATATTTGATAAATTATTCTAATAGAGTAATGATTTTATCATAATACTAAATTAACTTACTATAATATCATGTGTGACCAAGGAAGGTGCAGACCTCATATTGAGTGGTTGGAGTTGAGATTTGAAAAATAACCATAATATTGGTTAGATCCATGAGTAGTCAATCCTAATAAATGATGTACCATAATAAGATCCCTAAATTTGTGTCAAAGATGTAGTTATTTAGGTTCAAATAAATATGAAGTTACCAATAACACTCAATCATGAGGCATAAATTGACACAAAAGTCATGCACCAAGATGTATATGATCTAATCATCTAGATATACTTGAGGGAAATTTTTGATGAAATCTTTAAAATCTTCCATCATAATGATAGATAAGACTATTGGTGTGTTATTTAAGCTAAATGACATAAAATTATACACAAAGGATCCCCATTTAGTGGAAAAAATGGTTTTTGCATTATATTTATTAGTAATTTGTACATGATGATAGCCTAAAAAGACATTAGTAAAGGTATATATTTTAATCTAGTGACAACTTTTAAAATTTCCTTTGTGAATAACATTGACAATGGGTTTGTGACACACACATAATTGAGCTATATATAATCAACACAAATGCTGATTTGGCCATCTATATATATGCTATTTACCATGGAGATAACCCATTCAAATTCATTAATGGGAGTGATAACATGACATCAATTTCCTCTTTAACACATGTGCACATATTAGGATCCATTTGATATGGTTACTTCCTAACCAATAGGGCACCCTCAACCAATTTGATATGTATTTTTCAAAATTCTAGATGCACTTATTCCATCTTTATGTATCTTTGTGGGAACATGTCCTAATTCTCGTATAAAATTCTAAAGATATTGGCTAATTCTATTTTAGAATAGTAATTTCCCACAATGGACATCTTGGGTGCATCTTTTATCCCAATATTAAACTAAACCATTTGGAATGGCATAAAATATGGTTTCTACTTAGAATACAAATTATCTCTAATATCATGTGCCCTATCTTCTTTAGGAAAGTTTAAATGGTCAAATGTCAACACTAGTGCCCTCATCAACTTGATATATAACATTTTGCTTACCCTTCTAAATCTGTTACCTATGGTCATATATTGAGTGAGAATTAGGTTCTAATTAAGCCCTTATAGGAGAATCATGTTCTTATAATATGGATAAATCATCCTTAATTTCACCATGCATGGTCCATATTTTATCTTCAACCAATGCCTAATCACTCACTATTACTTGATGGATTTCTTATAGGGATAAATTTAGATATGATCATGGTGAATACAATGCAAATGTAGTGATCATACCATGTTTGATGCACTCTTAGCTATTCATATATCTACATGTTTCTTGATGAATATACCAAACTCTATCCTAAACATGTATAATGTCATAAATTACATGAAATCATAAGGATTTGGGTAAAAATTTCTCATCATCATTCCAAAGATTAACATAGGAAGTTATATGGTCATTCAGGGACTTAAGACCATTATCACTAAATGTGGCATGAACATGCTTGTAATGGTAAAAGTGATGGTGTATCATGGTGTATACCTATTCCCATGTTAATAACTTGTATTGATGAGTATCCCATTAATGAAAAACTGTTATTTGAAGTATAATAGGGAACACATGCATATATTTATTTTCAAAAACATAATAATCCTCCAACTACTATAAGTATTCTCATACCTTGATCTAACCATGAACATAGGTGCATGATCTATCTATAAGGGTGATGCATTCATTATTCATCCATAAATGAGTCTAATATATTTATAGTGCTTAACCAACTTATGTGGAAAATTTATTTGTCATACAAATGTAACACATCCTCATCTTATTAGATTATATGTGCTGTGAGCCCAATGTTCACATACAATGTTGGTGGAGTCAAAAATGGATTTCAATTCTCCCCATTGAAGCAAACCATCCAAATTAGGATATACATATTCATTTCCTTATGTTGTGGTGCTATAAATTTAGTTGAGGTCCTCATCAACATCAACTATTTCTACAAAATGGCACCTTGGTAAGTATTGAGAGGAATTTCCACATGTTGGGTGTCATTATCAAAGATAATGTAACACTTATTGAAACGAAAGTCAACATTGTTGACATATCACCATGGTCAACTCAATAGATATGGAAAATCATCATCTTCAACTTGTTTGATTAATTCAAAATCACACTTGAATGGGAGACCCAAGATGTTGATGGTGTCATCCTTAAGAATGCCTATAGACACTGATCGAGTCTTTTTTACCATGAATAAAACATGTGGAGAAGGTTACAAAGTGGGACTTTGCATCTTCCTCTAGGAATTCTTCTTGAGAACATTAACTTATATGCTAATGTTCACCAATATATCTTGTATCATCCAATCATCAACAGATGCATTCATATGACCCTTTTATCACATTTAGGATTGGTTTAGATATGAGTTTCTTATTATTATGTATGGTTTAAAAGGTTATTTATTGAATTCTTGGTCATTTTTTAATGTAGCCATTTTTTAAAAAGTGGGATGGTGTTCTCATTAAGAATATTCTTGTAGATCTATCAAAATTTCCTAACTTGAGTTCATTGAGATAGTTTCTCTTTGAATCTCAATGTGCATATTATCATCCTTATCCTTCAAAAACTAAATTTATCCTTGTAGTTCACATACCAAGGCCATCATTTCATGCAAAACCTTTTTTTTCGAGCATCAAATAGTGTTGATCATGGGGTTCTTCATGATGAACCTTCTTCATAGGTGAATTTGAAGCTAGTTGGGAATGAACACGACTCTGTGTCATAATATTGGCCTTAAGTCTACTTGGTGGGGTAGTAGGGTGTAGTATCCATGGAAAACATAGATTTTTTATGGTTTGAATCATTTTATAACCCTTTTCATAGAATTCTTTGGTGATATCCACATATAAATTAGGTCATTCTTCCAGACGATGTTCATTCTTACGAAAGGAACAAATTGGGTAAACTACAAAATGACACTGGTAGTGATCAAGATATCTATTGTGTTGTGGATCCTATTTATAAATTATAATGTATTTCAAATACTATATATTTATAATATATTATACACTCTTTATGTATTCTCATCATGGTTCATGGGTGGTATCCCCCCAAAAAATTTATGGACCTCCTTAATGGGGAACCATTTTGGGTTGATTTGGACCATGATTTTGGTACCCATTATTTTATAATACCACTATCTTGATGTATTATGTATAAATGGATATTTTATAGGTAATAAATCATGAGAAAAAGGGTTTGAGGAGGAATAGAGTGTGTAAATTTAGGTATGAATTTGGGAGGGTTTATAGAGTACAACTCTAAAAAATATATGTGCCTTATCATTTTGAGAAGATCTAGCTGAGAGTGGATTATACTCTTGTGGCTTGTAATAAAATCAAAGCAAGTGTTTCTTGGTGGATGTATCCCACATTGGTGAACCATGTTAAATTTGATCTTCTTGTTGTGTATGTTTATTCTTATTCTTTATGCATCTCTAATCATATATATTATTGTGATTCTATAAAATTGTTCTGCATTGATTTTTGATTTATTCCTAACAACTAGTATTAAAGTTTCAGGTTATATTTGATAAAGTTTTGAATCATAGGAAGGGTTATTAGTTAAAGTGGGGACTATGGCTTATGATCACATATCAAAGTTTTAAAATTTCAATAGATAGAACTTTAGTTTATTGAAGATGCATATGGAGGATTACCTATATCAGACAGACCTCCATGCTTCATTGGGGTAAAAAGTAAAGCAACCAATGAGTATAATAGATGAGACTTAGGAGTTACTAGACATGAAAGCACTTGCGGCCTTTAGGTTATGCCTTGCATCTTTGGTCACATTTAATATATCATAGGAGAAGACCATGGAAAGTCTCATGAATGCATTAGGGAAGTTATACAAGAAACTCTCTCCTTATAATAAAATATTTTTAATGAAAAAGTTATTTAATATGAAGATGTCTAAAAATGGTTTAGTTGCTAATCATCTGAATGAATTTAATATGGTTTTGATTATTTTAAATTTTATAAAAATTGATTTTGATGATGAATTTAGGGCTTTACTTATTTTGTGTTCCTTACTAGAGAGTTAGAATAGCTTGGTAATGGCTGTGAGCAACTCAGTCTCTAATAGCGCCAAGTTGAAGTTTTAAGATGTCATATGAGTAATATTTAGTGAGGAAATGTGACAGAAAAGCTCTGGGGAGACTTCTACTTTAGGTGATGCTTTGGTGGTGGAGATTATAGGGAGATAAAATTTTAGAGGAAAAGGAAACCATGGAAAGTCAAATGGTCCTAGAAGGTCAAAATCAAGGGGCAAGATGTTATGATGGCACTGTGGAAAGATTGGTAATGTAAAGAAGGATTGTTGGCCTTTTTATAACAAGAAAAAAAATAGAAAGACACTAAGGAGGTGAATTTGGAAATAGGTAATGTTTTTTAAGATGCATTAATTCTCTTCATTGACAATATTTTTGAGTCTTGGGTTTTAGATTTAGGGGATTATTTTCATGCTACACCATATAGGCATTATTTTATTGATTATGTTCAAGGGGATGTTGGACATATTTATTTTGGTGATGATGATCCTTGCAACATAATAGGAAAATGAAGTGTTCAGATCAGGATGTAGAATGGGAATGCTTAGCTACTGAAGGATGTCAGGCATATGCCTAAGTTGAGATGAAATTTGGTATTTATAGGATATCTAGGTAATGAAGGATATATGGTGACATTTACAGTATATTTTTGGAAGATTACCAATGGTGCTTTATTGGTAGTATGAGGTAAGAAGTTTGGTATCGTATAGTCATCAATTAGTGTTGATTATTATAATTTATTTGCTATATATGCAAATTTATGGCACAACAGGATTAGTCACATGATCCAAAATGGTATGAAAATTTTAAAGGATCAATTACACAAATTGAAAGGGTCTGATTTAGATTTTTGTGAAGACTATATATATGGAAAATAGAAAAGGATAAATTTTCTCAAGGTTGGACCTACAAGGAAGGAGAATAAGTTAGAGATGGTTTATTTAGATGTATGGGGGTCAGCTCAAGTATCTTCTATTGGTGGGTAATATTATTATGTCACTTTTATTGATTATGCAACTAGGAATTTTTGGGTCTATGGAATTAGGAGAAAATCTGATGTGTTTGATAAATTTAAAAGATGGAAATCCTTAGTTGAGAATGAAATAGGCCTCAAGTTAAACTGTCTCAGGTTAGATAATGGTGGGGAATATTCTAGTAATGAATTTTTTGATTATTATTTAAGAAAATGGAATTCATAGATAGAGGATGGTTCTAATAAATCAAAAGACTAATTGAGTGTTAAAAATGATGAATAAGATTATCATGGAGCATGCTAGGAGCATGAGGTTACATGTAGGACTACCTCTTTAGTTTTGGGTAGAAGCAGTAAACACAATTATATTTATGATAAATAGATGTCCTTCATCTAATTTAGATGGAGGCATACTTGAGGAAGCTTGATCTAGTAAGAAGGTTGATTATTCATTTCATAAAATATTTGTATGTGAATCCTTCATTCATATTGGTAAGGATGATAAGACCAAGTTAGAGGCTAATTATGAAAAATGCACCTTTATTGGTTAAGGTGAAGATGAATTTGGTTTTTGGATTTGGAGTCTTAAGGAAAAGAAAATATTTCAATCTAGGGATGTTGTATTTAATGAAAATGTCATGTATAAATAGAATTTGTAGGATTATAAAGATGATTCCAGAAAAGAGTACATAGTATTGGAGGACATTGTAGATGATAAAGAGTGCAAGCAACTAGTTGAGGAACTTACTCCACAAGAACCACAAACTCCTATGATGAGAAGGTCTTCTAGGGTAAAAATGGAACCTAATTTTGTTTATCCATCTCTTAATAATTTATTACTCACTGATAATAGAGAGCTAGAGTGATTTGAAGAATCAATGCAAGTAAATGCCAGGAGGAGGTGAGAGTAAGCAATGGATAAGGAACATTAGCCTCTCATGGAAAATCAGACTTGGGATTTGGTAAATCCACCTAAAGGTAAGGGATAATTATATAAAAAGTGGGTATATATAATTAAAGAAGATTATGGAAGTAAGAAAAGGTACAAGGCACAATTAATGGTAAAGGGGTTTGCACAGAAGAAGGGAATTGATTTTGATGGGATTTTTTTCCTAGTGGTAAAGATGACTTATATTAGAACTATTCTTGGGATAGTGGTAGTGAAATACTTTCACTTAGAGTAGATGGATGTGAAGACTATGTTCCTTCATGGTGATTTGGAGGAGGACGTGTATATGGAGTAGCCATAGGGATATGAGGTCACAGGGAAGAAGAACATGGTGTGCCAACTAAAGAATAACTTGTATGGCCTAAAATAAGCTTCACAATAGTGGTATAGTAAATTTGACAATTCTATGATGTATCAGGGATACTCTAGGTGTCATTCAAACCATCTCACACACACACACACACACACACATATATATACATACATACATATATACATATACATATACATATACATATATATATATATATATATATATATATATATATATATATATATATCAAGAAGTTTGATGATGGTGATTACATTATACTTTGTCTATATGTGGATGACATGTTGGTTGTAGGTAAGAACATGTAAGAAATAAAGGTACTCAAGGAATAACATAGTAATTCCTTTTCTATGAAGGAATTGGGAGTAGAAAAATAAATCCTTAGTATGAGAATAACTCAGGATAAGAAGAAATGAAAGCTGAATTTATCTCAGAAGAGTATATTAAAAATGTCTTAAAGAGGTTTATTATGTAGGATGTTAAACTGGTTGGGACTCCTTTGGTGGGCCATTTTAAGTTATCAAAGGAGTAATGTCCCAAGATAGAGGAAGAGAGAATCCAGATGTCACATGTACCTTACGCATCATCTATTGGTATCTTGATGTATTCCATGGTGTGCACTAAGATAGATATTACCCATGTAATGGGAGTAGTAAGAAGGTACTTGAGTAATCTAGGTAGAGCATACTAGAAGGTAGTGAAGTGGATCCTTCATTATTTAAGCGGGACCATGGGGATAGTTTTAATCTATGGGGGATTAGACACCGATTTACATGGTTATGTAGATTCATACATGGCTATAGATTTAGATAGTAGGATGAGTACAATAGGATATTTATTTATTGTAAGTGACACATTAGTTAGTTGGATTTCATGATTACAAAAACTTGTGGATTTATCAACCATAAAGGCTAATTATGTTTCTACCATAGAGACAAGTAAAGAAATGATTTGGTTACAATAGTTTCTTGAAGAATTGGGATATAAGTAGGAGGAAGGGAAGCTATATAGTGATAGTTAGAGTGATATACATCTAACAAAGAACTATGCTTTCCATTCTAGGATGAAATATATAGTATAGGTATCATTTCATCAAGACAACTATGGAGGAAGATAAGTTAAGGCTAGAGAAGATTCATACCAGTCAAAATCCTATATATATGATGACCAACGTAGTCATAAGGGATAAATTGAAGCTATGCTTAGTTTTGTTTAGCCTTCATAGTTGATAGTGAAGGGTTGAGAAGCCTACTTAGAGGAAATTAATCTTATTATTGTGTTTTGGAGCCTATTTCTAAATTACAATGTATTTCAAATACTATACATTTAAAATATAATATACACTCTTTATGTATTCTCACTGGGGTTTAGGGGCAATAGCCCCCAAAAACATTTCTAGACCTCCTTAATGGGGAACCATTTTGGCTTGACTTGGCCCATGGTTTTGGTACCCATTGTTTTGTAATACCAATATGCTGATGTATTATGTATAGATGGATATTTTTAGGTAACACATCATGAGAACAAGGATTTGAGAAGGAGGAAGAAAGTGTGTGAATTCAGGTGTGAATTCAAGAGGGTTTGTAGAGCACATCTCTAAATAAAATATGTGTATTGTAATTGTGAGAAGATAGATCTGAGAGAGGATTATAGTCTTGTGGCTTGTAATAAAATATAAGCATGTGTTTCTTGGTGGATGTATCCCACATTGGGTGAATCATGTTAAATTTGGTCTTCTTGTTGTGCATGTTTATTTTCGTTCTTTATGCATCTCTAATCATATATATTATTATGATTTTGTGAAATTATTCCACATTAATTTTTGATTTATTACTAACAATATCCACACTTGTAATAGGTCCTAGGTGGAAAAAAACCATCCCCATGTCCATTTTCACATCCTCAACCCTAAAAATATTAACCTCCACCAGTCTCTTGATAATTAAAAACATAAGTTTGGCAAATTCCTCTCATGAATGCATCATTAATATAGTTTATGACTCGATAATTATTAGTATTATGTGTGTATGCATCACATATTTTATAGTATAGTGACACTTTAGCCTAGGTAGCACACTAGAGCAAAGGAAAAGTTATTATATCATGATCCTCCTAGAGATCTCAAAAGAATGCTTTATTATGATGCAAAAATTTCTCTAAGGATAATTATTATTGTTATGTCCATCCACTTCATATTCAACATGACATAGGCCATTTCATGTGTCATGATCATTATTGGTCATTATATTCTCAAACTAAAAAGATATAACATCAATATAATCCTCCATAAACGTGATGATCCCCATATCTATACTTCCCACAAATTTAGTGTAGAGATTATATTTCAATGCCTCAGAGGGTTGGTAAAGGTATTTTGGGATAGAGATTGACAAAAAAGAAGTAATAAAACTCTGAAAAACCATTGATCATGCTATGTTGGGTCAATTTCATATCATAGTTTTTAAAGAATAATTTTGAAATATGCATCATACATACACACACTCTTATTCAGATCTTTTATGATATCCTTTAGGGTAGTGATACATTTGTGCTCAAACTCTAGTATGTCAAACTCTTAGATAAAAGTAGTTTTCAATAATTCATAATTGACAACAGCTTATTGGGGGTCAAATTTATGGTACTAGTTGTGCATGCAATCCAATAAATAAGTGGAAAACTAAGTATCCTTTCATTCTGAATAAGTGACACCCCATTCTCTCCAAATGAGTTCACACTTATGAACATGTTACGTCACATTTTAGACACCTTAATATTTAGGGAGATGAATAACCATCTTGTAGTATACCATAGGTGCACTTGGTGGTTTTAGTGGACCCTATTTTGGTGCTCCTCTAATCCCTCTTAAACCCTATGGTATAGGTTTTCTAGCACCTCCAACATTATTACTTGATCTTATTCTAATAAAATCACCATTGGTACTTCCTTGCTTGCCTCCTACATCAATAAGTGTACTATAAATAGTTGTCACTAACAAATGTTGGTTTGATATGTTTGGTCCTTTAGTTTTACCACTATTGATATTAGGTCCACTTGGAATTACAATGTGAGCCATAGGTTTTAATTGTAATGGGAAAATAATTTTTAAAGATATATTTCTATGCTAAACCTACACTCCCAAATATTCTTCTACTCACTCAAATTCAGATTCCTCACTATCTATATCCCAATTTATTAAAATAATTCCATCAAACTTAAATGCATGAACACTATGGTGGTCTAATTGGGTTTATCTAGATTTGGTTTCATTATTAGTGCTTATTCGACTTCTTCTATGCATACTCGAACCATTTAAGGGAATAGAATTATGGTCATGGGTAATCATTATGCCTTTAAGCTCTCCTATGGATTCCTATGAAATTTATAGTATCCTCCAATTGACCCATGGGCTTGATACCTCTTATATCCTTACACTTGGCCTCATCATACTTATACTTCCATAATTTCCACTATGCTACTTCCATGCTAAAATCCTAATATCATACCAATATATAACCCTCCATTTATCCACTATTTATGATACTTATGCATGAGAGAGATTAGTCATCCACATGAAAGTTCTAATTATATAATCAACCATAAGCATTTTAATCTCTAAAGGGAATTGTTTGAGTAACCTCCTATGCATGTCTATTAGGAAGTTAAAATTTTCTTCTTATGGGAAATAATATTTACATACTATGTATTCCAAAATATAAATTTTATGCATTCCCTTCCATTAGATGTCTACTATCCATGTCTAAGTATTTTCTAAATTGGCCAAGGCCATTTGATGCTCTACTAATTAAGAAACCTTCTTCTTTTAATTTATTGAAAGATTTTATGCATATGTTGAAAGCAAAATATGTAAGTGATAGGTAATTTTACAAATAATATTTCATATAGATAATTTTATGGATGTTTATCTACCCATGTACATTCAAAAAAATCATAGTTCAATATACTAGAGCATAAATTTATCCTCTATAGTAAAACCCAATGCTCGATATTCTCAAAAGATGGCCACTTAATCATATTCCTACCATCATGTTAACAATTGTAATGACTAGCGATAATGGAACCAAAATGTTGGTATATTTTCCTTTAGTTTAACATGACTTATCTTAGTCATGTTCCTAAAGATAGTAATTAGTAAAATGAGATAGTGTGATGGCTTATCACATGAGAAATGATCTTACATGTTCAACCTAAGCATAGATCTTAAAACTAGTTCCCATTAGTTCTATCATGTAGTGGTGTATGCATTGAGTTCTCTATACTAGGGTGATTAAATAGGAACATATTTATAATCATAAAAATCATATTATATCCAATCCTAACAATTCACTCTTTTCATTCATCATAAAAAAGACAAGTGCAAATTGAGAAAAAGAGTATTGGTACCATTGATTTCATAACAAGATTACAAAAGGCATTTTAGTAGCAAAAGTATTCTATCTCATTACAAATTAAATATTACCATACTCAGGTCATAATGCACATAAATATCATGAATATTCTTATATTAAAATTACTATATCATAATTACAAAAATTACCTCCCTAAGTAAAACTAGGGAGTATTTATACATGGTTTTACCCCAACCGTTATGTTACACTATTAATATTAAATTAATGATTGGTTCCGACTATATACCATTTTTATGCTAAATATTCATTATTATGCTCTTATATTCTCATGAAAATGTTTTAGATACATTATTTAATATTATCCTTTGATGCTCATACAAACTTCTTCTTAACTATCTCCACTTTCTACACCTTTTTTTGAGTCATATGCTCTTATTTGAGTCTTGTATCCTCAGTTCCTCTATGTTTTATACATCTTTATTCCTCATGAATTACTTATTCTATTCCATTACCTTATACTCTAAGTATTTCTTTTTCCTTGGCTCACTTTTGCTCCTCTATCTTCCATGCCTTATTCAAAAAATAATTAGAATAAATTAATAAAATATTTTCATCCAACAAAAACTTGTGTAAAGGCTCTAAGTGGGAGAATTATCTTAGTTTTAAACCTATTTTGGTGGAGGAGACTTGGAAAGGAATCTAAGAAATGAGAACAAGTAAAGATTAAATACCTTCCTTCCAACCATAATATGTTCAAGAGAAACATGAGATTTTAGAGCTTTTCTAAGAGTTTTTTAAGCAAGAAGACTAAGTCAACAATGAAAAAACATCAAAGGTAATTATTCCAAGAGATATATGGACTAAAAATAAGATGGTTTATCCTCCAATACACCCAAGTAACTAACCAAGTCTACATGGAACAAGTCCAAGCCATTGAAGGGGCTTAATGTATTCAATTTCTTAGTCTCTTTTTCTTACACATGCTTAGAATGATGGAGGTAGTCAAGGAAGCTATTTTATTTTATTATCTAATTCACTTATACACTCTATATATGATTATAAAATTATTTTTAGATCCCTATATTTTTGTGTAATAAAATTCTAATCTTTTAAGGATTGTATATAGGATTTGGCCTTAAAATTAATAAAGAACTTATTATTTCCTCTTTCATTTATTGTTATATTACGTATATCTAAGGTTTTTAGGTATGTCTTATAGACTACTGGTCTATTTTTTCCTATTTCAAGGTGAATTTTATACATTTAATCCCTTTTAAAACTATGATCTCTTTAATTTTACCTTTATTAAATATTTTTTGTGAAATTTGTGAGATTATATTAGTTCTAAATATTGTCTTTTACTGATTGAAGCAAGTTAAAGAGTTATATAAACATTGCTGCATCACCACTTTACATTTATATTTTAATTGTCTTTTTTCATGATGAAATACTTAGTTAAGGCTATAAATATCCCCTATTAAGTAGTTTTTTAAGCTTGAAACTGATTATACATTAGTTGCATTCAGTTTAGGTAGGAGCAAGCCTTCTCTAGAGATTAATCCTAAGGAGCCAACATCCCACACCTTTGGGATATTTCCATTATTTTAATGGATAAAATTATTGATAAAAAATATGCAAGATCCATGTCACAATAAATGATAAGTGTGATAGCATGAAAATAGAGAAACATAAGCATTTATCACATTAACAACATTGGGAATCATAATCACTTATCCATATTCATCATACCATAATACATTCATCACATCAATCACATTAAGATGCAACACAATACATGCATAATTTGTTATCCATGAATATCAAATAAAATTAATGATCCATAAATAAACTATGTGAACATCCATAATCATTAGATTAATCATATATACCCATGAGACTAGTACCACATTTTAGAATTACAATGTATATATATTTAAAATGTGCATGTGTACATAAAAAACACACATATAAATGAATCATGTTAACATGCACATCAAAAATCATCTATAAAATATAAAAATCGCATTAGAGGCTCATTCCTCACTCTCCCCATCTAGAGGTGGATCTCTTCTGGGAGGAGCACATACTGATCAAGTAGATGTCTTGGTTTATGAATAAAATTCACCATCCGAAAAATATTAGTATAAGTAGGTGCTCTTTATCCTATGGGAACTACCTAATCATATAAAGTATTGTAATTATGACTTTCTTGGATGCCCTCATCATCAATGAACTCACTGATATTAGTCCCTATTGGCCTAATAAACATTGAGAACTATCTCTTTTGATCCATAAGATTTGTACCTAATCATCCCTAATAGTGAAAGTGATTGTCAAGTATGTGTTATCTATAGATAAGGTTCTAATATGCATATATTTGTATACTTATTCTACATTTTGAGTGTATACCTTGCATGCTAACCTAAATATCTTAGCCACCCTAGCCACAATCTTCTCCTCTAGGATATAAATAAATCTTTCATACTCAATTGATTTTGATATCTATGAAGGTCTAACCACATCCCATGTGCCTATCCCAAACATCACTACCTTGGATAATGTCACTTGTGGGTCTGGCCTTATCTATACTTATGTCTAAATCAATTTCATCACCACTAGAAGGCTCATGGGTACCTTTCTCATATAATATGGATAATAAATAATAAAATTTAGATCCTATCCCATGTCTCCTCTATCTCCCACCTTAATCTACACATCTCCTCCATCCCAACCACTATCTCCTCCATCTCCCTACCCATCACCATCTCCATTCCCTCTATTGTCTCCTTATCTCCCATCTCCTCTAATTGGTTCATGTAATATAAATAACATAAAATTGGTGTCCCTTCTCATAACATTCTTCTATCTCCATCACCATATATAAGCTAGCAATGCTACATGAATCCTCTAATGTAAAGTATGCGGCACTAGTACCATTGGCTTTGTAAATCAAATCAACCTAGTTTGTGACCACCATGTATCATACTCATTTATCATTCCTATATAAAATACACATCCCCCATAGTCACAATCCATAGCCTACAACCTATCCTAACATGTCATGATATGTGCTTTAGGAATATAAGAAACCATTATCCAATTTATCATGTCACATGTGAAAGGATACAGGGATCCTCTCGCACATTCTATAGAAGATAAAATTACTAAATCATGTCATATGGTCTATACCTCTATATAATTTAATCTTGATACCCTTTTGATATAACATTTGTATCTCATGTATAATTAATCTTTGACCCATCCAAACTACTTTTGCTAGTAAGGTCTCTATATATTGAAGTTCCATGGTAATTCATCAATCACACATATGTAAAATCCAATATTGCCTAGATTCCCCTACTGACCACTTACCAAAATCACCAATCCATATGCCAAGGGCTCATTAAAAACCCTACATTGTAGCTATCCCACTAGCCTCTTAATGTTCATATGCCTCTAAGGCCACACATCTATAAAGGTAGATGTGCTAATGCTTTAAGCACATTAGTATGACACCATGTGTAGATATATGCATAATTGAGCTAAAACTACTAGTCCTTAGGAAAATATCACTATCTCATCCAACATATCCTAGATCACACCTCATAATCCCATTTGGAAAAATTTACTACTCTTATTAGGTAGTAGAAATCAATTGATAATGACCATCATTATAAGGGGTAATCAATTAATAGATTTGTATACCACCAACACATCTATATGAACATAATCATATTATAGCCCTATATTTATGATCACTGCTAGATGCTCTTATAGTGCCAATAAATCACATGTACACCAATTAATGGCCTATCCATGGATTAAAATTCATAAAATCTTCCATACATCCTCTAGAGTCATTTTAATCACCCCAAGTCAGTAGTATAAATGTGCTCATCTTATATTACCATCTCTTTAATAAGTTAATAGGTCTTGATCAACATTAATTAATAGAATTCAAGATACACAAAGTAGGCATATTAACTATAGGAGTCCCACAAACTCATTATTTCATATGTGAATCTTTGTTAAGACCTATGATCATTACTCCCATATCATAATAACATACAATCACTCTTCGAATCAACATTTGTTATTACACTTAGTAATTTTTATAATTTTTATCATATACTTATCTAATTTCATTACAACATCCAAAGTGAGTCATTATTTATCTCCAAAAATGTCAAACATCTAAAATATGGTAATTCTAAGACATCCAAAGTGATTATAATACTTTATAGGGTAATCACTAATCCAACATTTACCACCTTTTTTGTGAATCCACCACTTTATAAGATGATTCTACCACTTTTAAGGCACTCCTACCATTTACATGGTCAAATCCACCACAAATAAAAATTTTCTCATAGGGAATTTGTTACACATGGAATTTATAGGCCTAATAAATGTTGATAAATGAAAAAAAACTAATTTTAAATCACTTACTAGTTCCCCTCTATGTATTGGTCACCGGTAATATCTTACTCACTCTCCAAGCTACCTTTCAATCAATATGCACACCATTTTAACTAAGGTCATATATCAACAAATAAGACTATGTTTTATTAAAAATGAGGGTGAAAATGATTTTTTTCACCCCTAGTCCTTATTTATCCACCCCAATCACCGTAAAATTCAAAATCTCCCCATTTTACCCATGTTCATACATTTTTTATCCTATAAGCTCATTTTTTAGTAGTTTCTCTATTGTTGATAGTAGAATAAAAATGCAAAATTATAGAGTGTAGATGATAACAAGTGTGAGATGGATATTATCTTGTATAACAAATTTCATTTTATATGTATTCAACCTATGTATGTATTCTACAATTCTAGGGAATGTAAAAAGACTAATCGTGCTTGAACTAAAAGGATGGAATGTGAGGTGACAATGTATTGTGCAATTATAAAAATAGTGATTATTTGTAATAGAAATGAGTTATAAAAGATATAGATCAATATAGAGATTTGATAATGGTTTTGTCAAACATTTTTTTATACTTGTTCTATGTGTAGTATATTCTCCATTTTTCTTCAATATGTTTAATCATTTAATAATAATGAATGTTTTATACATTTTGTCTATGATTTATAGATAATAGCATAATTATGAACTAAATAAAGAATTGACCTATTCTTTAGCTATGTTTGTGTTATGATTATGTATCCTAATTCACATATATCCAAAACTTAACATGTTTTGATGGGTTTTTATAAGAACCTTTACTACTAATGGAGCAATGAGCATGGCTTGTTAAAACATGTTGAGCTGGTTACTGGGATATAGAGATATAAAGTGATGGATTTATGAAATAATTTTAAATTTAATATAAGAAAATCAAAAAAGATAGGAATTTTAGTGAAAGAATTGATTTAGCAACATATATATGGTGAAATATATGAAATATTTTTTTCAAGTTTATTGGACTATCATTTTCATGGTTATCAAGACTTTAATACTTCTTTTTCATCAAGGAAAAAAATACTATTTTTTATGGAAGAGAGACTAGAAAACTTATGAAAGTTAGATAGTAATTATACTCATGAAATAAATCATTGGGTGAAAACTACCATAAAAAAATACATCAATGATGTTTTTTGTAGTGGGCTATATTGAATTTGAGGTTATATAAGATCTATTTATGAGGTGCATTAGGGGAAAATTTTTAAATTGAATGCATTGTATCATTGAAATTTTGGTTGTGTAAAAGGACATGGTGCCTACTCCTACCAACATAAAGTAGAGTTGCTTTGGGCATTAGGGGGATAAATGAAATAAATTATGAGGAATTAAGAAAATAATCTTGAACCTAGACCTAAAGGATGGAAGATCCTTAAAATTAGAGTGAAAAATGAATCTTGGAACTAGAATGAGACCTAAAACATTAGAGAAGATGAAATAAAAATAATAATATTAATGTATCTATGGGTAAGAGTAGATTAAAAATTTTAGAGATTAAATAAGGAATGGGAGTTAAGGGAAATCTAGAGAATGTGGAGAGGATGAGGAAATTAAAGGGCCCAAGAGAAGATAATTCATAAATAAGAGGGTAGAGATAGATAAATATTGGGAAAAATATGCTAAAGAGATGGAATAAAGTGTAAATAGAGAAGAGTGATAGATTGGTTAAAAAGTAGTTTTAGATTGTATCTAGAAGGAAGGATATTATTTAGAGAAGATAAGGAAAAATATTTTGAATAAATTATGTTAATTCACATGATTAAAATAGATTTAAGTTTAAATGAAGCACAAGTCAAAAACATAGATCATTAATTTCAAGGGCACACATAACCTTTGCTTATTTTATCAATAGAAAGAATAAAAAATGAGGAAGTTAGCAAAGATAATATGATCTTCAACTCTTTTATGGATTAATTTGGGAAGTATATTATAGAAACCAAGAAATTTTTGGTTATGAATAAATTGATTGAGGCTAGATTTTAGGTCTCAACAAATCTTAAGTCATTAGTAAATCCTAGTCCACATCTACCATTGGTTTTAAGTGTGAACACATGAAGCATGGTTCTCAATGTAGAATTTTTATGTCACTTTGACACCTTATGATGGGCCTATTAAAATCATGAAATATCTCTTGACTTTTGGAATGAAATGGAATATTAAAAATGTAACTAGAGATAATGTGAATAATTTTAAGCTCATAAGAGATTTAATATAAAGATCTCTAGAGTTCATCTGCAAAAGAGATGCTACCAAACTGAGCTTCCAAGATGTCAAAGATTAGTTGATAGGAGAAATCAAACTAAATAAATGTGTGAGTTAGATAATATAAGAGATAAAATAAATTTAAAAAAAAATAGGTGAATCAGTATGGGATTATGATCACAAATTTTTGATGTAATGAAAAAATTAGAATTCCTATAGTAGGATTAAAATAAGGCCGCATGGTTTGCAGAAGGCCTATGACCTTGGATTAGGTTTGAAATTATTCAAACATAATTCAATAACAAGGTATATGATTAGAAAAATACATTCCATGTGGAGTGGATAGAGGATTATGGGGATAGCCAAAAACCTACTATGAAAACTAATGTAAAGATAGATGATGTATTTTAAAATATGGAAGATTTACATGAAAGTAATAGGCTTGAGCTAGGAATCTAGTGTATGAAGTGTGGAAAAGATGGGAAAAAAATGATTGCCAAAAAGTTAAAATGTAATTCTAAGAAATATCCTATGTATTAGGGTGTGTGACTAAAAATTATAATTTATTTCAATAATACATTCAATAACCTCATATTTTGTACTATAACTTCTAAAAGTCACATAATAATGATGAAAAAAATGTTGAGCACTCCCAACATTGAAGGAATACAAAACCAAGAATGTATTCATAGTAATAACATATCATATTCCCTCTACAAAGTTAGAGATCCCAAGCCTAGATACACATGATATCTATGGCATAACATATTTTTGTATGGGTGCAAACTTCACCTCAATATCAACCATAAGCCCTAGTAGGTTGGATACCATAGTATCCATAGTACCAAGAGAGATGGAATTCTCCATATCCTTAGTATAAACAACCATGGAAATATACATCACCTAGAAAATAAAAATAATAATGGGCTAAATTTTAACCCAAAGAAATTTATGGGGGATATGATGGAAGTAAAGAATAGGGTTAGGTTTCCCCTCAATGGTACGACATATATAAGGGTTAGAAGTAGTTAGGCTATGGTTTCAAATAAACATAAGGGGGATATAAATGAGGTTATTGAGGAGGAAACCAAGGAGGTAATATCATCTAAAATGAATAACATGGGATTCAATAAATTATTTTCCTATTGTGTGGGGAGAATAACCACTTCACATGGAATTGCCAAAATAATCCTCAAAGGCAAATATATTGTGTTTATTATAGAATGTATAGATATCACCAAACTAAATATTATCTATAATTACATAAATAAAGGAAACATAATCATGTGTGAACATGATAAATTTACATCCCAAAGATCCTATGTTTATACAAGTAATTATGAAATAAAAACAATAGAGTAGGGATTGACTCCCTTAGAAATGCCACATGATCAAAGAATCATAAAGGTTAAACATGATAAATATCTTAAACCTATAAAATAAAATGGATTGATGTATAGATTATTTTAGGTTATATGTAACATTCAACAATAGGCTACATCAAAGGGTGATACCAAAACTAATGATGCACAAATGTATGGAAAAATTATGTGCATCATGAGATAAGAGGAAGTATTTACTACCTTAATATATATTTTGAAACCTTTAATTACTTTATAAATCAAGACATATCATATAATATTAAAAATAATCTACACACCCTCTTTGAGTGTGCACATAGAGGTCAACATGCATTGAAAATGTAGTTTGGTATGTGAAAATTAAGAAGCCTTTGGATGTTGAATCCTACATGGATATTGGATTTATAAGATATGAGGCATCAAACACTATATTTGATTTTAGAATCATAGTCAATATTATTACCTAGTACACATGGGAATATATTAGATGACTATATCTCAAATATTGTCTAGTAATGTTTAGTATCACAAACTATGGTAGGGTATAGCCTATTGGTTGACTGGATGATGTGGAAATCAAAGTTGTCGACCTAAGATTGTGAGGATATTTTGAAGTGATTAAAATGAAAACTAAAGAAATGAAACACCTTATGTTAATTGGTAAGAAGTTATATTATGATGGTTAGATTACCATTAATATAGTGCATAATATATTAGAGGCACACCAAGGGGATACTCATTATGCCCCTAAATAAAGGTGAGAGAAAGCCATACATCATACCCAAAGAACCTGATTGGCCATTTTCATATGAATATAATAGTTAGTTCACATTGGGCACAAAATTTAATCATATCACACTACTAGCTATATATTATCACTTTTTACATATAAAACTATAGCCTTGCTAACAACTACAACAAATTGACCAACTCTCTTCTAGACCTATGATAACAAACCACAAGTTCTATAGTTCCAAATATAAACATGTAAATCACCATATATGTGATCACCAAAAAGGTTTTAAGTGGATTTATTTTATAAATTAGGTGTGATATACATGGAATATATTTAACCAAAAAAATAAGGTATTTTCCCTTGGGAAACAACATCTTTAACTAGTGGTGATTTAGATACCCACATGTTGAACTAGGTAAGAGGAAATCATGAGGTGCATTTGATGCACATGGTTTTTCCTAAAGAATAAAAAATACCTTAATATTTTTTTATTTATAATTTTTATCAACTCATATTTATATTAGAATATCATGTGCCTAATATATATTAGACGGTGCGTGTAATAAACTATCCACTAAATGTAACCACTATGAATTGGTGAGTAGGTAACAAGAAAAAATAGTTACATTTGCATGAGGATTTTTAATTATAAAGAGATTGAATCTAAATACCACATATAGTTAGGTAAAATATCTACTTTTATAGGAAGGGTAGTGTCTAAAAATGTGTAGGGTGTATAACTAAAATATTGGGTACCTACATTTCTGTATGCATTGGTATTACTTAAAATAACATGGTACATGCATTAAGAGAACAAAACAGAGACTAATAATTGGTTTAAGGTATAATACAATTTTATTCAAACATTTATCTTCAAATATGAGAATATTTTGTTACACCAAGATCTATAAAGGTTAAATATATTCTTATGCTATGACTGAGTGGAGGATCTTAGTAGTACACAAGACAATGCTTCATAGGATGAAATGGCTAAGGACTTTAACATTAATTTGAAAAACTATATGAGAGTAAAAAAAGGAGTAATTTATAATAAAACCTTTAAATTGAATCATATATAAGGAGGAAAAAGGTAAGTCTAATGAAAATTATGAGGACTTGTATTTGAAGGTATTTTTTTGAACTAGAATGAGAAGTGGAGAAGTCTAGAGCAAAAGTTGTAGACAAAAACAAAGATTAACAAGTATAGAATATTAATATCCAAGAACAAGAAGGATAAATAATATTTTAGGACTCCATTCCAAGATGATCCAATAAGAATATACTATGCCCATTAAATAAGTTGGTAGGGAATATTGAAATAGTCTATTCTAAAACTTGTGACATTAGGCTACTAATGGACACAAAATGATATTTTTGAATGATTGTAACTACTATGAGAATATCAAGTTTTATTTATAACAAGATTCATAGAATTAAAATTTGTGGACCCTTTCCTAGGGGAGATATACATAGAGATAAATAAGTGCACACAACATGTGAAAAATAATTCATATGGGTTAAATCCAAACATGAAGTTGATGGTAAATGTTGAACTAGACTATATGAAAGAAGTATGCATTATCTATCTAGTGGAAAAATTTTATTGGGTTAAAATAATGGTGGTGTAACCTAAAATGTCTAGAGAAATCAAGGTATGTGGGACTATCATGAAATAAATGATTCTTATATTAATAATCCATTCATAATTAATTTTACAAATAAAGTCTTGGAGTCAATTTAAGTATATGAAGTTTATTATTTAACGTTTAGATTCAATGGTTACCATCAGATATCGATCATAGTAGAAGATCAAGATAAAATCTAATTTTTAACAAAATGGGGATATTTTACATATAGATAATGCCTTTTAGGTTGAATAATTCTACTACTATATTATCTAGTATTATGGTCACTACATTTAAATACTTCATCTATGATTTCTTGAAACTCTACTTAGATGATTAGGTTGTTTTTATTTATTCAAGGAGCATCCATCAAAGCTACGCCTAATGTTGTAACATTAACAATATCTACACATTATGTTGAACCTAAATAAATGCTTATTATTTACACATTTTGGTGTCTTATTGGGTTATATAGTATGTAGTGATGAGGTATTAGTTGATCAATCCAAAATCATAGCTATTATGTACATGACACCTCCTACAACCTATACCAAGGTGTGATCATTCTTGGGGCATACATAATACTAAATGCAATTAATGAAAGGATAATCAACTATACCTACCACCATGGAAAATCTATTGTGGAAAGATACCGCATTTTAATGTACTAATGAGTGCCAAATAATATTTTTGGATCTAAAGTAGAGAATGGTAACAATGCCCATTTTTGTATTTCTTAACTAGATCAAACCATTTCATATTCATGTAGATGCCTTAGTAATTAAGGTAGGAGTTGTTATAATAAAACTAAGATATGGGGGATTTGACCATCCCATTCATTTTTCAAGTTGTTCACTTTTCAAGTTTCAAAATATTAGGTGTAGAGAAAAAATATATAACTACAAAATGAGAAGATCTAACAATGGTGTTTGTACTTTAGAAGTTAAAACACTATCTTATGATAATTCCATTTGACTTTTTTAAATATCACTAGGATATTTGATATTTGTTAAATAAAACCATGTTACGAGGGAGGACATATTGGTGGTTTGTTATTTTTCAATAATTTTAGCTTAGAACCAATGTGAAGCCTAAGAGATAAAATGTGGGATCAGACCATTTGATTTGAATAAACAATGGAGAAAAACTTGAAAAACTTCAAGATGAATCACTAGATGTCCATTTTTTTCAAGTCTATTCAATTACCAAAAACATGGAAGACATAACTAATTTCCCAAAAAAAAAAAAGCTTTCCTACAAAATATGTGGAAAGGGATAAAAATAAATTGATCACAACAACCATTATATTTAGTATCATTAATGTTTTTATATATAAAATGGGTAAATATGACACACTATGTAGAGTAGCTTTCAAGCATGATTGACAAAAAATTCTTCAAGAGACACATTAGGGAATAATAGGTATATATTTCATATGAGAATAAATTCCAATAAAGATGTTTTGAAGTGGTCTATAGTGGAGTACTCTATTTAAATATGTGCACCAAGTATCAAAACATGGTGACATTTGCCAAAGGATGGGAAGGCCTAAACCAAGATATGAAATTCCATTAAATCATATGTTAGTTGATCATCCATTTAAATAGTGTGGAATCAAATTTTTAGGACAAATTAATCCTTATAATAAACATATTAATGCAAGGTAGATAATTACTATGAAGAAATACTTCACTAATTGGGTAGAAGCTAATATATTAAGAAGTTACAACACTAATAATGTATCCAAATTTATGTTTGAGAATATTATATCTAGATATAGATATAATTAATTTGGTTCATGATAGAGGATCATAATTCCTTAATATCACCATCAATACTTTAATAGAGGAATTTATGATATCACATCATAAAATCACAACATGTCATTTGTAAGCTAATGGACAAGTAGAGGCAACAAACAAAGTCATTGGAAAGATGCTCAAAAAAATATGTAATGTGAAAATGGATGATTGGGAGGATCAAATTCATAATATCCTATGGGTATATAAAATAAACTATAAACATGCGATATGTTTCACTTCATTTAATCTAGTTTATATATTAGAAGTAGTTATGCCAATAGAATACATAATTTCTAGTCTATGAATTGTGATATCATGTGACTAGGAGGTTAGGAATATTTTTAGGAATGAATAATAGATTTAAAAACGGTGAAAAAAATATAAAAATAAAATAATGGACATAATAATTCAAAATTAAATTTAGAAAGTGTAGCATGATTGTAATCTAAGATCTAAATATCTTTCTCTAGAATAAGAAATATTACTATATGATAATAGATTTTAGGCATTTCTAGATGAGTTATGCATCTAATCAAAGGGACCTTACATCATTCATAATGTTTCACATCAAAGAACAAATGTGTTAAAATATTTTCAAGAACCATTTTACTAGGATGTGTAAATGGTTATAGTCTTAAACCTTACCATCAATAATCTCCATCAAATCTCACAACAAAATTAGAGAGGGAGCTAAGTATAACCAAGTTTATTAGGATTTTTATTTAACATATTATTTTATTATTTTGGTTTTAGGTTTTTAGTGTAGTTGTATAATTAAATCTCTATATCATAGGACATCATAATTAAGTTAGAAAATTCAAAGTCATAGGGTGTGATCTAGGAAACAACACAACATGAAAGGAACAACATAAGGAAATGTCAACATAGGATTCATACTTTTAGTACATGAATGAGGCATTGAAAAATAAAGTATGAAGGAAGGGTTAAAATTGAATATAATTAAATTGATTTATATCTCTTATAATATTCTATCCAATATCTAATGAAATATCATAATTTATAGAACTTTGAAGATATGTTTTTACCTTCCATAGATCAACTATCCTATTCCTTTCTAATCTCCTAAAATATTGAAAATCATATTGTCACCTTTTTAATAATTTGAATTTTTAAATGGGATACTTGGGAGTACTAACATTTATACATGATTAATCTATTGAAAAATGATCAATACATGATTAATCTATTGAAAAATGATCAGAGAATCCTTTCCATTGTTCCAACTCTGAGAATGAATAAGATTATTTTGTTTAAATTGATTTTTATTATTAAATTTCTTCCAATAGTCATTCAAAAATATATTTATGATGACATGCTTAAAATATTGTATATTTTAAAAAGTGGATTAAGTGTCAGAATTAAGGGTTGTATAGTAAAATAAAGTGGATGATTGAAAAGATGACACATCATATAAATAACTCCCATCATCTAAAAAAATAGGTCAAGGAATTTAATTTCTAACATCAAATAATAAACAACTAATTAAATTTAATTCACCAAGTAAAATGATGTGAGGATATAAAAACACATTCAAAATAGCATGTCAGACATATTCACATGGGAAAATTTATATAAATGAGGGCATGAAAAACACAATGACATTACAAAAATTTTAAATAAATATTCCTTTGTAAGTTTTTATGAACCCATATATTTTATATTGGTTTTTTCACCAACACCAGTCAACTAAAGATATCATTTAAACACTACACCAGCAACAACCATGGATCATTCACAAATTTTGATTCCTCTTAGTTATACACAAAAATAATAAGTGGAGATTGTTATTACAATTTAAAAAATAAGGTACCATGATCTAGACCTATTTGTCTTCATTAATATATAAAAGGCCATTTTTATCCCAAATAATCAAATAACAACACAAATAAGAGCCCTAGATATCCAACACCTTTTATGAGGATCTAATGTGAAGTGAATCAAGATCCTTACATTTGATAAATTGGAAGAAGTGATGATGAAACTTCTTAGATTTTAAAATGGTGTGATCAATATATCTAAGGATGTCACAATATTCATCAATCCAATGACCATGGTGCATACAACATGACTTCTAGCTTGAGGTAAATTTATTCTGCAATATAAAACCAAGGCCCCTCCCATCCAATCAAACATTAAGGAAAAATATGGTATGAAATATAAGGAGATATATATCAAATATGTGAAGGCCATTTCAACATGAAATCTTTTTTAATGCATCATAAATAGCTTATAGTAGATATCCAAAAGTGTGAGATAGGCTACCAAGGGTGATTGATATTGCATACCAAATGATCTGCCTAAATGAGGATTTCAACTGGCTAGAATTTCTATTTTATGAGCTCATCACCAATGTTGAAAATGTTTTTATTGGCATGTAATAGGATTTATAATACCAAATATTGGTATTACTCCTCTGATTTATGTAGTATAAGTATCTAAATGGCCTAGTTAACCTAGATGTAGATTTTTAGTCTCTAACCATATTTACCAACATTTATTGGACTAAAAAATGCCAATATTATGAAAAACTTGGTAGATTAAATGCATAGTGGGTGGAATTATAGCACCTCATCCTTTCAAAACCTTGGGGTACCTAATTAAAACATGTAGTATTTGGTGTAACATGTTGCAGTCACTAAGCTCCATGATAGGATCTAAAACATAGTTCAGGAGATTCTAAATGAATTAATGAATCCATTTACATTTTCATCAATATGTTGGATGCAAAATTAGAAGTTATTTTAAAAAAATATTAAGATAATTTCTTAGTGTCACTACCTCAAACCATACCTCCAATGTCACAACAACCATTGACTCAAAAATCAACACCACAATTGTAAGTAGAGGTTCAAGTAGCATATGAAATATAAGTTTACCTATTATATATTTTTGTAGAGAAGAGGGAAGCACAACCACACAAATAATTTCCACATATACCAAATAATAATATGTAAAATACTAAATCCTATACTTCTAATAAGAATGTACCATAGATCACTGCAGGATATGACATGACTTAGATATGATTCATAAGGGAAGATGTTTACAAGTAAATAATTGAGGACATAGGCACATATGTCTATGAGGAAGAAGACAAAAAGAGTTTTTATTTTTGAAATAATAACACACTTGTCAAGTGTGAACAATGTTTCAAATATCCTTTTGGTAGACATTCCCAAACCTCTTGTGTCAATAATTATTGATAGAATGGAAAAATAAAATAATGCATGGGTAGGATGCTGATATTTTTTAGGGAGCACTAGGTGTAGGGTCTTACATGACAAAAAAATATAAAATAATAAGGAAGTCCACAAAAACCATTGATGTGCAATCCTAGAACCCATACTATGCCCCATTTATCACTAGATAATATAAAGTGTATTGGTTCCTTTCTTTAACCAAAACCAATTAAGGAAGTTGATCCAAATGAGGATCAAGTACCAAAACACCAAACCCAAGAGATAATAAGGGATTACAAATGGTTGAAGAATATTTTAGTGCCTCCAACTAGATAAAAGACACCATCATGTAGGTGTACTATGGTGGAATCAACCTCTTCCTCATATAATTCATAGTCTCTCTCATTTGTATATTATTTAACTTCTATGCATGAGCCTCAAGTGATTTCATAACCATAGCTATAGTAACCAACCATAGAAGTAGATCTCACAACATAAGAATGAGTTGTTAAAGATCAACTCAATTATAAGGATCAAAAGGAGGTTGTGAGCAAGGATATAAAAGAGGATAAGAAAGAAAATAAGATGATGAAGGATTAATATGCATACAATGATACTAAGTAGGAGGAGCAAAAGATATGAAAAAGGAAGAAAAGAATAAACAAGATAAAGAATTTGTGAGGAAAGAAGAGTGATTAAATCTAGAAGATCAAGTAGCAAAACAATAGAAAGCCAAAGCTAATGTAACAATGAAGGAAAAATAAGAGGAGAAAGTGAAATAATTAATGTTAAAGAAGGATAAGGAAATTTATAAGGAGACCCAATAGCAAACTACCAATGACTAGACAAAGGTAACTATTAAAGCATAGACAAAATCAAAGAGAAAAATACAATAAAAAGTTATGATGAAGTAGATGATAGAAACTACCAATAAATTGGTGAAACTCAAGGTATAATAAACATATTATATGTCATAAGTTTTGGGGTCCACTCATTTCAGTGCACAAGAAGAGGTATCTTAGCATAAGACACAATTCTCTAGCCAATGCATATGGGATGTCTTGATAACCTCAATATGATGGAAAAAATTCTCACCTACAATGGTACAAATCAAGAAGTAGCCTATGACATATGCAACTTATAATTTGTATCTTTACATAATGGTGCACGAAGCATCACTTAATGTTTCCTAGTTAACATTGTCAAAAATGATTAAGGCATCAAATACATTCCAAGATTATATTACTTAGAAGGATTTTGTGCTAGAAAAAGAGGCATCATAACTAAAGGAGGCAAACATAGACTTGCACCTCCAACTCACCAAGGCTAGGAAATTAATAGATGAAACCTACCCTACATTGGTCACTCATGTATTTAGTGACCAAGTCATGTTTGATTAAAAGTAGCTTACAACCTTTCTATCTCAGCTAACAATATACTGGATCACTACATAAAATTTATAACAAATTCAAACATAAGGTCAGAATATGAAGGTATAAACATAGGATAATTTTTAACTCTTTAAATAATATGATAAAGTCTTAGAAATTATTAAGAAATAATATCAACACAAATATATAGGCATGCTTGATTGGAAATAATAGTTGAACACCACATGGAGTGAGGCCAAACTAGAGCTCACCAAGAATGAAAAGGATAAAGCAGTAATGGGGGATCAATATGTTACCTCTGACATGCTAAATGTTTATTAAATCAAGACACAATGTCATGCATCATCTAAAAACATGGAAAAGTGAGATTTTGCACCATACATTTGATATAATTTAGATGTAAAGGAACAAAGATAAGCTAGAGGAGTTAGCACAAGAAATCCAACATAAAGTGCCACATGCTATGGAAATCCTCACAATCATAGAAAATGATGACATTAAAAATATTATGGGCTGTCATGTCTTATTACACACTAAGATCAATATGGTGTAGGAAGTTATCGTTGATTGGACCATGTTTAAATACTTTTCTCATTTATATATTTCCATTGTATATATAATATATAAGTCCCAATTCATCCCACTAAACCAACTCTAGTATGAGATATACTATAAAATTCCACCATAACCACTCAAATAGCAATCCAAATGAAAAAAATGCCTCTAACACTATATTTTACAATTGTGAATTATCTATAAACAACTCCAACAACATCATCTTCATTGTATCCATCATCCCTAACAACACAACCTATGCTTCCACCTTCTATCTAGGTACTGCACACATTCCAATTTTGATATTTTGAACATTTTTTTATAGTAAGGGAGGCCTTAAATATTAGGAGTAGGATAAGTTGGTTACAAATCTATAAATTTAAGCTATTTGTTTATGTTATTCTATCGAAAAACCAAAAGGGTGGTAGATTGGTACACTACTTAGATGAGAAACCATAAGGGCTGATAATTAGTGTGCAAGAGGTGAAAACTAGTAAATGACACCTTGACTAATCACTAAAATTAATGTTTCTATACCAACCCCTTAGCACATTCATTTTTATTATCTCTAACATAAGGCACACTTCCTATGACTTTCTTTGGAGATGATACAACTATATAATTCTATGAGAGTGTAGATAATATAATATAATTGTAAAATCATAGAGTGTAGATGCATGAAACATGTGTGATGGTTATCAGTCTATATAAAATATTTCATTTTTTATTTATTAAAAATGTGTATTCAAAAATTTTGGTGAATGGGAAAATATTTATTCATGTTTACACCAAAGGGATGGAATGTATAGTGGCAATGTATTGTAAATTTATATAAATAGTGATCAGTTGTAATGGAAAGGATTTTTAAATGATAGAGATTAATTTAGAGATGTGATAATGGTTTTAATAAATGTATTTTTATACTTTTTGTGTGAATATTCTATTTTATATTTTACTCTAATATGTTTAATCATTTAATAATAATGAATTTTCTATACATTTAGTCTACATTTTCTAGATAATTACATAATTTTGAATTGACTAAAAACTTGACTTGTTCTGTAACTATGTTTTCATTATGAATTTGTATCCAACTTTGCATATAACAACAAATTAACATGTTCTAATGGGTTTTTCTAGGAACCTCTAATAACATTTGTTTTCTCCCCATTTTTCCTATATTTTTCTTGATTTATGACCTCTTCTATATTTTTATGCCTCATTTTATTCATTTTGAGGGCCATTCATCCCATTTATTCTTCATATGAACCCTTGAGGTGGCATCTAATACTCACCATATTAATTTGGGGCAACTTTATGAGGCAAGTTTTGTCATTTTTTCTTAAAACCATTTCTCCTAATGAATTCTAGTCTTCTTCACATCAATTGGGGCATCCCCATATACTCATTTTTTTGGCATTTTTATCTCTAAAAATACATTACATCACTCATGTCTAATAATTCTATTTAAAATAGGGGAGAAAATATACACCTCATTTTTTCCACTCCAATGTCATCACTATTCACCAAATCATTTTTTTGAATTATGATATGACCAAACCCTAATTTCTTATATCATTAATCTGACTACTATTTCCATCATGAATTGTGATAATGTGTACATAATCATTTTATTACACTATATAATATCATAAATTTTATCAACCACATCCTAACTCAAATCATCACTTTAAAAATATTACCCTGGTTTGATTAATTAAATAGTTATTTGATCATAAACATTAAAAAACCATCATAAATGAAATACAACATTATTAACTAAGAAAATCAAATCACTAGGATAATTTAATCATAATAAAAAATCCATGGAATTGAATAATTTATACTTATCCAAATTCAAAAAATTAATATATTTAGTCACAAGTCAGTGACATCACCCAAATCTCTCTAATCTGCATGCAAAATCCTAAACTTCAAGGCTAAGGGGAAAGTGACCAACAAAACCTAATTTTAAATTCAAATGAAAATTATATCCATACTCATAAATGGAATTATTTAAATGTTACATACCTTCCTAAATGGGATTTATTACATATTCAACTCACAAATATTAATTTTGCATCCTCAAAAAATTGACCAATCCTCCACCCTTGATTTTGAAATGAATCAAATCATTGAAATTGATTTTAAAAATATATAAATAAAAATTCCATATAATCATTACATCAACCATTTTTATGTCAAATAAGTGATATCAAATCAATTATCAATGTCTTCAATTAGTTCACATCATCCAATTAAAACATTATATTTGCAAGGGGGAGTACTACCGATTTGTCCATGTGCTCGATAAGTCTTTGAAATTACATCCATCTATAATTTTAAAAAAAACATATATAATATTAAAAATAGTAAAGATTATCTTTGATAAGGTCAAGGTGTTACAATTTACTTGTTTCCTATGTTTGAATCTCATATGAGGTATATGATCCATTGATCTAGTTAACAATTTCATTTGTGCTTTGTTTTGATTTATCTAACAACTTGAAATTTTATGAAATTAATTTATTCATGTAATATACTAATGTAATGGGTTAGGATGAAATGAACAAGGTATTATTTATACCCTATTACCTAATCTTCATCAATTTAAACTATGTCTTAGATATAATGTAGACACTACGGCTAAGTTTAAATATCTTAATGCTTAAAAATTAGTATGATATTTTAAATAACAAACCATTACATAATTTATAAAGTATAATCACATAAACATAATGTTTATCATGTTAAATATTTAAAAATTGTACCTGTTAAGCTAACTATTCAATATGCTTCACCTAAACTAATTTCATTTGATAATTTTACTCACAATGAAGGTCTTTAAGAATATGTGGAATATCATGCCATTTTACCATATTTTCATCATAAATAAATATTCCCTCATAAACTTGGTCATCATGATTACTTTGGTCAGTGTGAACATTATCCTATCAAATAGTATTACCCATTATATTGTCTTTAATCATTACCTTATACATCATACATTGAAGACTAATCGACATTACTTAATAAGGAGACAATCTATTTCAATTATGATACTAAAAAAGATCTTAAATTTGTGTTACTTAATACATCATTGAAATTATAAGAAGATAAATAGTAAAACCAAATTTTGGTATACTTACCTAAATTATTTATTTGGGTTTATTCAAATATGCCTGATATCAATCCATTCACCATGGTTTATAATCTAGTAGCAACTTTAGATGCAAAAATAATTAATAAAAATATTCAAAATATGAATCCTAAAGTTGATTTATTGGTTAAAGATAAAATTTGATGACTATTAATGTGGGGATTATTCCACATTACTTAATAAGGAGACAATTTATTTTAAATATGATATTAAAAAAGATCTTAATGTTGTGTTACTTAATTCATCATTGAAATTAGAAGAAGATAAATAATAAAAACAAATTTTGATATACTTACCTATATTTTTATTTGGGTTTATCCAAATATGCCTGATATCAATCCACTCACCATGGTTCATAATCTAGTAGCAACTTTAGATGCAAAACTAGTTAAGAAAAATAATCAAAAGATAAATCCTAAGTTGATATATTGGTTAAAGATAAAATTTAATTACTATTAAATGTGGGGATTATCTGATGCATCAATTATTCACCTTGGATGTTTAACATCATCTTGGTTTTAAAACTTGACGGGCATAGATGCATCTATAACCACTTTAGAGATTTAAACAAGGCTTGTCCTAAGGATGATTTTCCTCTTCCTAGTATTGACATGATTATTGATTATACTATTGGGTATGTATTATATTAATGGATGGATTTTATGACTATAATAAAATTATAATTAACCTCATCTATTTGTATAAAATCATTTCCATTATCCCATAGGGGCACATTTTGTTATGTTTTTATATTTTTGGAACTTAAAAATTCTAGTGGTACTCATTAAAGGACTATGACACACATATTTCATGATTACATACATGAAATTATTTAGGATTACATTGATGATATATTTGGAAAATAAAAAATACATAGAGACTATGATAAATAAGAACAAAAAATAGTTGATCGATTGAGAAAATACGTCATCTAGTTAAATCCTATGAAAAGAGTCTTTGTTGTTAGATATAAAAATTATTAGGTTTTTAAATATCCCAAGGGGTTAATAATGTTGATCATGATAAATTAAAAGATATAATTGGTAAACATCTACCTATGATATTGAAATAATTGTTAACTTTTCAAAGTAAGACTCAAGAAATTTACTAGTTTATAGCTCAAATAGGAAAAAAAAAGAAAAAAAACCCAACCATTTTCTATATTGTTACATAAAGGAAAAAATTGAATGGGACCAACATTATCAAAAGGATTTTTATGAAATCAAAGAATATATAGCTAGCCTACTAGTCATGATGTCACTTATTTATTATAGGCCTTTAGTACTAGACATATCTACCATTTAGCATGCCTTGGGTACATTTTTAGTACAATATAATGATGCACATATAGAAAGAGAGTTATTTATTACATTAGTCATTTAGTGGTTGAGTATGAATGAAAATATAATAATATGAAAAATTTAATCTTAGATTGAAATGAAATTACTTAGATGTTTCACAATAATAGAATAATATATCACATACTTAAGATTAGATTAATAATATCAACAACAATAATTGATAAAATATTAGAATAATTGATAATTATGACTAAGTCATTTAAAGGGGGTAACCTCCATAAAAATTCAATAAGATCAATTTTTTTAATATGATGATAAAATAATAACAACTACCTCTTATATATACCCTACTTAGTAATTGTTATTCCATAGGCTAACTATACTATGAACATCGAGAAATCTAATAAGATGATATAAAAGGTATGCAAGACATAATCCAACCACACATATCCCTAAATAAACTATAAGTTAAGGGAATAATATGGCCCTCCAATTCAAAATAATTTTTCCATCAAAATCGAATCAACTTTGGATGTTATTTAAGGAAATATTCATCCTCTCATGTTGCATCTTCACAATTCAAAATATATCACTTGATCAAATACTTCTTAAGATCTCTTCTTTATAGCCTTTTTAAGTGTGTGTGGAAGAAATCCTTAGGTTTTATAATGACTTTGAATTCTTCATCTAGTTCAGGTAACTCAGTTTGGGTATAAATTCTTTACCCATTGAAACTCTTTACGAAATATACATTAAATAGATGATGTATACAAATGCATTGGGGTAGCTCTAGCTTGCATGTCACACTGCCAATTTTCTATAGGATATGATAAGGGCCATAATACTCACGTAAATTTTTTTTATCCTTTTTATGTTACTTTAAATACTTATGCTTATATGGATACAAGTACACAAAAACCCAATCAATTATATCAAAATTCCCCTCACTATGGTGCTGATCAGTTTGCCACTTCATTATATTTTATGCCATTTCTAAATTCTCCCTTAAACTTAATATTAATTCCTTTTGATGTTGAATTCATTCCTTAATAGATAAAACCTTAGGTTGAACATTCATAGATGAAGTGATGGATGGGGTGCTAGTCATAAAATTCCACAAAGGGAGACATTTTAGAATAGGTATGGAAGTGTTGTACCACCATTCTAATAGTGACAACCAATGGACCCAATGTTTTTATTTTTGATGCAAAAAAGAGGAGATAACCTTATGATCATTTTTTAACAACCTCTATTCTACCATTATATTAAGGATGATAAGATGATCTATGAGCCAACTTAGTACCCAAACATGTAAATAACTCAATCCAAAAGTTACTAGTGAAGATATGCTCACCATCACTTAAAATGATGTCAGGGCACCATGAAAATTTTGAATTGTATTGAGAATAAAAATAACTACTATAATGGATACAAATGGATGTGATAAGGAAACAATGATCATATTTTCTAAGCTTATCCATAACTACCATGATGACATTTTTACCTTCATACCTTAACATTCCTGTAATTAAATATATGTAAATATCATCCCACTGGTGGTTAGAGAAGGATAGTCAATGAAAAAGACTTGGTTTATTAATTTCTTATCCTTTTTTTTATTGAAAAACCATGCATTCTACCACATTTTTTTATGTATTCCCTTTGAATCCTTCCCAAAAGAAATAATTTATGATTTAATGGTATGTCTTCAAAAATCTTGTGTATCCCCTATTGGAGATGTGTGAAGATATTGAATGATATTATGTTTGAGGAAAAAATAATTATAGAGGTATAATATATCATTATACCATAATGTGTTCCCTTTTCCACTCATTTTTTTAGAAACACTCAAGCCATGTTGAAGATTCTGAGTCATGGCTTGTGCATCCCTATCATTCTATGATTCTCATCTTACTTCTTCTAATCAATATGATTTCCAAATAACCATTACACATAAAAATGCCTCAGCTGATTCATCCCTCCTATAAAGTGAATATACTACCAATTATATTTTCCTTTCTTATAGACTATTTCAAAGTCATATCCCAACATTTTAGTCACCCATTTTTTATTCTTGTGATGACAATAACTATTATTAAAAGTATTTTAGACTATCATGAAAATTCTTAAAATAAAGGTGTTTACTAATCATATATGGTCTTTATTGCTTGAATTCATGAAGAACGGCCATAATCTATTTATCATATATTATTTTGAGCTCTCTGCAGTTTATAACTCTAAAATGTAACGGGTATTCCTTCTCACATGAGTATTTCCCCTCTATCATATCCTAATACATGGCATTCAACAACACACATTTTGGAAAACATAGGGGTTGGAAAAATTAGAGTGGTGCACATAGCCTCTTTTAGCTTATCAAACACCTTGGTAGTTTATTCAATCTAATGGAAGGAATATTTATTTAACAAGTCTATCAGTGGAGATGTTATGCTACCCTATTTTTTTATAATTATATGATAATAACTTGTTAGCCCCAAAAATCCATGAAGTTTATTGAGTGTCTTTGAAACTTTCTACTTCATCATATATTTTATCTTCTTAGGGTCAAATTTTACTCCATGTGAAATAATATGTCCTAATTACTCTACCTCATGAACTCTAAAAGCACATTTAGAAGGTTTCACATAAAATTAGGGCTATTATAAAACTAATAATACTTATTTCACATGCCTAAAATGTTCTTCCCAAGTTATATTATATATTAGGAAGTCATAAAAAGGTACCAACACAAAATTATTTAAAAAGGCCTAAAAATAGTATTCATTAAACTCTAAAATTGTATATGGTGAATTTGTGAGACCAAAATGCCTGACCATATTCTCATAATGGAATTCATGAGTTTTAAAATATATTTTACGGATATCCTTATCATTGATCCAAATTTGATGATACCTAGAATTAAGATCTAGTTTGGTAAAATAAATAACACCATGTAATTCATCTAAAAAATCGTCAATTACTAGAATAGGGAATTATCTTTGATGATGTACTTATTGAGTTATTTCTAATTGGGTCACATTCTCCAAATGTCATCCTTATTCTATATTCTAACCACTAGGGATGAATATTCAATTTGGCTATGCCAGTAAATACCTACATCTAGCATCTCATATACCATATTTTCAGTTTCACTTTTCTAGGTATATGGGTACTTTTATGGTTTGATGTTAGTTCGTATAATACTTAAAATAATTTTTATGGCATGATCATACTATCTGATTGGTGGTAGGCCTTTTGGAATTATTTTAAAAACTTTTGTGTGGTCATCAAGAATTATTTGTAAATCAATATTTTAGACATGTTTATTAGATGAAATTATATGGAAAAAATTGTGATGCAAATCCTTCAACTCCTTTTATAAGAATATTCATCATCTGATGTGAAATAACAAATTGGGGAGAATTTTCCCTTAACACCCATAATTAAAATTTCCTACCTTTAGAATGGAATTTCATGAATAAGTCTTAAAAATTCATACATACATACATACATAAATATATATATATATATATATATATATATATATATATATATATATATATATATATATATATATATTGATCTCAAGATTGTGAGCTAGTGTACTCCTAAAACAATGTCAACCCACCCATGGGAATGAAAAACATAGGAGGATTAATTAGGTAGTCCCCCATGGAAATCTTAATACTATGGTATTTTCCATAATAGTTAAATGTGACCTCATATGTAATAATAACTTGAAATTATATATCTAGACAAATAAAATAGTTAGTTCAAATGAGTAACCAACTTATTGTTGATGAAATTATGTGTACTTATTACGTCAATCAAAGTATCACTTTCCATTTCTTGAGGAAGCCTACCACCTTAAGATTTTGAGGAGTAATTATACTTCAAAGGGCATGAAATGAAATAAAAAGGTGAGAATATCCATATTCCTCCTCTAGATCTTCCATGCCCTTACTTGAGGCCTCATAATATTGTTCAAATTCATTGGCTCCTTCAATGTAGAAAAACTTATTTTAAACACATTTATGTCCTTTACTCCACTTGTTGTCAAAACCAAAACATAACACTTTGACACACTTCTCTTAAATTTAATGAGAGTTAAATATTTTAGGTTGAGGAAATGATGGTGATATGAAATTATGTTCATAACCATGATTTAAATCCATCAGTTTGAACAAATATTTTTCCTTTTCTTGGGCCATGAATGCTATTGATTCAAAAATGGAAGATAAATTAAACATGTAAACCTAAATTTAGATGATACTTAAAACCCAAAATAAAATGAAAGTCATGTTTTACTCATTGATGTCATCCATGCATAAGGATAGAATATGAAGCTACTAAATATAATTCTTAATTGTACATATTTTTTGCAAATTTGATAACTAAATTAAGTAGTTTTCTAAGCTATTTTTGTGATAGTTCATCTGTAGCTCCTCAATAAATGTTATCCATATAATAAAAGCATCTTTATTTTTATTTTGAGCATGCAACCACCTATACCAAATGAATTGATTAGGTTTTAGATTAAAAAATGCCATGATAAACTTTTAAACATATGGGGTATGATATAGATCAAATAATTTTTATATTTGATTAATCTGAGTGGATCCTTACCATAAAAATTATGTACTTACACCATTGATAGAATATGCTTCAAACTAGTATTTTAGTTGTGATTTTTCAAATTCATAGAATTTTATTGGAGTAGTGGAGGACTAATTTGTAGAAGCTAAGATACAATAGTGGTCAACTGATCACTTAGAGTTGATAACTGATGTTTCATAAAATCCATTTCCCTTTTTACTACATTAAAATAATCCTTCCTCACCATGCTTTGTATATCAGACTAAATTTATTTAACCACCTTAAAAACTAACAAATATGAAGTTATGGACTTAATTTCATCCTTGTGACGAGTTTTGGAGTGTCTTTACCTTTCTTACATCCATGAGTATTTGGACTAACCATGTACAAACCATAGGAGGTGTAGGTACTTAAAACTAGCCACCAATGGCTTCATACCCAACTTTAGAGAAATTCTTACCAACCATTGAATATCTAGCCTAATAATTTCTAAAGGTCTAAAATTTAGCTTCATAACCATGCAATTAAATCACTTTGGCCTACAAATGCACATTAAATCAAATCAAATTTTGAAACAAATGTCCAAATGCTGAAAAAGGATTAATTAAATTGCAAATCTTAATCAATCCTTAATGGAATTCATACATGAGATGATAAATTAATTATCAAAAAGGAAAATTAAAATATTAATTAATATCTTAAAATATAATCATTACCTTTGTGAGTTGTCTTAGATGGAAAATATCTCGAAGCACACATATTCCATGATAATTATGACCATTTAGACACCTTTAAACTCAACCACGGTTAACTAAACCAACCAATGTTAGGATTTAACCCATTCCAAGTTAATTTCAAATCTTATAAAAGCAAGCCTATACCTCTTCATTTAAAAAACTATGTTGGTGCAAAGTTACCATGCACAAAAGATTTTAGAGCTTGAACCATAGTAGATTTTTAATGTTAGATTTGATCCATGAGTCAAATGCATAGTGCTACAATGCCAAAATCAAGCCAAACCACATCAAGCCAAGCCAAACATGGTGTTAATAAGAGATAGAGATAGCCAATACCCATTGATGAAGACCTTTTGACCACAATCTAAGCAAGCTAATGAACACATCATTTGGAGAATTCAAGGAAGGCATTTTTTCATGCATTTTAGTTAACTAAGTCATTTGTTATTTTTTCACCATGATTCCCCTATGATCTAGGAATGAAGATGTTATACTTTATTAGTGTGTTTTTTTCAATTTGATTTCATTTTGAGACTAACACTTGATATAACCTCCCCTTCATCATCAAATTCATAGCATCATAAGTGGCATGATTGATGGGACCCAATGCATCCCACATAGCAAAGAGATCATTATGTAGCTTTTAAATATTCATTTGGATGCTTGAAGCTCTCTAAAAATGATATTATAACCTTATTTTGGTTGGAATTCATTTCATTTAAATTCTTAGGTTTCCACAATGATCATCGATGGTTAGGTTCAATCACCGATGATTAGGCCCTAATTGTTAGTGATTCTGCCCAACCATCATTGATTTTATTTAACCACTGACAATTTGGTTATAGGGAAAAAATGTCATTAAGATTACATTTTGACTCTTTTGGCTATTTATTCCTTGATTTATTGGTTTCAAAGGCATCTAAATCTCTTAATTAGACTTTACCTTACAGATTTTTATCAAATTTCACCTAATAATTACCTAACATAATGCATTCACTTTTTATGGTTTTGCCTTTAGGTTCATAGGTTTTTTGTGATGGTCTTTATCAATCAGTCCTAATTCCACTCAACTAATAATGGTTCATATAGAATGATTGACATTGATCATTCCCACCTACAAAGGACATCAACGTGCAATTTTTAAATCTTCATTTGAATGCTTAAATCTTTTGGAAATTACATTTTTGTCTTTGTTTTAGTAGGATTTGGGATTCTTATTCTAACTCAAGTTTTACATAAAGATCGGCAATGATTGGATATAATCAATGATAGTTTTTCTTGAGCCAACCATGTTTATTCTCAATCATGTATAACTTTTTGTGATTGCCAATGATTGGATTGTAGGGGAAAATACATTTAAATCTTGTATTTTGATTCTTTCTTACTTTCTTTTGCATGATTTTTTGGTTTTAAAGACATGTAAATCCCTTAACTAGGTTTTAACTTTTAGGTTTTCTTGATCTTTATGATAAATAACCCCCAACCTAATGAATTTATTTTTTATGGTTTGCCTTCATGTTAACAAGTCTTCACTGATGGTCTTTATTGATTGGTTGTGATTTTGATTGACCAATGATAGTTATTTATTGATTGATTGATGATGATTTCTTGAAATTGTTGATGGTTGCCTGAAACCATCAATGATAACTGTGTGTAATAAGATCTAAACTCACGAGCTCAAATCTAATCTTCATTTTCTAACAACAAAAAGTGATTCAAAGTAGGGGGTTAATCTCTTGTTTTTTTAGAGTCAAGGTAGACATTCAACACAAATTTTCATGCTTAAATGGTTTCTAACATTTAAATTTGGTATTTAAAATGAACTTGCTAAATCTTACACATTTGGATTGAAGTGATTAAAACAAACATGGTTATGTTTTTTTCTTATGTTATGTTTATATAAGTTCCTTAAAATTGGTCATGAAAATTAATCTAAATAGTTAAATTAGTGTATAACAAAGAACCTAATAAAGTCTAAACATGTCTCAAAATTGCTCACACCATCTTTTGGGGTGTTTAAAAAGAATTTAGTTCAATTTTTAGGCCTTAGATGCTTTTTCAAATTTTTACAAGTTTTAATCAATTTTAAAGGGCCAAAATTTACAATGCATTTCATTTTGGTGCTTTAAAATGAACTTAACATCATTTAGTTCCATGCTTTTGAACACATTCATTTTTAGGTAAATTGTTTATTGATTATTTATTTTGCAAAAAGGATAGCACATGTATGCTCTTCACCATCCCATATAGGGAACTCATGGAATCAAAATCACTTTTAAATTACATTTAGTGCCTAGTCAAAGGCATAGAAATAATGTTGCCTAAGCTCTCCCCAAATTCACATAGTATTGGGTGATCTAAAAACAACTCTAAAGTCTTTCTACTTATCTTTTATTTTCATGCATCTTGTCTTGTGAAGGGGATGTCATTACCTCTCACAAGTTCTTTAGGGAAGAATTAACCTAGGGTTTCATCTCCTGACAATATTTTAACCCCTCTCCATAGGGGGTATTCAAATTGGGATCTCATCACTAGGATGATGGTTCGAGTAGTTAAACCATCTCTATTAGTGGTAAGTTAAGCTCATGATGTATGATAAATATAGACATGCCACTACACTAAAAAAGTGATGGATGTAGTGTTTTTGAAAAGGACAAGACATTTTCATAACAAGATGATTGATGCAAACTCAATTGACATGATACTTCTATTATGTGCATACATGAAAGTGTGTATACATGGGATTAATATAGATGGTCAAAAAATTGTAGGTTTTAGTCAACCCCACTTTACCACACCTTGATAATATCTATGATGATTATAATTAGTTGTATTTTTCCAGTTATTATTTTACTACTTGGTGTTTTGAGACTAAAACTTATATGTTTGTTTATAGCCACATCAAAACAAGTTTTTTAATATGTCATTCCTTTGTTTGAGGAGACATTATGCTGGCCATCTTACACCAAACTTATACCTTGAATTTTTTTCTAAAATTGTTTATGTGTGTCACCTTAGTGAAATGGCTATAGGTATAAATCCCAAGTCATTATGAATTTTATGCCTTAGATTCATTGAAACAAAACATTGATTACATCACTAGAGCATGTTAATGCCATTAGCTTACTCAAATTATTTCCAGACTTGTTTACCTTGTATCAAGTATAATTTTTTCAAACCAATCACATATGTTGTCTCAATCTTCATCTTAGTCGTTATGTCATATAATCTTGTCAATATTTTTTGGTCATTAAAATCCTAGTCTTAAAACATTGAGTTTCAATTAACTTTTATGAGTTCAAATCCAAAAATTGATTGATTTATTTTTAGGCCTCATTTTGTAGGGGTTGATACATAGATAATTCTCTTTTGGGTTGTGTAACTTAGTTTAATTACTTACCCAAATTTGATAACTATTGCTTGTTTGTTCATAGATCCTTGATTTCATCATTGTTTGTGCCTTTATTTGAGAGAACACAAAATTTCTCCTGGTGCCTTTTGCCTTGTTGCCTATTCCAATTGATCATGTGTTGGGTCTATGTCAAATTTGTTTCCAAACTTTTAAGACTAAATAAAATAACATCATCCTTGTTTTAAGACTAGATTTTTATGCCATTTAGCCAAAAGTCCTATCATATCCTACTTGAGCCTAGTTTTTGACTTTGCATTTAGACAAAAGACCTAGTTATTATTTTCCCTTTCCTAGTGTATACCCTGTTTGGAAAACTTTGGCTTAGACTTTGACGTATTGATTTTTATTTAGACACTTAACATTTTATGTGTATGACATTTGACATTTGAATTTAGATTGTTTTATGCCAAGTCTTAGCACAAACCATTTTGGAGATAAAACTCCATGTTTAGATCATCATTTAGAGATACAGCTCTAGCCCTTTTGACCAAGTTAGACCAAATTTAAACCATTAATCCTTTGGACATTGTTTTTTTGAGTTTTTAGAACTTTAAGTTTTTTTGTTTTGAAGATTTCATCATTAATGTAGATATGTATAGATACACTTATGGTGGAGTCACATAAAATATAACTTATGATAGAATAACAACACAATTGACTATAATCATCACCTCTTTAAAGAATAAGTAGTTTATGGGGAGGACTTTGTTGAAGATCCAACTACAGACAATGTTGTTTGGGAGATGGATCCATACCCTCCTTAAAATAATCAATACAGGGAATAAAGTCAAAAACTAGCTTATGATCCCACTCAAGAACCCAACTAGGATGATATGGTTTATGAAGAAGACTTGGATAATTTTACTTGGGTGATAAATAACCCTCCACAACACCCCAAATTTGTCCTTCTAGGACCTCATCCTTTGGATTATGTGAGCTACCAAGCTTCACAACAAATAAAGAATACCATTACTATTCTAAGACCTCATCTAAATTAAGATTCCTTTATAGGAAACCTAAAAATACTAGTGTACATAAGTCCCTAGTCATAGTCACTAGTGCCCAGACACATATAGTCATAGTCACCAATGCACATACACCTACAGTCACAATCCCCAATGTGGAAAAACTAGTGTTAGAAACTTCAAGTGTGACAATTATGTCTCTCAATGTAGGAATGTTTATTTCTTTAATGTAATATGAGGGGTTTATGGATCTTGAGAAATACTTGGTAACTTATGATATGAAATGGAATGTTAAGGGGTTAACCTTTGATGATGTTAATAAAAGATAACTCGTAGGGGCTTTGTCAAGTCAAGATTTAGAGTTCATTTATAAAATAAATGTTAATACTATCAATATTTCACAAGTTAAATATCTGTTAGTATTAGAATCTAAGGTGAAGAAATGTACAAACTAGACTTATGTATAGATAATACATGAGGTTTCTTTGAATGGTTCTAAAATATATAAACATCCATGCAAACCCATTATGTGTTGTCAACTAATGTTACAATGTCAATGGATAATGAGTTAAACTATGCTGATTTTACTTTTTATTTCAAATCCTCCATTTCAATCATCATGAATTTTTTTTCCATTTCTAAATCATTGTTATGTTGAGGTCAACATACCCCCATTTTTGAAAAATGAGGACACTTTTCCAATTTTTAAAATTATGCTATGGAGTGGACATTTTACTTGATCAGTTTACACTATTAAATATCATGTTTTGCTTTAGTTTTCATTGTCATGTTATCTTATAAGCTTTCTTTGACTCTATTTAATATTGATAACATTTAATTCATATGCTTCCATGTTTCAGGTTTTATAGATCCTAATTAATATGAGAAAGTAATCATGTTTATGCTTTAATGATCAATTTAACCCTTTTGCTAACTTTTGGTCTTTAGTAAATTGATTAAATCCATGATTAAATCACAACTAAAACCTTAGTCTAAATATTTTAGCCTATTTTTTAATTTGAAATGGACTTATATTTATGTAGGATCATTTTATTATATTTTAGACCTAGTTTAAATTTTATCTTAAGTTTTAATCATGTTTATTAATACGTCTAAAACCTTAGTCTAAAATTTATCATATGTATCTATGTATCTGAACCCTTACTTTATTAATTTTAATTATTTATAGGAAAAAATTAAACCTGGTATCTCCAAGTGGTAAAATGTTAAGAGCTTGAATTTAATATTAATGATTCATGGGCAAAGCTAGAGTCAATAATTAAAACCTAAAGATAGATGATGCACATTAATAGTGTAATGAAGATTTGATGACAAGCATATAATCAAGGTGTGAAAGGATTCTAAAATCAAACACAAGAATGAAAAGTGTCATGATATCAGATAAAAATCAAAGATATAAATATGATCAAAGGTCACCAAGTCAAGGATACTAAAGTAGAAAGTGAGAGTGACAAGTGTCATAATCTCGATGAGTGATCAAGCAGATCAATGGCCCATGCTTGATCTTACAAATAATCAACATAATAAATGATTCATATTTGATCATGTATCTAAAAGATAAGTGGTATAAGATACTATATTACATGAGAATATTCCAAATGGTGTAACAGCACTCAAGTGAAGGGAACTATTCGTAAAGTACACAAAGAGCTCATGAAACTACCAAGTCATGAAATCTTGGAAACTTGGAAGGAGGATTGATGACCCATGATGAAGTCAAGGATAGAATGATCAAAAAGAGATCAACAATATGAATTAGATCAAGCTTTAGGAGGCATGAAATGATGAAACATGTCCAAAAATGACAATAATCACATTTTAAATAAATGAACATCATGACATGGCAGTATTACATAGGAGGAAAACATCATACTAGATGATATAATGGAGCCAATCATGAAAAATGTATAAATGTGCAATGTAAATGAAATTTAAGTCACCAAAAAATACATTTATAAATTTATTACCACCATTATATCTATACGTAAACATCCAAAGAGCCCTAGAGTATACAAAAAACCTTGGATTGTCCCTGAATTCATTGTGTTGAGCCTAAAGAGTTGGATTATCATTTACAAAAGGATAATTTTATTTGGATTATAGTAATGGAAACTCATAAACATGTTTCAAAGAAAGAGGTTAAACTATATTTGTCTTCAAACATAGAGGTTTAAATTTTTAAGGACATAGAATTCATAGCTACTTCTTTGAACATAGTGGATAACAATTTCTCTAAGATATTCTAGACAATTGAGAACCAACCAATTATCACCAAGGAAGAAGAGAATATCCTCCAAAAAAATATTATTTATGATGACATTATGGCCAATCAAATTATTTGTCTACACAATGCTATAGTTAAACTAGAGGTACTTTAGTGTATTAATGTTTTTGGTCCAATATTTTTAGAGAAGCTAAGATACACAAGGGTATGTTGATCAATGAACATAATATAAGGAAAATTGATTACATATCCCAAATTTCCTTTGAGTCTTAATAAAATTTTCCTAAGCCCTATATTGACCTAACCTCCATTAATTCATGGGCTACGAAGCACAACATGATAGATACCCTAACTATGTGGTTAGAATTAGGTAATCAAGTTACTATGGATCCTAATAAGAACATTCTCATCAATAAATTTATACCTAAGTTAGGATCGTCATGACCATGCTGAATAAGTTATATGGGTGTACAACTACAACATATGTAGAGTCAATGTGGGTACCCATGGTGTATTTTATTATTGAAAAAGTAATGGTTCCTCCATTAGGTGAGATAATCAACATCTCCCTAAGTAGACAAATATATGAAATAAATAATAAGAACTCTAAGTTTTACATGATGTCTTATATATTGTATGCCCTATGTGCAACTTCCAAGAACCTAAATCAAGCTAATGGTCTCCAAATGGCACACAGACTATATCCTTGTACTATTCAAAGTTGCACATCTATAAGTATAGAGACTATATCTAGTTTATTTATGACTATGTTTACCTTACATTAAGTAAATATTTAAAAATTATTATTATGGTGAGGGTAAGCCCTTTGATCAAGAAATATATTGAAAAATAGGGGATATATGGTTATATCCTAATCACACATTCATAAGGATTAAAGGAACCCAAAATGCTCCTCTCAAACTACCAATTCATTCCCCTAATAAACTAATATAAAAAGAGGTGGCCTACTAATTTTTTAATGGGATAGATGGGATATGTAAAAATAAGAGAAATGGAATTTTACATAATTTTCATATGACCATTAGCAAGACCATCTTCAAACAATGGGATCATATTGAGGTTGCATCAAAGCATAGGTTATATTTCAACCTACAAATTGATGATCATAGGTAATGGGATCCTTATGGAAAGGTAAAGGAACATTTGAAAATCAAAGGCATTTTTAATGTGCCTTATGAACATGAACCTAGTTAATTTGACTTTGTAGAGTAAAAAACTCTACATTTTTCATTTTCTAATTTTCAGTTGTGCACTCCAAGTTTTGTCCCTGCACATTTTGATTTTGAGGTAGTAAAGTTTTTGACACAAAGTGCAGGTGTGAGTTTCTTTTGCCTAATTTTTTTCTAAGTATCAAAGTCATGTAGAAGCTACCAAGTGTTAGTAGCTGAGACACATTTTATAATTTTTGTAAGTTGCTCAAAATGTACCATGTGTCTCGTGGCAAATTAGCAGAGTGTGACAAGTGTTGGCATCCATATTTCAAATTTATTTTGAGTTTTGAAAGCTTATTTCAATAATATTTTCTCAGGATCAAGCAAAAGGTGCCAAGTGGCAACTACAGAAGGTTTTGATATGTTTTTTGAAAAGTGACGAAAGATGCCAGCTATCCATAGCTAAAGAAAGTAGAAGCCACCATGTGTCAACATCTAAAATATATTCACTTTGTTTCATCGAGAAGTAAAGACTATGGTGGGACCCAATTTTTTGTTTCTAAAGTCAATGGAAGCCACCAAATGTTACCATCTATATGAATCTAAAAATAAGTCCCAAATGTTTATACAGTCTATCTAAAGATCAATGAAAGCCACCACATGTCCCTAGCTAAAGAAAATGGAAGCTAACATGTGTCATTTGTTACAAATATGTAAAAATGACACTTGTCCCCATTCTCCTTTTTAAAGTTGTTTTAGTGAGAAGTGTTGTGGGTCCCATTCTCTGTAAATTTTTAAAGTTTGAAGAAGTGGACTTTGAGAGATGTCAAAGATGGAACACTCCTAAGCAAAGACATAGTAAACAGTATAAGTTACATGAAAAGTGTCGTGTGTCTTCGATAAGTGCCTTGAAAGCTACCAAGTGTCATTTTCTAGTACCTTTTGAATAATGAGAAAGTTTTTAATTAGAGTAAGCAAAACATGCCAAGTGTCTTCACCCATTTCACCATGGGAAGCATCTTGTGTATCTATTTCATCCAATGAATTGTAGGGAGATAAAATCTTTTAGATCCAAGAAATATCTTTTATTAGACACTACTAGTTCAGTTAGAGTTCAGTTAGACCATTGGATTGGGAATGTGCAGGTAATCTAGAGCTAGTATGATTCTATAAATATGGGTGCAAAGATCACCAAGGGATCATCATCAGAAGATAGAGAGAATTTTCTGCAAGAGATTATTGTCAAGAAGTTTTAGACTTTTTTAGTTGTGACTAGGAATATCATTTGCCTTTATTCTATTTTCTTGAGTTAGAAAGTTTGTATAACTATGCATGTCTCTATGCCTTTTGTATGACTAGAAAATTAATAATAAGACTGAGTTATGTGCCTTTGTTGATGCTTTCTATGTTATTGCAAAATAGTCTAAGTTGTGAGCCTTTGATCTTATCTATTTTCATCTTTTACATTGATCATGCCTTGTTTGCTCTTTAATGTAATTGAATCCTAAAGATAGATTCACTGTGCTTAGAATTAAGGGTCAAATTAAATTTAGACACATCACCATAGTTATATTTTCTTTCATTGCATTTGTGTTTCTATTTAATTTCTATCTTTTTTCCCCAAAATACTTTTGAGATAAAGAAGAGATAGCTTCTTTAAAATTTGGAGGTCATTTCGGGTTGCAAGTTCCACATTCTTGAAACCTTCTATTGTTGGTGTTAGAAATAGTGCAATTTTAAGCATCAATAGTTTTTGGCATGCCTAGTGGGACTCCATCTTGAAGTTTCTTTCAAGACCATATGAACTAGAGAGCTACAAGGAGTCAGAGTTGTGGACCAGTAACAAGACCTCAATCTGCTATAAATCTAGGTATTCTTTTTCCACCTTTGATAACTAGTCCAAGATGAAGATTCAATTAGTTTATACCAATACCAAGAGCAAACATGGGAGCACCTATACCCCCAAGGAATTATGCAAGTTGGAACATTGGCAGTCCTTTGATTCTCCCAATACCACCAATCACTTGGGATCTTATTCCAGTAAATGCCCTAAAATCTTTGCCCAAATTCAGTGGGAAACATTTCAAAACACCTGAAGACCATATACAAGATGTGTCTAATGTTTGTGCTATACATGTGGTCACACAGTAGAATGTGGCTATAAGATTGTTAACAACTTCTTTTAAAGGAAAATTTCTAGAATGGTATCGATCCTTGACTCCAAATAAAATATCTACATGGGATCAACTTAGAGATCTTTTCTTTGAAAGGTTTAAAGAAAAGGGTGATAAGTCTTCTTTGTTGCAACAATTGATTACTATTAAAAGGGCACCACAAGAAGCAATGATTGACTTCAATTCAAGATTTCAAAAGATTCTGTAAAGGATTCCTACTATAAAAAGACCATTACTAGGTATAGCTATATTATTTTATCTTAAATATTTAAATTCAGACATATCAGTAATGATTCAGTCACTTGGAGGTCAGACTCTGCTAGAAGCTTATGACTATGTAGTCAGAGCTGAAAATAATTTAATAGATGCTGGAAAGTTACCCCCAAGGCCTCCCATGCCCATGTTTCTAGAAATTACCTTACCCTTGCCTCAAGAATCCCCTAATCCTATAGCCCCACATATGTCTATGTATACATATCCTCAACAACATACTAAAGAACTTATCCATACCCAGTCATCTAAGATGGATGATATCAAAAATATCTTAAGGACATTTTCTAATGAGTTAATTAACATTAAAATATAGCATAATCCTTATCCTAAACCCCAACATCAAGGCTACCAAGGAAATATATTTCCACCATAGCCAAACCAGTATCAGGGTCATCAAAGGCAAAATAACCCTCAGCCAGCAAACCAATTAGTTGTAGTCCCTACACCCTCACAGACTGTTCCCCCTAATCCAAATAAGGAGATTATTCAAGGGTAGAATAATTATGCAGATGGAACCAATGCTTGGTGTTTCCCTTGTAATAATGCTCATATGCCCAGAGATTGTCCCATGGGTAATCTACAACAAAAGGTAGCAGAGCAAAGAAGAATGTATGGACAATTTACAAGTACTTCTGACACTCAAGCCTACTAGTCCCCTGGTATGAAAAATTTAGTCTTGATGGCTCAGATGCAAGGGATGTCCTTACAAAAAGAAGAATAAATAACCCCTAAACATGTTTTGTTTTCATGGGTTGAAGATGAAGAGTCAATATTCTTGAATGAAGCTTCTACTTCTAAGAAACTAGTGGTGCAATCATACTACTATACTAGATCAAAGAGAAGGATGATGGAACAACTTGAAGTCACAAATAATGAAGTTATGGAGCCTCCTCAATTTCAAAGTCATCAAAACATAGATACTAGACAAGAAGTGCATCAGCCAGTGTAGAATCAAGTAGTTCTTGGACAAGTTCAAGAAAAAGCAAGGTACCCTTATTTTCCAAGAACCCAAACATTAAGACCAGTGAATGTGGTGGATTACCTGAAGAGGACTCTAGCACAAGTGTCAATATGGGACATATTAGCCATTCCTAAGCAAAAGATACTATTACAATAAGCTCTGTAGGGCCAAGTAGTGCCTAAACATATTGGCACCAAAGAACTTACTGATAAAGAAAAGCTCAAGGACACAGTTCCTCTAAAGATAATAGCCTTTTTAAACAATGCAATAGAGGTAAGTAAATCAAAACCAGAGCCCTTCTATTTAACTCTGTTAGTTGAAAAGAAATTGTTTCATAATGCGATGATAGACTCAGGGGCTAGTACTATAATAATGTCTAAGCAAATAGCCGATGCTTTAAAAATAAAGTATGAGCAACTTACTAGAGGAATCATGTAGCTAGATGGCAAAACAATGCAAACAATAGGGGGAATTAAATAGCTTCCATTTCAATTATATACTTGCCCCAATATAATTGTCAATCAAGATCTAGTAGTGATAGATATACCCCTATATTTGGTCTATGTTTATCTAGGGATTTCATAGCCAAGATAGGATGATATATGTCACTTGTTTGGTCTCACCTCATCCTAAAAACCAAATATGGTTCAAAGATAAAAAATTTATCTAAGCCATTATCTAAGGATCACATCACCAATGAACTAACCTCAAAATTAGAGGCAGCTCATGCTATGCTAAATAAGGAAGAAAAGGTCTTCGTTGAAGAGTTGGGTGATTGGACTGAACATGACCAAGAAGAGGGAAATAACCATTTGTTAGCTATGATGCATAGTGATCCATATGGAAATTATGACTCTACTAGTCTGGGCACTTATGTCATTAATGATGAAGACCATGAAATCCCAAATGTTTTAAGGGAAAAAATGCCAAATACTCAAGAATCTGAAAAAGATTAAGAAATTTGGACCTTAAATTTTGATGGGGCTAGAAGTAAAAGTGGTGCTAGAGCAGGAATTTGTCTTGTTGCTCCAAATGGGGAGAAAATTTTGAGAGCTATCCATTTCCAATTTGCTTGTACTAATAATGATGATGAATATGAATCCTTAGTACATGGGCTCATATTAGCTAAGAAAAAGGGAGTAAAGAATCTGATAGTAAAAGTAGATTCAAAATTAGTGGTGAAGCAAATTAGGGAAAAGACAATAGCCAAAAATGTAAGGATGAGATCATATAGACACATAATTTGGGACTTAATCAAAGATTTTGAAGCTTTCAATATTGAAGTAATTCTTAGAACCCAAAATTCTAAAATTGATAGGATGGCACAAATTGGCTCACAGTTTGATCCAGCAAATGGCCTATTAGTTAACAATGAGTCAGTAAAAGTTATAGTAAGGCCAAATATCCCAGAAAATGATGAGAATTGGTAAGTATTTGAAAATTATTCTTAGGTACTCTCATTCTTGCAACAATCAGGGGAATTTGATGATCAATTGCAACCAAAAATTGAAGAGGCATATGGAAACCAAGTTATATAATTAAAGAATAATAAGCTTCACAAAGGCTTAATCACTTTAGAAAACCTATATAATCTAGAAGATGTAGGCCTAGAGAAGAAAAGGTTGCAAGTAAATAAAGCAAATTATTTTGAAATAGAGGTGAGTGAAGGGAGAAAATAAAAAATTGGAAATTTTATAACTCAAGAGGAAAAGGAAAGACTAATTTACTTATGCAGAAGATATGATAGAGTCATAGCCTGGAGCTATGAAGACCTTCATGGATATAATAGAGACATCATTTAGCACACAATTAAATTGACTGAAGGATCTAAGCCAGTCAGACAGAAGCAGAGGCTAGTAAATCCAAGGATTGAATCTCTAATGGTAGATGAGTTGTAGAAACTTTCAGATTCTAAAATAATTTTTCCAATCAAACACTTAACTTGGGTATCAAACCTAGTACTAGTCAGGAAAAACAATGGTGACATAAGACTCTATGTAGATTTTAGAGACCTGAATAGATCATCTCTGAAAGATCACTATACTTTGCCCTCTATGGAACAAATTTTACAGACTCTGGCTAGATCAGATAGATTTTCCTTGCTAGATGGTTTCTCTGGATACAATCAGATTTGGTTGGTTGATGAAGACCAATACAAGACTACTTTTACTACCAAATGGGGAACATTTACATATGTTAAGATGCCATTTGGCCTGTCAAATGTTGGAGCCACTTTTCAAAGAGCTATGGATGTAGCATTTGGGGAACTTATAAATAAAATCATCCTAATTTATCTTGATGATCTTACTATTTTTTCCAAGAATGTTTTTGATCATTTTGATCATTTAGAATCTATTTTTGAGAAATGTCAAGAATTTGGAATATCCTTGAATCCCGAGAAATGTATCTTTGTTATGCCTCAAGGAAAATTATTGGGACATATAGTATCTAAAGAAGGAGTTTCTATAGATCTAGAGAGAGTTGCAGCCATAACGAACTTGCCCCTACTAGTAAATAAGAAATAAATTCAATCTTTTTAGGGGAAGATTAATTTTGTCAGTAGGTTCATATATGAATTTGCAGGCTTAGTAAGACTAGAGACAATCTTGTTAAAAAAAGACCTAGTATTCAAGTGGACTACAGAAGGAAGAAAAGCCTTTAAAGAGGTCAAGAAAGCAATTTCAATGGCCCCAGTACTTAGAAACTTAGACTTTTATAAGCCTTTTGTAATGTATGTCTATGGAGGAGAGCTCAGTATTGCTATTGTCCTAACACAGAAAGATGATAGACAGGAGGGAGAGCATCTAATAGCCTTTTTATCAAGGACTCTTAGGGAATATGAAACCAGATACAACTTTGTGGAGAAACAATCATATGCTATGGTAAAAGCCCTAAATAAATTTAGGCATATAGTATTAGGAAGTAAGATTCTGATACTTGTGGCTCACCCAAGTGTCAGAGAATACATTATGGAGGGTGAAATTATTGAAAAAGAGCAAACTAGATAACAAATATACTTGAATATGATGTAGAGGTAAAACCCACTACATTAGTTAGAGGTAGGGGGTTGAGCCAATACATGACTCAAGAGCTTGTAAAGATGATACCTGGAGAAACAGATTTAGAAATAGAAAAGGAAATTGTATTGAGGATAAAAGATGTTGATCACAACTCCTGGGTCACAAATAGGATTCATTTTATGAAATATGGGATTTACCCAAGAGAATTCCCTCAAAATAAGAGGAGATACTATAGTATGCAAGGGGTCCATTTTTTTTAATTGAATAAGTTCTTTTTAGAATAAATTTTGATGGCAAACTCTTAAGATGCATAGAGAAAGATGAGGCTAAGAAAATACTACATGAAATGCACCATGGAGTTTTAGGTGGACATTTTTATACAAGAACCACATCTATAAAGATAAGTGAGGTAGGTTATTTTTGGCCCACTTTATTTATAAATTGTTATCAACTGGTAAAAAAGTGCCAATCTTGTCAATATTATGTGGGGATGAGAAGGAATGCAGCAATGCCATTTAGTCCTATAATTGTTGATGAACCCTTTGCTCAATGGGGTCTTGACTTCATTAGAATAATAAATCTAGTGTCTAGTATGGATCACAAATGGATTCTAACTACCACAGATTATTTCACTAGATGAACTGAGGCAGCGCCACTCAAAGAAGCAACATAAAATGTGATCCTAGATTTTCTAGGGAGTATCACTACTCACTTTGGGGCTCCTCAAACCATAATTTTAGATAATGCTAAAGCATTTTTAGGGTCTAAAGTATCTATTTTTTTTATTAAAGCATGGAATCTATCTAATAAATTCCTCTAATTATTACCCTTAGGGTAATGGTTTGGCAGAATCAACCAACAAGAACCTGATTAGACTCATCAAGAGAATAGGGGCTGGTCATCAAAAGGAGTGGCATAAAGTGATTAATATAGCATTGTGGGCTGATAGAATTACACCTAAGTAGGTGAAGAAAATGTCTCCATATGAATTAGTCTATGGAAAGCCTGTTATAATACCCTTAAGCTTGGAGATTCCTGCTCTTCAACTGTTAAAATATATTGAAATTGAGGAAAATGGCCCCATGTAGGTCAGACTTGCTAAAATTTTGGAAGTTCAAGAAAAGAGGGATGCAATACATGATTCATTAATAAAGCATTAGAAAATAATTAAAGACTACTTTGATAAAAGGACTTCAAATCCCCATTTCTAAGTAGGCTCAATTATTTTGAAATGGGATGCAAGAGTTGCCAAGCTGGGTCAACACACTAAATCTGAAGCATTGCGGACCGGCCCCTATAAAATTTGTGCATGTAAATAGAAAAATTCATTTGAACTAGAAAAAATGGAAGGTGAACCTGAAGAGATTCCTATGAATGGGATCTAGTTGAAACATTTTAGTTAAATTGTGTCTCTAATCTATTATAGTTAGATACTTTCCCTTTCCTTGTTGCTTTGTTTTCCCATTTTTCTTTCCCGCTCTTTCTTTTAAATAAGTGTTATTTGAACACATGGCTATGGTTCAAAGCCTTTTCAAAAAATTTAAAAACTCTCAACACATTAAACCTCTCCCAAATATTTAAATTCCCCAAGGTACCTTGTGTAGCCACTTTCATGATGTGTCTAACTCACTGTTACATGAAGATTTAGTAAGATTTGCTAATAGTTATCTAGTTTTAATGCCATTTTAAGACTTGATGGGTCATTAAATACCCCATAACAAGAGTTAAAGCTTAACAGTTTCTCAAACATTCCTACGTCTACTAGAAAATACCTGCTACTTGCACTTTCAATTCATAGCAAACCTGCTTAGTGAAAGTGCCTTCCTTATTGCAAAGCTCCATACTTGTTACCATAGTTCATTATTTACAAGTATAGATATAGATATGGAGGGAGCACAGTCTTTGCAACAAGGGTTTAGGATTTACGAATCCATTGATAAGTTTCTCACAAGCAAATCATATGCTTTGGCCCCTGCACAACCTTTAAAGACCTATCCACGAACTAGAGTCCCTGAAGTTGGTTATGCAAATGACCCATCAAAGGTGAAAGATTTTGAAAATGGAATCATGGACCCAATTATTTAAAAGCCTAGTGAAACTCTTAGAGAAGGGGCACGTCAATGGTGCATTCAAAGGGCCAAGGCTGGATAGTATGAAATATTTGCAATGAGGATATGGACTTCCCAACTAGCACAATTCATTGTCCCAAGTGTACATCCGTGCCTTGATGGTTGAAATATGCTCCAAATTGTTTCATGCATCCTCAAATACCATACAATAGGGTCCATTCATTGTGAAAATTACACCAAAGTCTATCAAAAACATGTTGGCCTTATATCATGACAAGACATCCATGTTTCCCACCATTGCCAAAATGCAAAAAATGTGGAAAAATGTCAATACTCAATTGAAGTTTCTTAAATCAGAATTGTAATTAGGTGATGATGATACAAGTGTGTCAACACTACCAATAGCAAGATCACAATTTTTACAAGCCAGTCAAGAGGCACTTTCTATGATGGCATTCATTTTTAGAATGAAAAATGATTTAACTATCTATGAAGAACAAATGGCCATCCTCTTCAGATTGAAAATTATTGACAAGACTCAAGAGTATCAGTTGGATTTATCTGAGTAGATTGCATATTCAATGGTTAAACAACTCACTGAATTTAAATCTAAAGGTATTTTTATGTATTCTTCTTATCTATTTCACCTTATGATGTATCAAAATTTTGGCATCTTTTCCCAACACATGCATCTAAATATGTATGACCCAAGCTTTGGTCTACATAGGACCATTCATGTGTCTACATGGACACATGTCTTGTCCAAAACTAGTGACCCATACAAATTTTGGAAACTTTTTGTTGCCCCTAATTTTTGTCATCTAAACCCAGATCCGGTGGTAAATAGATTGATTCCAAGTGTCTCAGGCCTTATGACCAATTGTACTATTCCTTGTGATTACTTTTTTAGATCCCATCATACTATTATTAGAGTCCATGGTTTTTGTGGAGAACTAGTGTTTCTACTTAAGATTTTGACCCTTAGGTTAGCATTCTTAGAGGTCACTAGGAAAGTGTCTATGGTAGATAATGAATATGGATCTAAGAAGAAAAAGAAGAAAATGTATGATGTTCCATGGGTAACAAACAACATGGCCCTAGAGGTCAGAGATGTTGAGATCATGTTGCTAAGAAAGCTAGCCTTCCTAAGTTTCTATTTAATTAAATATAAATGGGTATATGACCCCAATGGTTTCATAACTTCATGGGTCAAGAATAATAAGGTTGCTACCAGAATTATGCATGAGGGCCATCCCTTTTGGGAAAATAGAAGAAATCTTAGGAAAGATATTCTTGATTTTTATGTAGAATTGATAGATTTGCCTCTCCAAGAAGATAGGACATGGGAAACTTTTTATGTTAAGAAAAGGGATTTTGATCCTAAAATTAGAATGACTTTTGGTTTAAGAAGAGCATTAAAGAATAAAGACTAAAATATTGAGAAAATAGAAGCCTATTGGAGATATAGGCAAGAGATTTGTGAGATAACTCACTCTTTTGGAAATGTGGATTTAGATGAGAAATGGGAGGAACTCTAGGATGAATGTCATCTGTCTCCTATCTCTAGCCCTGATATAAGCAATTTACAGACACAGGGTGGAGAGTCAAAAGCTAGAGTAGAATCTAGTCAAATATTGTAGACCCTAGGGTAAACCTCAGCTATATTCACTATAACTATTTGGCTCCAATCTCTTAGTACCATTGAAAAATAGAAGAGTGTGGTATCTTCACCACCAAAATCTTCTCCATCAATATCAGCCCTTGGGGATCCCAGTTTTACATAATCACCACTAGCAACAATGGCAAATGTTGAAGAGAAGGGAACACAGCCAAAAGAAAAAACACCAAGCCAACATAAGAGGTTGAGATTTCAAATTGATTCAAAGGAGAAGGTAAAAAACTCACAACACCAACCATAGAGTACCTTAGTTTCTCATTAGGTAAGTGTTTTTTCTCCTTCTCAATCTCTCTCTTCTCCTATCGGGGTGACAATTCTGTCGAGCCAAATAATATACCCTGCCACCTCTGCTATGCCCATTTCTCATTTTGCCCCATCTATCCATACTCAAGCCATATCATTTCCTCATTTTTCCCCCTCTCTCCCAAAGAAATTACTTCATTAGATTACCCCTAGCCAACATTTGGCTATTCCATATGGCTTGCCATAAGGTTATCCTTTTGTAGGTGGGCACATTGCCTCTCTTTCTATGTTCCAAACTCAAGCAGATGTTGCTAAGAAGACAAGGGAAGCTCAAATGGAGAAAAATAAGATCAAAGATAATAAAGCCTTGGATACACCACATATGAGGTCACAATTTGACCCAATATAATAGCAATTAACGGTGACCCATTTGTTATACCATGAATGCAGTGGCAATAGATATGTCACTTTTCAGACCCCAAGATAAGGTTGAGCTGCTAAATAAATCCACTTCTATAATAGCTAAGGATTATTTGAAAATATCAAAGAAACTACAAAATATGGAGGTTGATCTATCCTAAGAGAAGGCAAACTATAGCAATTTGACTACAAAAATCAATACCAAGAATAATGAAATAGAGAGTCTTATCAAATAGTTGCAAGATGCTATTTCTCTTCAAACTCATCAGGCTATTCAGGCCCAAAATGATTCTTTAAAAGAAGGGCTAATGTAGGTGAAAGATGCAGTGACAACCTTAAGGTGGGAAAAGGTAGCATTTCAAGAAAAATGTGAGGAAAGCCTGCTACAGGTCACTCAACTTCAACAGAAGCTACAGAATGAGCAGAACAATACTACTGTTATAGAGGCCCATCTTCAAGCAGAGTGAAAAATGATAGAACAATTGACACTTGAGTTGGATAATAGGCTAAGGAATGTAGGGGTTTTGAATCTAGTTAAGGAGCTTTATGAATCAATATGGAAAAGGATTTTTAATGAGATTATTCAGCTCAGACCGTCTCTAACCTTTCTGATAAATGCATAGAAATTGTGCAAATAGGTGGAGACTTTAGTTGAAGACACTCTGTCTACTATCTCTTTGAGAGTGTTTGACTCTCAAATGTTGCTGTAAAAGCTATATGATGTAACTAATGGAATATTATTAGCAGTAGGGATTAGTGACAAAATGATCAATGCTAAAAGAGTGAATGAAGTTCTCAATTGAAACTCCACAAAAATCAATTATAGAGAGCTTCTATATGTGGTGAAAGAAGGAATCAAAGACATGTAATGACACATTGAAGATCTAGTGTAATTGGGTCTTCCATCCCCTTTTCTTGATAGCAACACCGTGTTGATGATTGATGAAATTAAACCTTTGTTGTTAGCTAGGTAAAATGATCAGGCAGTCTTTCAGGGTTTAAAAGATGATTCATCAGTGCCTAAATTAGAAGCTATTTTAATTCCCATTTCTTATCTTGAATTTAAATTAAAGGCTACAGTTCATATTTTCTAGATTTTTTCACACAAGGATATCATCAATCTTGATTTAGCCTTCCATGAATTACAAAATAAGTAGGGATTATCTAATGATGAGTAGTTTGTTTATCAGATAGCCTGACAAAATTTGTGATTTTTATCACATTTGATCATGTGGGAGTTTTTGGATTATTCTTTTTGAGCAGGCTCAAAAGTTGTTGGGGTTACCAAGAACTGTAGAGTAAAAAACTCTACATTTTTCATTTTTTGATTTTTAGTTGTGTGCTCCATGTTTTATCCCTGTGCATTTCAGTTTTGAGGTAGTAAAGTTTTTGACACAAAGCATGGGAATGAGTTTCTTTTGCCTAAATTTTGTCTAAGTATCAAAGTCACATGGAGGCTACCAAGTGTCAGTGGCTGAGACACATTTTATAATTTTTGTAAGTTGCTAAGAACATACCACGTGTCCCATGGTAAAATAGTGGAGTGTGACAAGTGTTGGTATCCATGTTTCAAATTTCTTTTGAGTTTCAAAAGCTTCTTTCAATAAGCTTTTCTTAGGATCAAGCAGAAGGTGCCAAGTGGCAACTGCAGAAGGTTTCAATATGTTTTTCTAAAAGCAACGAAAGATGCCACATATCCATAGCTAAAGAAAGTGGAAGCTGCCATGTGTCAACATCTAAAATATCTTCACTTTGTTTCATTGAGAAGTAAAGACTGTGGCAGGACCTGGGTTTTTGTTTCTAAAGTCAGCGAAAGCTACCAAGTGTCACCATCCGTATGAATCTAAAAATGAGTCTTGAATGTTTATATAGTCTAGCTAAAGATCAATGAAAGCTGCCACATGTCCCTCACTGAATAAAATGGAAGCTGCCACATGTCATTTGTTGAAAATACATGGAAAGTGACACCTATCCCCATTCTCCTTTTTAAATCTATTCAAGAGAGAAGTGTTGTGGGTCCCATTCTCTGTAAATTGTTAAAGTTTGAAGAAGCAGACTTTGATAGATGTCAAAGATGGAACACTCCTGAAAAAAGACACAGTAAAGAGAATAAGTTATGCAAAAAGTGTTGTGTGTCTTCGGTAAGTGCCTTGGAAGCTTCCAAGTGTCATTTTATGGTACCTTTTGAATAATGAGAAAGTTTTCAATTAGAGTGAGTGAAACATGCTGAGTGTCTTTGCCCATTTCACCATGGGAAGCATCTTGTGTATCTATTTCATCCAATGAACTGTAGGGAGATGGAATGTTTTAGATCCAAGAAATATCTTTTTTTAGACACTTCCAGGTCAGTTAGATTTTAGTTAGACTATTGGATTGGGAACATGTGGGTAATCTAGAGCTAGTCTAATTCTATAAATATGGGTGCAGAGATCACGAAGGGATCATCATCAGAAGATAAAGAGAATTTTCTACAAGAGATTATTGTTAAGAAGTTTTAGACTTTTTTAGTTGTGACCAGGAATATCATTTGTCTTTGTTCTATTTTCTTGAGTTAGAAAGTTTGTATAATTGTGCATGTCTTTGTGCCTTTTATGCTACTAGAAAATTAATAAGAAGAGTAAATTCTATGCCTTTGTTGATATTTTCTATGTTATTGAAAAATCATCTAAGTTGTGAGCCTTTAATCCTATCTATTTTCATCTTTCACATTGATCATGCCTTGTTTGTTCTTTAATGTAATTGAATCCTAAAGATAGATTCACTGTGCTTAGAATTAAGTGTCAAATTAAATTCAGGTGCATCACCATAGTTATATTTTCTTTTGTTGCATTTGTGTGTCTATATAATTTCTATCTTTTTTCCCCAAAATAGTTTTGAGATAAAGAAGAGCCAGCTTCTTTAAAATCTAGAGTTCGTTTCAGGTCGCAAGTCCCATATTCCTAAAACTTCCTATTGTTGGTGTTGGAAATAGTGCAATTTTAAGCATCAATAGACTTCATATACACTAAAGCATCCTCAAGCTATGAAATTTCTTGGAGATTAAAGGACCACAACATAAGACTTGAGTCTAGATTGAACAAAGATCAAAAGATGGAATATAGGTGGAAATTAGGCCCAAGGTAGTATCATTTTATCAATGTTTATTCTTTCAAGCCTCCCTCAATAGAGGTGCATTTATAACATATACCAGAAGAGAAAAGCCTAGGTGAAATTTCTTCAAGTTCATCATCTCCTGAATCTTCCTAGACAATAAAGTAAGATCTACCTCAACAAGAGGTTCATATGATAACATTGGATCCAAATGAATATTTTGATGATGCACTTATAATGTTATCTATGACATAAGAGTTAGAGATAGATGTAGAGGATAATATTGAATAACAAATAAGATAAGGGAAATTCATTTGACTTTATGGATATTGACACTCCTAAGAGGAAAGATGAGACTACCATTATCTCAAAAGCTAAGAAACCTAGATTGAATATCAAACCATCTTGGGAGAATATTAATCTTTACATTGAAGAGAATATAACATATGGTCCACCTATTTTTGAGTGGTTTTTTTTATGAACCAAGGTTAGAAAATATTCCCACTATTCATCATCCATTGGCTATGGTGAAAGCTACTAACATCCCTCTAGAACAAGAGTTGAAACCTTGGATTATTTCTTTGTAAGAAGAAGAAGTAAGGATATTAGCTATTCAAAATTAGTCAAAAATATAATCACAAGTAGAGACCCCAATTTTACATGTGACCCTATCTTTACTTAGAGTCAAATTTGATCTAAATGCTACTAGTTTGCAAATAATGATCAAGACAATAGTCATGAAGGGTGGTGAGGAGATTATATATCAAAAGGTGGATCCTTTGACCCATTTGACTCAAAATAAAAAATAAAAACTAGGGGAAGCCCCTAAATTTAAAGAGGATGTCTTGGAGCTGGCTCAATCACAATCAAAAATGTTGTAAGCTACTATCAAAGGGATACATGAAGAAAAGAAGAACTTGGAAGAACAATCTATCCTATCAGTTCCAAGGAACATTTTCTCTAGATTTGAAGCCACCATGTATGTCGCATTCATCTCTTTGAATTTAATAAGGTCTAAGCAAGATGTGATGAGAAAATAGAGCACTATGGCTATGAACCAAGTAAATGAATGGTATGGTTCATATACTAAGATAAAGGAATTGATCAATATATTGATAGAGGACATAATTATTAGGTTTAAAATAGTAAACCTATCTCATTTAAATATGGCTATGATGATCTTGATAGAAAAGATCAAGGATTTGAACAAATGGTCTAAGGGCATTAAAGGTCTATGTAAATATTTCAAACAATTGGAGAACTAGATGGTGCATATATTAGGGAACATAATCAAGGATCTAACCATGCTCAGTCTTATTGGCTTAATAATTGATGATTAATTTACACATAGGGATGCTCCATTCATTCAAGATGTGAAGAATAAAATACAAGGTAACACTAGGGTAGACAATAAGAAAATATTAGATATGATCCTATAAACAGAGGTGAAGATAGGGAATGTTAGGAGAGTTAAGGAGGCCTTAGATAGGGCTGATAAGGACTTCAAAGAGTTGACATGGAAAGAAGAATAATTATTCATGGAGAAAATTATCAACCTCAAGTTAATTGGTGAGTAACATGACAAATCAATGAAGATCCTCGAGAAAAATAAACAAGCAACATCTCAAATTTAATTATCTTGACTTAGAGTATTTGTTTGTATAGGAACATGTAGATCATTTAAAAAATAAATATTTTATTTTGTAAAAGCATGTGAAATTTTATAATGCACATTGTTTATAGGCTAATCCACTTGTAGAGTGTCTGATTCTAGAATGTTTTAGAAGGATATCTATCCTTGACACTTGGCTAATTATCATTTGATAATGACTAACTGACATACCTCAAAGTAATCTATAAAAAGAGGTATTGTCATTTGTAAAGGGAGGAGTTTTTTAGAGCCAAAAACTATTTCATAAATTTGGAGAATAGTAATGAAGACAAGGGAATTATGTAAATATTGTCTTATATTTGTTTCTCTATTTTGTTATCGTGGTTGCTTCCTCAAATATCTAGTTTAATGTTTAGATTTAAATTATTTGTATGAATTATAGATGTACAAATCTAAATGCAGAGTTGTCAATTTGAGTTTATGATAGTTTTATTGAAATATTTTAGATTCATTTCATTTTCATTTCCAATATTGAATATCTACTAATGTAATTTTATTTGTGGAAGCAAATCCTTAAATTGAATTTGAATTCTTATTTGCATTGTTTCAAAAATCCTTAGACATTTGCTTGATATATGATAAGATCTATGCTTTTGGAAATTTCATGTCATATGCTAGTTTGAGTACATGTCTTTGATAAAATTCAATATTTTTCGTAATGTCTAGATTCAAGATAAAAAATATTCACCTTCTTTCTACCATACCTTTCTTATTTTCTCTTTCTTTTGATCAATTCATTATAGTTTAGTTTTCATTGTAAATATTCATGGTAGAATAGGTTTAAGGCTTTAAGTTTTGATAATAATTCACTACACTTAGTTTAGTTTACTTTAATCTTTTACAAATAAGCTTCAAGACCATGGTTTCTCCCAACAACCACTTACATTTCATTTTTTGAATAGTTATATAGCTTGGCCACTACTCCACCATTAATATCAAGAATTTAAAAACCAACAACTCATGCAATAGATTATTTGAATCCATAAATGAGAAGTGTTTCTTTACACTACATAAACCATGTGATATAATTTCATGCATCAAAATGTTATATGAAAAATATGACTATGGAATGTTATGAAATCCATTATGCTAATATAAAAATTTATAATCTAAAAAATAAGAGATTGGTCTACCTCTTTAGAATGTGATATAGTGTGGAGAATTATATAATTTTTGCATGTAGATCTAACTGAGCCATTTTTCCAAATTGATTTGTAATTTTTCTTCCTTTCTCAACAAGGTGTCATTGATGTTTCTAATGATTTTCATACTCTACTACAAAGAATTATGCATAAATTCTTTTGTATTTCTCCTCTCACCATTATTTCTAGTTTGTCCATCATTTTACTTTACTGACACGTATATTTTTCCACAATGTTTCTCAATTGTATCCAACTTGATTTTAATTTTTTGGTCGATTCCATGTTTTCAACTATATATTATACATTTACATTTTGTTCAAGTGTTGTTTCTATTTTTTGGATCCATAGGTTCAATGAATGGATATTTTAATGCCTAGTTGAATTTAAATGACCTTATAATTTTCCATGTACTTCTCTTCTTTCAAACATATTTTTTATTCTATTTTCAACTAATGTTTGTGTTGGTTAAGCAAAATTCTCATTCGATGTTAGGTTATCATCACTAACATCAATGATGTTCTGTACTTTCCTTTTTCTTGTGTTGTATTTTTGATTTGAATTTTATATCATCGTTGCTCTTTCATGAGATCTAAAAAATGGTTATATTATTTCCAACTCATTCACTTCAAAATTATATTCATGTGGTGGAATTTTATATCTATGTACATCTTCTAGTGGAGGCATGCCTTCCAAAGGGTGGTTAGTGAATCTTTTATGCAAAATGGTTGTGGACCTTATAATTATTATTGAAACTTAATACAAAAGTGAATAAATAAAAATGCAAAAAATAAAATAATATTTAATATCTATGTTTGGCATTTCATATCCAAGTATGTCTTATAGTGGAGGTATATATTCAAATGGGTTATTAGTGGGTTTTGTGTCTAAAATAGTTGTAAACCTTATAATTATTATTGAAACTTAATACAAAAGTGTAATAAATAAAAATATAGTAAATCATTTAATAAAATGTTTCAAATTTCATACCTAGGTATATCTTTTAGTGGAGGCATGCCTGCAAGTTTAAAAGGGCTATCAATATGTTTTGCATGCAAAATGATTAGACCTTGTAATTATTAGTGAACCTTAATAGGAAAGATAAAATAAATAATAATAAATAATTTGATATTTATTACATGTGGTGTTTTAGTTTTTTGCTTATGAAGATGACCACCTACATACACAAATGACCATTTTCATATGTAGGGGAACACTACTTATGCAAATAATGGCCTACATATGTAGGTGATATCCTCTATATCTAAACAACTACCTACATATGTAGAAAACCACCTATAAATTTAGATGGTTGACTACATACGCAAATGATTGAATTCATAAATAGGTAGTCACCTATATATCTAGGCAATCATGTGCATAAATAATCAATGGTCTACATATGCAGTTGGTTGTCTGCATATATAGATGGTCTTTTGTGTTTAAGATAAATAACCCTAATAGGAAAGTGTAAATAAATAAAAATAAAGCATTTGATATTTAGTACCCATGTTTGGTGTATAAATAAAATAAGAGAATAGGTTAACTTTTTTTGTTAATTTTTCTACCTTAACATTCTCCATTAAATCCATTAAAACACACAATACATATGCTTGACAACAAATGGTGATTCTTGATAATAAATGTCAATGCTTGATTAAAAAAGTCAACATTTTAAAGTGAATGTAGATGCTTAATAACACATGTATATGGTTTAGTGTCGTCATTTATTGAATATGATTTGGGCAGAAAAAATCAACCTTAGCTATTAGTAAGGAGAAAAAATGAGTGTTTAATATAGTATATATAGTGAGGAATTCTCTTGGATTGAATTTTGAGGTAATGATTAAATACATGTATACAAAGAAAATTATTTTAAAAAGTAGGTGAGTCGACCCTCAAAATTAACTTATATCTAAAAATTTAGGAAATTCCTTGCTATTGACCAACCCATAAAATTGCCAAATGTCAGTTTCTACAACTTGAATATTCATGAATTAATAAAAATTTACCACTAAAAAAACCCTGCTAGCCAAGTTTGAAGCACCTCAAAACCAAGTATTTTATTTATCATTTTACAAGTATTGAAATCTATATCACAAGTTTTATTCATTAAAGGAAAACTATTGCACATATACACTTATTAAGGAGAACTAAATTCAATTTAAATTCCCTCTATCTAATATTGGATATATAAGAAATTCTAAAAAAGTCATTAAGGAGTGATAGGAGTCAACTTAGCCCATCTTATTTCTCAATTCACTAAAAACACCTAGTGTAGAAAGTAAAACTAGAGTTTTAAGAGAAGGAGATAGTTTTTGAAACTACACACATACATAGCTAATAAATATCACACATAAATATGGATTTGAATAAGGCATAATGTTCTATGTGGAAATAAAGAATAAAAATTCATCTAGATGAAACCACCAAGTTACAAAACATAAAATCAATCAATAGTGTCTTGAAGGTAATGGATATATCAAAGTGCATTTAAATATTTAGATCCTAATTCAAGAAACTCATAGTTCATTTTCCCACCCTTTTTTATCTACACTCAATCTAAGACCTGCACAGTATAATAAAACACCAAGTATGTTGATCTTATTAGTAATTTATATAAATAGTAAGTGTTATTGCCAAATCAAATTGAGTGTTTTACATTTAGATTCATGTTTATTGCTATATGTCATATAATTTGATTTATATTAAATGTTATATCTTATAAAACATTATTAAAAAATAAGGTAAAACATATTGGTGAACCTTTTTATGTACTAAGCATGTTAAACCCTAGGTCTTCCCTTAAGGTTTAATCCTTATATTTAGGTTTTTAGATTTATACATTAGGGCTTAATTTTCAAACTTAAATTCTTATTTTACCTCATTTACAAATTACACATGATTATAATGGATGTGTATAATGCATGTAAAAAATTAAGTTAGATCTAAAAATTGTCTTATTTAGTAAATCGAAGATCAAATAAGGTAATCAACCAATATATATTTCAATATTTTTTCTATAAAGTTTCTAGATAAAACCATGTATTTAAAATTTATGATTTACAATTAATAGTTTTTCATATTTTACATTGTTATTTTATCCTTTGTAATTTTATTTTCATGTATTACATGGTACAATTTATTTATAATTTACAATTCATAATTTTAAAATTAGTAATTAATATTATGAATTTATAATCAATAATTTATGATTTTCAATTTGTAATTGTAAAATTTGTAATTTTAATACTTACAATTAAGAATCAAAATTAAAAATTACCATTGGTAATTTATTTATATTATAAAGTTGATTTTATATTTTTTAAGACTATAAAACATAGAGAAATATTAATGAAATAAAGAAAAAATTAAAATGAAGAAAACACAATACAAGACAGACATAAATTTAATATGGTTCACTCAATATGGGCCATGTCCACATAGAAACAACCAATTCTTCTCTTTATTCAGTCCAACAAAATGAAGGGATAAAACCTATAATACATCCAATGCAATCTCCTTTTCACTCACATATAGTGTAATTCCATAATTACAATAAAATCATATCAAAATGAGGGTTACATATAGGGAAAAAATGCACAAACATAATTTCTATCATTAGATCTACAACCTAATAGTCAATGGTCTAGATTTACTACAAAATTACAATATTTAATAATGCATTTTTAAAAAAAAAAATTGCTTTGGGGGTGTTGAACCCAAAGCCCCACCAGGGGGGCATTGTCCCCCCCACACCCCCTTATTGGGAAATAGGCATTATAATAAGATAAATCTCCACCATCCAACAACCTCCCACTTGGAGACTAATTGTTGTAACTCCACTGCAAAAACTCTTCCTTAGAATTTTCTTTGAACTTTGACCCTAGCATGTTTCTCATCTTCCTTGTTATCCTTGAAGACCTATTGAAGATTAATAACTCTCCAAATTCTCTTTAGTGACTTTCTTTGTTATCATATCTATAGGAATGTTCAGTTCTTTACTAAATGAATCACACTTTGTCTATCACTCTACAACCTACAATATTCCCACTTCTACTTCAACTCTTATATGAATAATTGCATCCATATCATCTCCTTACTTTCTTCTATAGTTGCAACATATGATTACTATGTATTTGGAAAAGTAATTATCTTCTATAAATTTTAAATCCAATTAATTATTCTGTCACTAATAGTGAATATATAACCTATGGTGATCCTCCTGCCATATAAATCTCCAAACATGTATGCATCAACATATACTTTTAAGGTAAAATCTAACCCTTCATATCATAATTTTTTATTACTCATCCCTCTTAAGTACCTAAGAATCCAATTTACTACATCTCAATACTCTTTTCCTAGATTATTCATAAACCTGTTGATAACTCCCACTGCATAAACAATGTCTGGTCTAGTGCACACCATAGAATACATTAAACTTAGAATTGATGAAGCATAGGGAAATTTGTACATGTAATAAATTTATTCCTATGCTTTAGGACATTATTCCTTACTTAATTTGAAGTGCCCTCCCAAAGGTGTAGTCACTAGTTTTGTATCTTGTATATTGAACTTGACTAACAACTTATTGATGTATTCTTCTTAAGACAATGTCAAATTTCTATTTTTTATATCTCTTGTTATTCTCATACCAATAATTTTATTTTTACCACCAAAATATTTCATTACAAATAAATTTGATAATTTTATTTTGAGATCATTTATATCCTACATGTTAGACCTTTGCAACAAGCATGTCATCTACATACAATAACAAGATAATATAGTTATCATTATGACATATAATATAACCTTGTTCTATAAACATGCCAAAATTAAAATACCACTACCTTGGAGCTTTCTTTAAACCATACAAACTGTTCTTCAACCTGCATACCATTTTCTCCTTACCTTTGAATTTGTATCCCTATGGTTGCTCCATATATATTTTATCCTCTAAGTCACCATAAAGGAACACCATATTCACATATAACTATCCAAGGTGGAAATATTCTATTGATACCAAACTTAAAATAGTTCTCATAGAAGTCATTTTAATTACTAGATAAAATATTTCATCGAAATCTATAACCTTTTTTTGGTGCAAACCCCTTTACAATAGGTTTGGCCTTATACCTATTTTTGCCTCCATCTTCTTCCTTCAATCTATAAACCCATTTATTCTATAATGATATTTTAATTTCATGAGACTGAACCAAATCCCAAGTTTGGTTATGTACCAAGGAATCCATCTCCTCTTTCATGCCTTGTTCCCACTTCTTTCTATTTTTTGCCTGCATTGTTTCTTTATAGCTTTATAACTCACCACCATAAATCAATATTAAATAATAAATTGAAGGAGAGTATCATTCAAGGAGTTTACTTACTCTGGTAGATCTTATAACTACACTTATAGGATTTTTAGGTACTTATTATGCACATTCTAATTTTTTTGCACTTTTAGAATTTCATTTCCAATGATTTCATCAAGTAATTCATATTTAGTATTTGGCTCTTCTTGTTTCTTTCTTTGCAACTGATATTTGTACATGATCTTCTCATTAAAGATCACATCTCTAATCCTAATGATTTTTTGATTTTAAAAATCCTATAAATGATAACCAAAATCATTAAATCCATATCCAATAAAAGTAAATTTATTGGATTTTGCTTCAATCTTCGTTCTATTTTCTTTATCAATATGCATAAATGATTCACAACCAAAAGTCTTTAAAAAAGAATAATCTACCTTTTTACCTGTCCATGCTTCTTCTATAATGCCACCATCCAAAGGACATGAAGGGCCTCTATTTATTAAATGAATTTTAGTATCCACAACATCTACCCAAAACTATAAGGGAAACCTTGCATGTAATCTCATGCTCCTTGCATGCTCCATGATTGTCTTATTCATCCTTTCTAACACACCATTTTATTGTAGTGTTCTTAGAACCATCTTATCTCTATGAATATTATGAGATGAATAATAATTATTAAATTCCTTGCTATAGTATTCACCTCCATTATCTGATCTAACACACTTTAACTTATTTCTTGTCTCATTATCAACCAAATCTTTTCATTTATTAAAAGTATTAAAAACATCAGAGTTTTTTGTATGCAATAAACCCAAGTTTTCCTAGTTGTATCATCAATAAAAGTAACATAATAAGAAGAGCCACCAAGGGATGATACCTAAATTGGTCCCCATACATCTGTATGCTCAAGCTCTAACTTTTCATCCTTCTTTGTCTTCCCAACTCTGATAAATATGACTCTCTTCTATTTTCTATACACACAATGCTCACAAAAATCCAAATCCACCTTCTTAAAATCTAAAAACAAATTTTTTGAGTGGAGAACTTACATCCCCTTGTCACTCATGTGCCTAATTCTATGGTGCCATAATTTTGTATCCACTTCTATATAAGCTAAATCAATAGAAGATTAAACATTACCATTAAATAAATTTAATGTAACTACCTTCTCTCCTTTTAATATTACCAATGATTTTCTAGTGACCTTCCATGATTTTTTTACAAATGTAATTGTGCATCCCTCAATTCCCAAGTATCCTACTAAAATTAGATTTCTTCTCAACTTATGAACATGCCTTACCTCTTTTAGCCACTATTTATTTCCATTATGTAATTTTATCTGTATCTTACCCTTTCCTACAATTTTATAGGGTTCACCATCACCCAAATAAACCTATCAAAAATCACCCTGAACATATTCTTGAAAATATTTCTTATGGGGTGTAGCATGAAATGAACCCCTGAATATGAAAATATTTCTTATGGGGTGTAGCATGAAATGAAACCCTTGAATATAACACCCAATAATAATTAGTTTTAACTAAAGAAATGATTAAATAATCTTGTAACACATCACCTACTACATTTTCTTCTTGATTTTTATCTTTTCCATCTCTTTTTTTTCCTTTTCAAAACAAATAATATTTCTTTAAGTATTTTTTCTTCACAGAAATCTAGCATACCAACATTCCTCTGGATTTGGATCTACCCTTCCTAGACTTCCCATGATTCCATGGGCCCTTTCTTCTATCCTTTTATCTTCCCATATTATCCATAGTCAAAAAATTACCTAATGTCTCACCTATGCTTTTCTCTCACATTTTCTCACTATGAATAACACAAATAAAATCATCAAACTTTAAAGTGTTTAAACTAGAGATAAAATTACTCACAACCATGACAAAGACATTCTAATTTTTTGGCAATGAGCATAAAATCAAAAGATCCTCACAATTTAGTCCTACAAAGCTTAACGAATTTGTGACCATGTTAAATTCATTTAAATTACTAGCAACAAACCCACCTTCTGACATTTTTAGATTAAATAAAAATTTTCATAAGAAATACCTTGTTAGAGGTTGAGGGTTTTTCATATACTCAATCTAATGCCTTTATCACATCCATTGTTATATTTTCTTTTAAAATATTAAAGGCCACCAATGCTACCAAGCATAGTTATATTGGTCCTAGTGCCTTTTTATCAAGAACCTCCCATTATTTATCCTTCATATTTACTGACTTATTTTCTATTCTACTCAATGGTAGGAAAATATCCTTTTGATATAGATAGTCCTCCATTTGCATCTTCCATAGCTAGTAGTTTTGGCTGCTAAACTTTTTAACCTTAAACTTGCCTTTTTGTACCACTATTCTCACTCAAATTAGGAACCCTCTTTTCCTATGATTTTTTATAGAAAATAAACCTGGGTCTGATGCCAGTTGTTAAAAATATAAAACACAAAACAATATTAATGAAACAAAGACAAAATTAAAATGCAAAAAACATAATACAAGATAGACATAAATATAATGTGGTTCACACAATATGAGATATGTCCACATATAAATAACTAATTATTTTTATTCAATTTAAAATAATAAAGGGATCAAACCTATAATACATCCACTAAAATATCCTCTTCACTCATGTACAACATCCCACCATAATTACAATACCCTCATATCAAAATGAGGGTTACATATAGGGAAAAAATGCATAAACAATATTTATATCATTAGATATGCAACCTAATAGTGAATGGTCCACATTTAATATGAAATTATAATATTTTACAATGTATTTTTAACAAAAATTTACTTCATGGGTGCTACCCTTGAATCCCCACCAGGGGGCATTTACCTCCCACACCCACCTTGTCAGGAACTGGACATTACAATAAGATCAAGTTCCACCATCTAATAATATTTAATTTATCATTCTTAATTTACTAATAAAATATTTTTTCAATTAAATTACAATGAAATCATTGGGAGTCATTACTATATCTATAAAATAAGATCTTAATCTACAAAAAATACTAATTCATTCTCACACCCTGATGAGGTTTCATAGACTATGAATCGAAATATCATCTAGGTCAAAAAACTAATACATGGTTTTATCTAGAAAGTTTCTATAAAATCAATGGATTGTGGAAATACTTTCTCATTTATTTTAATACTATTTATATCATGAACATGATCAAATTGGATCTGATAAACCTAACTAAGGGAGCACTTATCACACAACACTAAAAGAGATGGTTCTAAATCCTCTAGGAAAATAACACTATGCAATAACCCTAAGCCTAAATAGATGAAGTAAAACTAATCTTGTGCTCACAAAAGCTTATGGGACAAAGGGGGATAGTTAAACAAGAAATAAAATCAAGGGATCATGGTAAGAAAATGGGAGCCTAGATCACTTAAGGTGACAAACAAAAAAAACCCTGTAACTATACTAAGGCTAAGTATATAGGTAATGTAAAGGAGTTATGAATTTAACACATATTAATTTATAAAATATATATCTATTAAATGAAATATCAAAAGTTAGGAATACTTACCTTTGGGAAAACACATCAAGTCTCAATCTCTACCTTGGCCAATTATGATTTACAATAGGTTGTTGTGGCTTTATAAATATCAAACTATATATATAATTTATAGGTTAAAAGACTCTTAATTCTCATCCAAGACATCCCATAAGAAATTTTATCTTCCCTCTAAGGTAAACCCTAACTAATGGCTCCTTCAAATATAGCTCTAGAAGAATTATGTGTTGTAATAATGGGAAAATGGATGTTACCCTCCATTGGATTGAATGAGCCCTATATTTTTAACAACATATAAGTCTTAACCCTTCTAGAATTTTATTTGATGAGGTCAAATAACATGACCTAGTTTTATGTAAAATTTTACCATTAGGCCTTAAACTAGGTCATCCAAGATAACTTAGCTCTATAATATGCAATTTACCTTTTATAATAGGGTTAACATAGCCAAATTATTAGGAAAAGATGGTGTTTAATTAGGTAAGGGTTCTTTGAAAGGATATTTCTTAGGGAAATGAATAAGAGGATTTTTTTTTACTTAGGGATTTGGATAGGAAATATTTTTAATGGGTTTAGGTAATGAAAGAGTTTACCAAAAATATTGTGAACCACCAATAGTCTACCCATACCTTTCTCAATGCATTGTTTAAGGTGTGCAGTTTGAGAGATCAAAAATTGATATGTTCCTACAAGAGATAACGTTTTAGTAAATGATAAAGTTTAAAAATATTATATGTATACATATTCCACATTCAAATCTCATCACATTCCATAGATATGTAACATGGGATGGTGATTCAAGAAAGAATATAGTAATACATAACTCCAAGATAACAAATTATAGTATAAATTGGAAAATAAATGAAATTAAATAATTTTTAAATATGTACCTCCACTTACCTTATTATTGTTAAATCAAAGATATGTGAAGATCATATGGAAGAGGTATCCAATATTTAGAACAAGATAAAGACCTAAAAAATAAGATAAAATTTGATTTTTTTGTAAAAATATTTGCTTAGATCTAAAAATATATATAGTTTATTTAACTTCTTTCATTTTGTTAAAATCATTTAAATAATTAAATTTATGACTAAAATGCATATTTTTTGGTAAATAACTACATGGTTTATAATTTTCACTATGAAAGGGTAATATATATTCATTTGTACATTTGATAATTTTGAAAATTAGAGCTTTATGTGGCCAAAATTAGTGATGAGAGAGGTGATGGTTATAATACAAGGAGGAGGGTGAACATGAGGATGTATCATAGTTATTACCAAAGTATCCTAGGTATGGGGTGAATTTAATTTAATGCAATTTTTTATCTTTTTGGTATTAAAATGAATCAAGTTAGTAATATTAGGTACTAAGACAAATTCATGTAGTAAAATTTACCCCTAAACATTATTATTAGAGTAAAAATTATGAGAAATAGTAGGTAGGATTTAAAATTTCATAAATTATATCTAGGGCATTAATGATGAGCTAGTTAAAAATCATCACTTAAATTAAATGGGGTTAGCCTGACTAACTTAGTTAGTTTGGGAAAGTTTGTGTAGGTGATAGACTACATAGTAGTGGGGAAATCTAATTAAAATATCAAGGGTGGATGATGGCATATGCCATGGCCAACTTAATAGATAATTAGGGTAGATAACTTAGTATATAAAGTAATAGACCTAGTAATTTTGAGGAAAGGTGATTGACAATGTATGCCATGGGTGACTGTGTATAAAAATAGAGTAGTTGACATAATTTATAATGTGGTCAACTTAGTAGGATTTGAGATAAGGTGGAGGATGGTGTATGCCATGGTTGACTATGTATTAAAAAATAAGGTGGCCAACTTAGTATATAAGGTGGATGATGGTGTATGCCATGGATGACTATGCAGAAAAATAAGATGGATAGCTTAATATATAAGGTGGATGACCTAGTATGATTTGATAAAATGTGGATGATGACATATGAAATGGTTAAATACATAGAAAAAATAGGGTGGAACTTTTAGTAGATAATGTGGCCAACCTAGAAGGAGTGATGAACAAAAGGAAAAACTAGTTAATGAAGTAGTTAAGCACAGTAATTTATTATATTTTTGGGTTTTTATATTTAATTATTATTTGGGATTAATAATTGATACATGATTTATTTTTTTGATATTTTTTAGAGGTGAAAGAGACTATAGAGATTTGTGTACATGGTTTGGTTACCATATTTAATTGAGAAATTAATCATAGTATATTGAGTGTAATTGATAGTCTTAGGTTTAGGTGACATTATGGAGATGTTGTGGATTTTTATTAGTATGGAGTTAGTCACCATGTTATTAGGAACACAAGAGTGACTTAACTAAAACTTTTATATGGGTGGTGGATGGGGATACCATTGAGGTGGGTATCACTCTAGAGGATGTCCATGATTTTTTAGGACTTCTAATTGTAGGCTTGCCTATATTTCAAGATACATAAAATATAAATACAAAGAGATGTCACTTAACTTTATGGGTGAGTAAATTTGAGAAATATACCCAATTTATCTTATGATTTTGCCTATTTAATGTATAAGTATCAACCCTTATGGATATATAAAAGGAAATTATAGGACTTGTGATAACTTGTATAATTTATCACAAGTTATATGGGAAGGTCCCATTGTATATCATTTCAATATATTGATCTATGTTAGATCAAGGCATAATGTATGATTTAGGATATATGATTTGGGTACATTTAGTGCATGATTTTTATAGTATTATTTCTTGAGGGTAGATAAATATGGACCCTATTATTTTATGCATTAGTTAGATTCATAAGATATTTATGATGTATTAGATTGAAATATGATTTCATGTAGTAGATAATTCCATACCACATGTGCAATGATGGGCATACTATTGTATGTTATATGTTGTACCACATTCCCCAACATTGTATATGATCACACATGGAAAGATTATTTGGAATCTATATCAACATAATGTAGATACTTGGTCATCATGGTAAAGTACCTTTTATGCATATTTTAATGTGAGGATTACATGGTATTATCATTTTTGGGTGGATCCATATCTAATGACTCATTTACCAAGAGAATTTGGGTTGCCACACCTGGTGAATCTTATAATAGTGTCTGTTGGTTACCTATTGTATCCATTTTTTGTTTGGCATTGAAAACATGAGAAAAATGTGAAAACATGGATGATAAACCTGCTAATATGTAATTATAGATGGGTAAGGTTTTAAAACATGGATAGACTAAATGTAGACAATGACTAGGAGGAATTGATAGAGGGTATGATTAACTCCCTGATACATCTAACTTTGCCTAGACCAAGGTGAGATGACCTAAGGGGTATATTACTCACATGGAGTGATACTCAATTCAATATCCATGGGTATTTTTGGAAAAAGTAAACACAAATTTGACCAGGTCATAACCAAACTTATTCACTCCACTCGATAAGAGTTATCACATAGAATGTAAAAATGATCAAAATCACATACAAGCTACTGAAGACAGATGGTAAACTGATTACAACCTTCATTCTAAAAAAAATTCAACAAGGGGGTTAAATGGAAGATTAAAATGTTGGGATTAAAATTAAAAAACATAGATACATTTTAAGTAGGAAATATTGATACATCTATAGTAAAATAACACTTATAATATGCAACAACTATGTATTATTTGTAGGGTAGGATAGGGTAGGACAAGTTTAGTAAATATGAAGATTGGTGTGGTTTTTTAAACACTAGGAATTCTTTAAACATTCATGACATCACTCATTTGTAAATAATTTAGAAGACTAAAATGCAAGGCAAGGGAAACTACTAGGAGTGATTTAAATCCATTGGTGTTAATACAATGCAAATACCCAAATGATTCCTGAAACCCTAAAACATACACTTCAACTAGAATTTCAAATACTTTGTCCTATGAAATACATAAACCTAGGGATACCTTAAGAGGTATTCAAAAGCATATTTTCAAATCAAACTATAGAAAGGGGTTTATAATCTTAGATTTATGCCCAAAATGACAACCAATGATAAGCATTGAACCAAATATCCAATCAAAATAAAATTAGGACATATTATTTCACTTCATTGATAGGAAAGAGTAAAAACCACAAGCATTTTCCATTATCTTGAAATAAAATCTTACAAATATCTTTGATTCAAAATGTTTCCATGGGGATAAGCATGGTGATTTTTCTTCTTGTTGGATAGGGGAGACATATTACAATACTATTAGATCTTGATAATGGATGTACAACTAAAACCACCTTAGTAAGACAGACATAAATCACATAGAAATGGATCCCTAAATTTGGAAGAGCCTAGACTTTAAAAAAGCTATAAACTAATAACAACCTATAAAAGAGGACAAGCCCTCTTTTACACAATTTTCTCACCCATTTTAAATATGGGAATATGTGTAAACTTGCAAATAACCCTCAAAGTTCTATCAAGATGCTTCCAACTATAATATGCTCTTTACCACGTTTGAAATCTTCATGTTTTTATAAGGAATATTATTCTTGTAACTACCTCTACATGTAATGATGAATATTTGAAAACAACCCTTTGATTTCTTGGATAGAAATGTATTTAATATGATCTTGAAGGAGAATATTCATTTTGGAACCAAAAAAACCCTTTGTCTTCTTGTGTAACTGCTTGGATATGCCTTTGACCACTCATTTACAAATCTAAAATATCCTTGGATAGTTACCCTTCCTCTTATGCATGCCAAAGAACAATCCTACCTTATAATGATGACCTTGGAACACCATAGATTCATGGCCATTTGAAAAAATCTCATTGGAATGGCCCACCTTGATATTGCAGACTTGTAATATTTCTCCCATGGAGTTATTCTAACAAGTAAAATATGATAATATATAATACTTAGGTTATCTTTATCTTTTGATTTTTTTCTCTAACATGCATTTCCACACTTTGATTTTTTCCACATTTGACTTTTAGGTTGTCCCAACCTTTATTAATGCATAAATGCATTATTTTTCAATTTTTAGCCTTTTAGGGAACTTTGGGTCCAATTCAAAAAATTTCACTTTTCTTTTAATGGGGGAAATCCAAAACTCAGTGGCACATTTGCAATTTTCAAATTGGTAACTTAAAATTCATAGATGTATTTCCCCTAAAAAGTTCCCTCAGGGAGCTGGGAACTCCAAGTGAAAATTACAACTTGCAAATTTGTAACTTATAATTTACAGTTATAATTCCCCTAAAAAGTTCCTATAGGAAATTAGTAACTCCAAGTGAAAATTTCAACTTAAAATTTGTAGTTGTAGTTCCCTTGAAATATTCTCAGAGGGAACTAGGAACTCCAAGTGCAAATTGTAATTTATAAATTTTTAACTACAATTCTCATCAAAATTTCCCTTAGGGAAATGGAAAATTCAAGTGTAATTTATAATTTCCAAAAGTTCAAAATTATAATTTGCCTTGAAAGTTCCACTTTGAACTATGATCTCAAATTTATTGGCATTGATTGGAAGGTTTAGGAGATCCAAGCGTTATTTGAAATTTGCACATTTCGAAAAAATTTAAATTGCTTTCTTTCATGAAATCTCCTTCGATCTCATTTTGAGTTGAATTTTTTTCCACTTACTTTGATAAATGGGATTGGGAGAGTTGACTACACATTATAACATGCATTTTGATGAATTGGAATTTGCAAGTTGCATCTCCCACTTAAATCTCAGGACTTTAGAGCCTCAAATACAACTTCTTAAATTTATAATTTCTTGAATTTCTACTGAAATCCATTCCAACCTAGTTTAATATAATACCTTGTATAAGCTTACTCTCCTTTGCCCTTGATCTAAGTTTCTAAGATCCATGCTACCCAAATATCAAATATGAAGATCATGCCAAACTTGTAATGGTAACATAACAAATGCCTTGACAATTGACCATCCATTTTGACTTCCTTAAGGTTGGCATGAACCATATTTTAGTTTTCATTCTTTCCTTATGTTGTGTTTCAATTCTCCTTCCAATTATCCATGGTGGTTGAATTATATATTTATCTATTCCTCCATCACCATAGTTTATTAAGAATTTCTTTATTAATAAGACTATCATTGGAAATATAAAATCATATTATCCTTATTTAATTTTTTTATGAGATAATATAAAGTCATGTATCCTCTCTTGAAGTTTGATTAATTGACCCTTTATTTATAAAATCATTAGGATTAAATGGAGATGGGAACTTTGTTTCATTTTTCCAATCCTAAAGTTCTAATTTTAGACCATTTTTTAACCCTCTATTAGGACTAAAGTTTGTGCATTTTCTAGGTCCCATACCCATTTGGATCTCATAAAGCATATTTAATTCATTTGGTAACCTAGCCTATCAAATATGGAACATTCTCAAACTTGATAAATAGAACACCATTAAGCTTCAAATTAGATTTTGAAAACCCTATCATCTTGTCCATTATAGGCTTAGCCACACTTCTTAAAGGGGAATTTTTTTTGTGTAACTATCCTTGTAACATTGGCCCCTTTCCCAATATTATTTTCCATTCCTGAAAACCTACCATCTATAAATTATCAACCTGATAAAGCATCTCTATCAAAAATAGGTCTAGAAAAAACCATCAACTCATTACCATTAATGGTTCCCTAATCATGGTGATCACCAAGTGATACTCATTAATTGACACTTTCACTTCAAAAATTGATAGCAAAATAAGTAAAGTTCCTCCTTGTATTTTGAATTGTGGGGAAAGAAAGGGTGATTACTATCACTATAATTGTATCCATCATTCGACACCCACACATTGGCCTACTTTGTATAAACTTTATCTATCCTTTCAAAAGAAATGCTACCATAATAAATATCATTCTATTCTCAAGCATCTGTCATAACTATCCTCACATCACCACTTATCCCACTAAAGGAACATGGACTTCTACAAGATAGATTAATGCTTTACAATATGCTGATGAATTTGAAGTGTCTCATGCACTTTTCAAGTCAAAACTTGTGTTTTGAATTATTATTTTTTCCATCTTATCTTCCATGTGGGTTTTAAGAGTAAACATGAAATTTATAATTTAGGAAGCTTACAAATTACAACTTTAGTTTATTTCTCTACCACTCACTTGCTTCATGTAAACTATTATGGTTTCTAGAACTTGGGAGATAATCTATAAGTTTACAATCTCAAATTTCAATCTTGCTTAAAATTTATAACATTTAACTTTCCTAGGCCTATGTCATTCCACATAGATGCTTGATTGTTTTTCTTACTAGCCTAGATTCTTGTGGGTTCTAGAATTTAGGATACATTTTAAAATTTGCATTTTGAATAAGTAATTTTTTCAAGATGGTTTTCCACTCAATATTTCCATGGAGTTTGTGTCTCCATTAATATTTACATTTTTTCAAACCTATAAATTGACCTCAAAGCTCTGTCAGACCTCCATGCATCCCCCTCTGTAAAAAAAAATAAAACATTATTTTATTCCTTGTCACATTCCATGTGGCATTCCCTCTCCAACATAGACCCTCTGCTCATGTGGCCAACATGCCATTATTTGAAGAATTTTTTGTTATTTTTATTATATTCAACTCCCACATTCAAACCCACATAGACCCAAAATGAAGCCTATGTGGAATACAATTTTGGGAACTAACACTAACTCTTGCCTAGTAATGTACACCTCCTATCGGTGTGAAAAAAACCCCAAAAAAATAAGATTAGGTGCCAATCCATTCATCCATGGAGTCAACACTTTAGAAATTTATCAACAAACACCAATGGAATCTCAACAAAATAATGTTAGATTGACAAAAATAGATTGGGAGAATCTAGAAATGAGAACATGACAAAAATGATAAAAATAACTATATAAATAAGGCCCAAATTAAAAGGGAAACAAAAAATAGAACTATATATATGTAATAATAAATACATCATGTCTATAAATCAATCCTAACTTGGAAAAGATAGATCATACTATACACTTCTAATTGGGGACACATTAGATAATTAGGAACATGACCAATATGGGGATTTGACAGACCTAATTACTTGATCTCTTATCACAATACACAATGCTAGGGAGGGTTCCAAATCCTCTAATCAAACATAATCATGTAATAACCCTAAAATATTCCTATGTTTTATATTCACTAAACTAATAACATGTAAAGTAAAACCTAAGCTTACCAAAGCTTGTGGCACAAAGTGGGAGTTAGAAATAATAAAATTAAACATACATAAGATATGTATACTCACATCAATGTATATGAAATCCTACTGCATATAAGAGAAGTAAAAATGTATATCTATCTACTCTTACAAAGGAGGAAAAAAGTTAAGAATACTTACCTTTGAAAACAAACCCATCGAACCTCAATATCTTCCTTGGATAAAGTGCTTCAAAAGAGGTGGTTGTAGTATGTAGGGATGACAAATAAAAATTAGCTCTAAAATACATGACCTATCAATGCATCCAAAATAACTCTACACAAGATAATATCTATATCTCCAAAGAAAGTATGAAACCCTAAACTTGCTCCTCAAGTAGAATGGTGGATAATAAAATGCATAATAGCTCTTACTTCTCTTCTATAAATAATGGTGAAATGAACTTGTATATATAGTTAGATTTAACCCTAATCCCTTTAAAAATTTTGGGTTGATAGGGTCAACCTAGGCGACGTAACATAATTTTAGACAAGAATTCAATAGGTCATAGGTTGGTCAGCCAAGATCCAACCTAAAATATAAATTAATTTCACCTAAAATTATACAAGGTCAACCCAATCAACCTAGTACAATAAATAAAGGTTGAAAACTATACATAATCGATAGTGTTTACTTAGTACAATGAATAATTAAAAGGGGGTAAAGATTAGGAAAATGGGGATAAAAAGGTATAAAATGATTGAAGAGTGTAAAATAAATAAGAAGAGACTTAGGGATAAGGTGTGATGAGACAGGTGTATAGATAACAAGTGGTAAAAGGGATAACAATCATGCGAAAAACCAATGGTCTACCCACGCCTTTCTTGGTACACCCTTTAAGTCATGTACATAGAGAGATTTAGACTCGACAAGTTCTTGAAAGATACAAAGTATAAATAAGTGATAAATGTTTGAAAATATTATGTTTATACATATTCCCCACTAAAATATCATCATGTGTCATGTGAGTGTAACATGGAATGGTACTTCAAGAATAGAACATGATAACACATAATATTGATTCTAAGTAAAATATGGTAAGGAATAAATAAGATAAATGAAATGATAGAACTAAAAACACATACCTTTACTTACCTTTGTGTTGTATAAAAATAAGTAGACTATAAGAGATGTTAGTGTGTCTAAATGTGAATAAAATTAGGCAAACCTATAGAGATTAGTGGAAAAAAGAGTGAAAAAATGAAATGTTTTGAATATAGGCATATAGTAGTGAAAAATAAGTTAGTAGAGACAAATATATGAGGGTTTTAAGAGAATTGAAAAATTAATATTGTTAAGTCAAGGTTATAACCAAAAATATTGAAGAAAAATGAATGACAAAATGATGGTAAATGAATGGCAAATGATTGTAGAGCACAAGAAATCACATTGGAAATCATGGAAAACATAAATAGAAAAAAGGAATGTAGAACATAATAAATCACATTAGGAGGCATGTAAAACATAAATGGAAAAAACTAATTTATAACATACTAAATCATGTTGTGAATCATGTAAAACATAAATGACAAAGGAAATATCAATTCAAAAAAACTTGAACAAAGATATGGAAGTGACAAGTAAGCCCATGTAAGATAAGTATAAAGAAAAACATGAAGGACTAAAAATGAAATGTAATTCAAGATGGAAGATAAACTTGAAGAATTAATAGATAAATAAAACCATGTAAAAATGTAAAATGGCATATGTAAGATAAGTGAAGTCCACATAAATTAAATAATAACATCATAGATAAATGAAAATCAAAATTTCTAAAGGATGAAAACTCAAACTTAGTGATTTTTCTAAGATGTAATGTAAGAAAATACAACCACCTAATGACATGAATAGGATGATAATGAGATAGTGTGGTAAGAAAATGGTGTAAGGGTGTTTTAGAGGAAGGCCTAGTCTAATCAAAGTTCTTATAATACAACTCACAAACTATAAACTAAGAGGCATAATAAGGTAGATGTGATCAACTAAAATCAATATAGAACAAGTGGAATATAAGGAAAATATGATGTAAATAACGAATTTGAGGCACCACATGGGTGATGTGAACATATTTGTCAAGAATGAGACATACTAGGTAAGTGAGAAAGACTAAGAACTATCAACACCAAGGACTTAGGACATTTTGACTAATGAAAACAAATATTGGGATAAAAAGTGAAGTATATTGATCATCCCATTAAGGCTATATTCATGAAAATTGAAATGGACCTATCTTCCCATAATGTGTTACCCATTCCTCAGGACCCCTTACAAAGCGGTTGGTCTACAACAAAGATTAGGTACTTGTATGAGAAAGTAGGTAGCACTAAAATATTTTTTTATTCTCCTTTTTAATCTAATAGCCTACCACACCCAATGGACCTCAAATCTATCATGAGTCCAACTATAGAGTTTGAGATTTGACTAGAAAAAGGAGATGTGATTAAACCACGTCTTTTAGTGTGATTTGACTTTTGGAATTTGTAATGTTGCCTTTTGGAACATTGCCTTTTGTTTGTATTTTATGGTTTGGCTTTTAACTTTCTTGATGGATTTTTATGTACTCCTCCATACAGATTTTGAAAACCAAACATGGGTGTTAAATATGAAAAACATAAGAGAGATTAAACTTGGTCACTAGAGAGAAGGACATAAAGACCAAGGTGTTTAAAGACTCTTAGAATTGCCCACAAGTAAGTGTGTAATCTCAAATTTGACTGATGTGAGCCTCAAATGAAAGGAAATGAGGGAGAATGGGATCATTAGAAATCCATATATGTACTAAGTGATACAATCATGAATATGCTCATACTTAATCATAGGCAAGTAAAATAGTGATATCAAATATATGGGGTTATGTTTATAATAGTCATGTCACTAGAGAAGACAAGCTAGCCTATAAAAGATCTAGTATAAGCACCAAGAAAAATATTAGTCATGCCAAAAAGTGATTTAAAGATGTTTTAATGTGGTAATTTGTGAGGAAGGTCAAGTCCATTCTATAGTCTTACACTATAACTCATAAGATGAAAACCAATGAGGTGAATTTTAAATAATGTGGGCGGGGGGGGGCGGGGGGGTAATCATAAAGCTGCTAAGGCAAATAATGGCATAAAAAGAAAAAAATAAAATAGATATATAACAACCAAAATGAAAATAAATGCCAAGTGTAATGTGTAAGAAAACTAAAGAATGAAAAGGAAAATTATGATGTTTTTAGTAAAATAAAATTAAATGAAGTAAAGTGCACAACAATAAATAAACATGAGACAAAAAAATAACAATAAAGATCTATGATAACATTTGTATCAAATATGAGCATGTGAAAGACAAATCTATAAGTCTCAAAAGGTTTCTTGAAGCTGAATTTTGTTGTTATTATACATTACAAAATAAGAGTGGGCATCATAATATTCCCCAATGGGTAAGTGAATGTAGGTATGGGAATCTCAATATGCCCCAAAGTCTAAAGGTACATGTGGATGGGAATCACAAGATGCCCCACCATGTGAGGTGGAGTTAGGTAACATTTAACCATTAAAATGATTCTCATTGGGTTGGTAAGTGCATATACAGATAGGTAAATGTGTTGGTTTGTTAGATTCTATGGATGTTTAATATGACCTATGATGTGTAGGAGAGGTATGAAGAGGTAAAATATTTAAATGAGGACCACATATGATATGTTTTGAAGTAGGCATTTGAACTAGGTACTCTTTTGGCCATGTAACTTAAGAGGTTGAGGTTCAATAGATGCAACAATATGTTTAAATTTGTTCATTTTAGCTATCCTTTCCTTATTGGTGTAGGATGAAGGATCAACTATGGTTTGAATAAACTTAGTGTGTGAGGTTTAGGTATGGGAAAAATATTATTTTTCATTAGGTAGTGTATGTCAATGTGATTATGATTCTTGAGATTGAATTTGAGAAGCTTGAAGATAGTATTGATAATGATGTTACATAAGAGTATCAAGATTGAAATGTGGACCAAGCAAGGAAACAAGAAAATATCAATAAAGATCATGACAAGACTCATGAGAATGGTCTATAGTATCATGCTACTAATAAAACCTATCCATATTGTACCATTTTGGAGGAAGTTTGGAAGGATCAAAGATCATGGGTTTAAAGGGTGGTAATTTCTTATTAAGTTGTTCTAGACTCAAGGGTGGGTGGTTTGGGTTAAAATTGGTTAAATTAGATTCTCTATTTTGAGGTTAGGGAGGCTTTGATGAATCAATGTTATGAGAAAATTATTGGAAAGGTTATTTACTAGTTATTGGAGGTGTTTCAAATTGAGTCATAAGAAAGTCTTTCCATTTTTCTTGGTCTAAGTCATCTTCTAAAGTTTTAAGTGAAAAGATTCAAACTTTTTATTTAAGGGGAGCTTTAAGAGAAGTAAAAAATAGTTTTAAAAGAGTATCATTATTCATGTTATGGTCCACTTTATGAGCGAGAGAATTCTATCATTTGATGAAAGTATGATCAGATTCATTAGGAAGTTTCTTCTCATTGATAAAATGGCTAAGGTAATTTTTAGGAAGGTCATCATGTTAGAATTTCTTCACTAGAGCATTAAATAAATCCTCTAGTTGTGAGATGGAATGTCTAAAAATTTGGTTTTACCATTTAATTGCATCACCAACAAAGGTTTTGGCTAAAATCTTGTTGGTGACAAAGGTGTTAGTTTGGACCCATTCCTTATAGAGATTACCAAAATACTTAAGAAATATAGTAGGGTCTTTAGTCACATCATATGCGATAGTTAGAGAAATGTTTCCAATATATATGGAATTAATTAATGGGGCTAAAGGTTCAATTCGAAGATGTTTTAGAGTTTTATTACTCATTGGAGGTTGAGGGATGATATTCCCATTAACAAGTCTAAGAGGAGAAGGTACAGCATTTTAATGTGGTTTAGACATGGGTTAAGGTGGTTGACTATTCATGTTTAATAAATGTTGTTGCATGTTCATCATTTTAGAATGATTAGTTGTTTGTATTATGTTCATTTATTGAACTATTTGATCAAGAATTTGATTTTTGTAAATTTGTGGATTTGAAGGTAGGGTAGTAGTTTTGGTGGGAGGGGGATTATTTGCTGAAGTATTAAAACTTTGTTATTATGAGGAGGATTATGATGAAGGACCTCAACTACATTACATTGTGTAGTGATTGGTTTTGGATTAGGAGAAGATGGAGGAAGAAATTGAATAGTTTCATTTGAAGTAATAAAATAAGTGAGGTTATGATCTAAATATTTGATTATGCAATGTTCTTGACTAACCAAAGGATAAAAACATGTCATCAGTATTAAATAATAATAGATAAACACACAAAAAATAGATGAAAAAGAAAAGAGATACGTAGAGAGTACAAAGTTGACTAGGTCAATCTAGTATAGTAAAATGAGGTTGAAAACTATACAGAGTCAATAGTATTAACCTAAGACAAGAAACTAAGGCAAAAAATTGTATAAAGTCAACAATGTTAACTTAGTACTAGAAATAGAGGCTAAAAACTATATACAATTCACATGGTTGACCTGGTACAAGAAACAAGGGATTAAAAAGTGTATAGAGTCAACAAGATTGACCTAATATAAGAAACATGGGCTAAAAAGTGTACATAGTTGACCTAGTATAGTAAACAGATGCTAAAAATTGTACAAATTCAATAGAGTTGACCAATTACAGGAAATAGAGGCTAAAAAGTGTATAGATAGTTTATAAGAGACTGTGTCAAGTAGAACAATTATGTACTAAAATTGGAAAAAAAATTTGAGTACTTTTGTAAGCAAGAAATAAAATGAAACACATAATAAATTAGATCAATGAGGTTTCTCCAATTGAGGTACACAACACAAAACCTTTCACTAATAGTGGCTAATTCAAGATTTTGTAATATAACATATAATTGAGCAAAGAACAAGTAATCAACTTGGAAAGTAAAAGATAACTATGTGGTCATATTGAATATTTTTAGATTATTAGAATAATTTTAGATGTGATAGGAAGTTATATGTATCAAGGAACTAGAAGGTAATCTAAACATGGTTTCAAGATATTTAGGCTAAAAAGGATCTATATTGGTAATGGTATTGGCTTGGTATTGGGGTCTATCCCCTCACTTCATGCACCACAATAATAAAGGTGTTTGGTGCTTAGCCAATAAATAACATTACCCACATGTTTATACTTGGCCATAAAACCAAGTTGGTTTTTTCCATGGTGATGAAATCCAAGTAGGTAGGCCTTGGGTAGACAATTGTTTAAATGCATTTTTAAGATTTTGTGATTTGGTAGTATGTGCATAAATGAGAAAATAATGTAACTAAATGATATATTAAAAAACCACTTAATTAGACTATGCGATCTATTCTAAAAATGAAAGCAATAAGAAATGAAAGTGTGAGCTAATTACTAGCATATAAGTGTTAATTCAAACTTTGAAAAATAGTATAGTGTTAATTTAGATGATAGTGTATGCAAAAATTATAGAATATATTTGATAGTATCTCTTCTATATTATAGAAGAAATGGTCTAAAAAATAACTACATTTATAGTGTTGACCTAGTTTTCTAGATATAATACAAATTACAAAACTACATCGACAAGGTCAACCTATTTGACTATACAAGGGTAGTTTTAAAGATTCTAAACTATAAAAAACTTAACTATAATGAATAACATAAATGAGAAAGAAGGATAGAAAAGAACATTTTTGTGTTAGAGGATGTAGAGGGAAATGGTATTTCTATTGAATTACCTTGATTTATACTTGATAATTCTACCAACTAGGTCAACTAAGTTGACCTAGCTTTATAGTTCCATGTTTGCTAAAAACTTTTAAAATGTACTATGTCAAAAAAGTTGACCTAGTATGTTTTTTAGAAGTCTAGAAATGTACAAAGTTGATAGGGTCAACCTAGTAGCCTAAAATAGAAGTTTGAAAGTGTATTGTGTCAACAGAGTCAACCTAGTAGCTAGTACTTGATAAAGAACTTATATAAATATAATAGAGTTATCTTGATGCTACTGTGTGTTAAATCTATGCACAAAAGTTAGAGTTGAATTAACACTATCAACCTAGTATCATAGATATATAAGAATAAAATGATAAAATAATGAAAAACATGAAATAAAACCTACAAGGGTTCAATTCACATCTAGTTCAATAGAATGTATGCAATCAAAAATGTATTATGTCTATAAATTAGTCCTAACTCAGAGAAGATAGATTATACCATACACTTTTGATTGGGGACACATTAGATAATTGGAAAAATGACCAATATGGGGATCTACTAGACCCAATTAGGGGATCTCTTGTCATAATACGCAATGATAGGGAGGGTTCTAAATCCTCTAGTTAAGAAAAATCATGCAATAAGCCTAAGGGAGCTCTATGTTTTATATTCATTAAACTAATAAAAAGTAAAATAAAAACTAATCTAGTGCTTACCAAAGCTCATGTCACAAAGTGGGGATTAGAAACAATAAAATTAAACATACATATGAGACATATACTCACACCAATTTATATAGAATCCTATTGTATTAAAGAGAAGTACAAATGCATATTTATCTACTATTACAAATGAGGAACAAAGTTTGTAATACTTACATTTGAATATGAACCCACCAAGCCTCAATCTCTCCCTTGGACAAAGTGCTTTGCAATAAGTTGTGATATGTAAGGATGACAAAGACAAATCAACTCTAGGCTACACAACCTATCAATACATCCAAAATAATTCTCCATAAGTCAAGATCCATATCTCCAAAGAAATTATGAAAACCTAATCTTGCTCAATTAGAATAGTGGATTAACAAATGCACAATAGCTCTTACTTCATCCTATCTTATCTAAATATTAGAAAAATGAACTTGTATGTATAGGCAAATTTAACCCTAATCCCTTTTAAAAGTTCTGGTTAATAGGGTTGACCAGATTGACCTAACGTAATTTTAGACAAGAATTCACTAGGTCATGGGATATGTCGAAAAAGAGTTGATCTACACCCTAAGTGAATTTCACCCAAAATTATACATGGTCAAAACAATTAATATAGTATAGTAAATAAAGGATGGAAAATGTATAGAGTCAATAGTGTTGACCTAGTACAATGAACAATTGAAAGGGGGTTAAGGTTAGTAAAAAGGGGGATGAAAAGGTATAAAATGACTGGAGAGTGTGTAAGAGAGAAAATACTTAGGGATAAGGTTTTTAGGATATAAGTGTATAGATAATAAGGGGGAAAAGGGACAATAATCCTGTAAAGCACCAATGGTCTACCAACCCCCTTCTCAGTCCACCCCTTAAGGCATGCACTCAAAGAGATTGAGATTTGATGGGTTCTTGCAAGATATAAAGTGTTAATAAGTGATAAAAGTTTGAAAATATTTTGTGTATATACTATACATTATTGTACATAGTCATGGACTCAATGTAGGAAATGTTTCAGATATCTGCCATCAATTGATGGCTCTAGTATTTTTCCATCCCTTAAAATATTTAACTTTTCCAATATATTGGTTGCCAACTTGAGGTAAATAAATATATACACATGCCTAAAGGTATTTATACTAAGATGTAACGGGATTATATGGTGAAACAAATCCTTTCTATATGATCTCATATTGAGATAAGACTAAGCCAATCAATCTTGATACTTCTTCATTAGTTGTAAGTAATCTTATTTTTTAGCTATGTTCAAGTGAGTACCAAGCAAGAGTAACTCAAATTCATTAATGGCATTAGTGCACTCAAAGGAAATATTGAAAGAAAACTTAAAATATTTATCCTTAGGGGCATAAAAGATAACCTTGACTCCATTTCCAAGATTGAAACGAGCCCCATAAAAAGACATCTTCAAAATTTCACCTTCATCATTATCAACCTCAACATCAATAACAATAGACTATTCAACCACATACACATTCCCAAATGTAGTTTCTCAATTCAACATCCATGTAAAGAATCTCATTCAGAGCATGTTTCAGATCTTCAATTACATGTAGCATCTTAGGTTACCTATGAACTCTGACCTCTTAACATCCAATGTAATGGTAGGATAAGACAAGTCCATCTACACACTTCCACCCATACTAGAAGCTATTTTTTTTTACAACATCCCCCACTTAGGTAGGTAGTCCAAAAATACCATATCCATATTCAAATACTTACTTGGATACAATGCCAACAACACTACCAACTCTTTGACTTGTCCAAAAACTGGTACCTCTCATGAATTCACGGTATAACACATGCCAAAGGTTGATGTAATCTTCACTCTAATCTCACATAGGACACCTAGAGGCATCACATTGAAAGAATCTATAGAATAAAACATGTAGTTGTGAATAAATAGACCATTAATTAATAGGGTTGTGTAAAATATATCTACATTCAACTAAATTTCTACCAATCCAATCTCCAAATAGACCTCCAAAGCTATTTACATAACCCCATTTGATTCTTCATCACTTTTTAGGAGTGTTTGGGGTGAAGTCAATTCATTTTTAGCTAAATTCTCACCAAATTCCAAATATTTGAATGCCCTCTTCCTATGTTTAATTATTCTTAACAAATCAACAAGTGGCACGATGATCTATAGTTGACTCAAAACCTGGGCCATATCACAAAATATATACTAAGGAAAATGAATATTAGGTGGGAGGGTGAAAACACCTTCAACTAGAATACAATCACTTAAAGTTTGAAGTGGAATAGGCTGAGATGAATTGGCATTTTTATAATAGTCTTCAAGGGTGGATTATTTATAACATCACTCACACCCTTAGAAATAATAGACAATATGGGTACTCTATTCTTGGGTGAAGCACCTATTGGTTTAAAAAATTAGGAAATAGGTGCTACCTTGGAATAATTTGGGACTCCTATAGTTTTTTAAATTTCCTTACTTACATCCCCTACCCTTGAATTTTTAGGGGTATTATCTTGAAGAGTAGCACCTTATTTCCTACTTCTCAAGTTATATTATTTTTCTTAGGAAATTGATGCATTAATTATTAACTACTTATCCTCAACTAAAGGAATCCCCAATCATACTTCTTAATCATCATGGAACGTAAGAATTTGAAATCATGACTGGGTAACTCATATGTTTGTGTCATATTAACATAATAAACAAATTCATAAATTGGGACACTTACCTTCTTGACAACACTCCAAAATTTATCAATAGTAGTATCACTTAATAATTACATAAAGGTAGACATTTTAATTTAGGATTCTTGACAATTGAACATCAAAATCTCATCATCATTAGACGTAGACTCAAGATCATCTGCATCTTCATCAATTGGTTTAGTAGTTTCACAAAGAAGATGTGGAAGGAAAACATTTATCACACCAATCAAAGTTAAGATCATAATTTATATCATTTAATTTGGAATTTAATATATTAGGCACTTCCTTTCCAACTCCCCTATTCTAATTTCTATCATTCATTTCATCATGTGTAAGCCTCTTCCCTCTATCATTATTCCTAATGTGTAAATCAGACCTCCCTTGTGCTTGATTTAGATTTGGAGATATCTCCTAACTTTTAGACCCATTAGGCACCTTATTCTCAACCCTAGCCAACTTTTGTGACATATCTTTGATAGTGGAGGCCAAAGTTTTAACAATCTTTTCAAGGTTGGTTATCTTAGCAGATTGCATTTTTTATGGATTAACCAACTTCACATTAGTCTTCTTGTTCAAAGTCTTACCCATATCCCTTATGTTTTAATCAATTTGGATGTTCATATTGAATTATAATCTTAGGTTCATATGAGCCTTATCCCTTAAGTAGTACACAACCTTTTCATCAAAGGCATCACAATATTTAATCAAGCACATTATATCATTGGGCCTAATATTTTCAGGTAGCCTCATCATAGTCTTGTTAAACCACATGTTAAAATCTTGTACGCACTCATTTGGGTTATTTTTGTTATTTTTAAATTCAAAAAAATGAAATATATGATCAATCTTATCACCATTTTGAATCTTGAAAACATTCTTCATTTCTTCCCATGAATCAATGCATCCATGGGGAAGGGAATTGAACCACTCATGAGCATCTTATTCCACTACATACACAAACAACATGATGAAAACATCCTCATCCTCAAATTCACAATATTCAATGATAATGTGAAAATCCATCAACTATTGATCACTAGTCACTGCATTATTCCCTTGAAATTTGGGAAGGTGGTTCCTTACTTCATTCTGGACTTCATTAGGATGACCTTCTACTTAATCAAAATTAATAGGTTTAAATATTAGAATCTAGAATATAGGATGCTCATTCTCATCTTGATCCTTATGTCTCATTATTATTTTAATGGTGGGTTAAAAATCCAATAGCAAAGGGATGTAAAGGGATAGTGAGGTGAACTTGGTGGATCAAACTTAGGAGGGGATTTAGCTAGTTGAGAAGGAACTAGATAGTAAATGGGACTGTAAGGATTTTAATGATTAGAATAACTATGAAAATATTTAGTAATATGATTTTTAACAAATAAAATTTTGGGATTACCAAAATCTTGGTAGCCTAAACACTCCTTTCTAATTGAGATTTGTCCTTCAATTAGCCTCTAAACTTGTCTCTTTTGATGAACACTCAAGGGTGAGACAAGATATTTTAATCAGTCACATTTGAAGGATGACCTTAGTCATTCTATCTTTGTAAGCAAAAAACACTTAAATATGAATAAATTAAATATGGGCACTGATGTTTCTTTGAAACTAGATGATATGTTAGAGTTGCCACTAGAAACAAGCTTCTAGAATAAAATAGTTTGCAAATACATAGTGATACATACTATAACTATATCTTGTTGAAATTAGTGATGATGTATGAAAAAAAGGCACTAAATATTTTAGATTTATGCTCAAATAAGGTAAACCAACTTAAAAAATGACAAATAATTAGTTCTTTTAAATAATTTAGCATATGTTAATTTATTAAATCCGTCAACTCATAGCACATCCCTAGTGGAATTTTTCATTTATTGATGGCTAAGAGAACCTCAAATACCTCAAATTTAAAACACATGAAATAATATGGATATTTTTTTCTAAAAATACAATTGAGATTACCTGCATAAAATATTAGTAGAGAACTTTTTCAAACCTACACTTATAATCAACTCTCTTCAAGAGTCCATGGTAATACAGGTGACAAAGATTGTCCTAGACAATGGTGCCAATTGAGTGTCGGTTCTCAATTATACACCTATTTTAATTTGACTTTCACACTTTATAAAAATTTCAATTTTGGAATATAAACCCACTGATATATCATTATAACTAGGGAAGGGTTTAACACATGGATAAACTAAACACAAATAATGATTATGAGGCATTGATAGAGGGCATGGTTAGTTCCCTATTACTTTTGGCTCCACCTAAACCAAGGTGAGAGGACATGAGGGTTATATTTATCACATGGAGTGATACTATAATTCAATTTCCATGGGGATTTTTTGTACAAAGAAACACAAATATGACTAGGGCGTAACCAAACTTATTCACTCTACTCAGTAAGAGTTGTCACATAGAATGAGCAATGTTATAAACCACATAAAATCTACTAAGGATAGATGGTAAATTTATTTCAACCTTCATTCTAAAGAATTTTTCAATAATAGGGGGGTTAAATGAAATACTGGAATGTTATTCTTCAAATCACAAAACATAGATACATTTTAAGTAGGCAAGATTGATGCATCTATAGGAAAATAACACTTATAATATGCAACAATTGTGTATTATTTTTAGGGTAGGATAGGGAAGGATGAGTTTAGTAAATATGAAGATTGGTGTGGTGGTATGGATTTTCAAACAATAGGAATTCTTTCAACATTAATGACATCACTCATTTGAAAAAAAAATCAATGTAAGGGAAACTTCTAAGAGTGATTTGCATCCATTAGTTCCAATACAATGCAAATACCCAAATGATTCCTGAAACCCTAAGACATACACTACAACTAGAATTTAAAAATACTCTTTCCTATTAAATCCATAAACTTAATATGCCCTAAATAGGTATTCAAGAACCTATTTTCAAATCAAACTACAAAAGGGGTTTAAAATCTTAGATCTATGCCCAAAATGACAACCAGTGATAAGTATTGAACTAAATATCCAATCAACAGAATTTAAAAAACATATTATTTCACTTCATCTATAGGAAAGAGTAAAAATTATAAGTATTTTCAATTATCTTGAAATAAAATCTTATAAACATATTTATTTTATAATGCTACCATGGGGACAAGTATGGTGATTTTGCTCCTTGTTAGATAGGGGAAACACATTAAAATGCTCTTAGATATTCCTAATGGATGTAAAACCAAAACCACCTTAGAATGAGAGATAAAATTTACACATAACAATATATCCTAACATTTGGAAGAGCCTAGATTTATAAAAACTAAAAATGAACAAAAACCTTCAAATGAGGACAAACCTTCTTTTTATACAAATTTCTCACCCATTTACAATCTGAGAATATGTGTTGTAATCTCTAATATTGAAAACATCCCTCAAAGTTATGCCAAGATAATTCCAACTAGAATATTCTCTTTTCCACATTTAAAATCTTCATGTTTTTGTAAGGAATATGATTTTTGTAATTGCCTCTACATGTAATAATGAAGATTTCCAACAAAAACTTTCACTTCTTGGCTAGAAATGAACTTCATATGATCTTGAAGGAGAATATTCATTTTGGAGCCAGACAAACCCTTTGTCTTTTTGTGAAACTACTTGGATATGCATTGGACCACTCATTTACAAATCTAGAATCTCCTTGGATAACTACTCTTCCTCTTAAGCATGCCAAATAACAAACCTACCATATAATGATGGACTTGGAACACTCTAGATTCATGGCCATTTGAAAAAAAATCATAGGAATGGCCCACCTTGATCTTGTTTACCTACAATATTTCTTTTGTGGATTTGGTCTAACATAGAAAATATGAGAAAATGCAAGACTTAGGTTATTTTTTCCTTTTTGATTTTTGGCTCCAACATGCCTTTCCACTCTTTGATTTTTTACACATTTGAATTTTAGGTTTTCCTCCAACCTTTTTACTGTATAAATGCATTACTTTTCATTTTTTATCCTTCTGGGGAACTTTAGGTCCAATTCATAATTTTAAAATTTTCTTTCTTTAGGGGAAATCTAGAACTCAATAGGACATTTACAATTTTCAAATTGAAAAATTGTAATTCAAATTTGTATTTTCCTTGAAAAGTTTCCTTAGGGCATAGGGAACTCAAAGTGATAATTTTAACTTCTAATTTGTAGTTCTAGTTCCCTTGAAAAGTTCCCACAAGAAACTAGGAACTCTAAGTATAAATCATAATTTGAAAATTTTCAACTGTAATTCCCCTCAATATTTCCCTCAAGGAAATGGGAACTTCAAAAGCAATTTGTAATTCATAAAAATGGAAAATTTTAATTTCCCTTGAAAGTTTCACTTTGAACTTAGATCTCAAGTTGATCGGTGTTGACTAGTGGGTTTGGGAGATCCAAGTGCAATTTATAATTTACACATTTATAAAATTACAAAATTTCATTCTTCCATGAAATCTCCCTAGACCTCCTTTTGAGTTGACTTTTATTCTACTTACTTGGACCAGTGGGATTGGGAGAGTTGACTACACATCACAACTTGTATTTTGTTAAATTGAAATTTTCAAGTTGCATCTCCCACTAAAATTTCCCAGCGACTTTGGAACTTGAAATGTAACTTTTTAAATTTACAATTTATTGAATTTCCTCATAAATCCATTTCAACATAGTTTAGGAGAGTACCTTGTATAAGATTGCACTCCTTGGCCCTTGAGTTGAGATTCCAAGCTCCATGCTCCCCAAATGTCAAATCTAAAGAGCATGCCAAATTTATAATGGAAGGCAATATAACTAATGCCTTGATAATTGATCATCCATTTTGACTTCATAAAGGTTGGCATAAACCTTTTTCACTATTTCCCCTTTCCTTATGTTGTATTTCAATTCTCCTTATAATTATTCATGGTGGTTGAGTTGTATCTTTACCTATTCCTCCATCACCATAGTTTTATGAGAATCAAAAATTACTTCATTGATAATACTATCATTGGAAATATCAAATCATAGTAACCCTACTCAATATTCTTATGAGAGAAGTGAAAGGCGCGTGCCCTCTTCTAAAATTATATTAACTAGCCCTGTAATAATATCAACATTGGTAGTAAATGGAGATGGGAACTTTGTTCCATTTTCTAATCCTAGAGTTCTAGTTGCAAACCCTTTTTTAACCTCTATCAATACTGAATTTTGTGCATCTACTAGGTCATATGCCCATTTGAATCTCATAAAGTGTATTTCCTTTATTTGGTAGCTTATCTTACACAATATGAAACACAATCAGACTTGATAAATAAAGCACCATTAATATTCAAGTTATATTTTTAAAACCCTATCATATTATCTATTGTAAGCTCAACCACACTTCTTAAAGGGGAAGTTTGTTCTCTAAGTTATCCTTGTAACATCTATCCCTTTCCCAAGATTATTTTCCATGCTTAAAATTCTACCATCTTCAAATTCTTAACTTGATCAAGCCTCTTCATAAAAAATAGGTCTAGAAAAAACCATCCATTCATCACCATTAATGGTTCCCAAATCATGGTGACCACTAAGTTTTTCTCATGAAATGACACTTTCACTTTGAAAATTGATAAAAGAATAAGAAAAGTTACTCCTTGTATTTTGAATCATGGGAAAAGAAAGGGTGATTACTATCACTAGATCTTTTT
>JARHVA010008034.1:0-187500 GCA_037957365.1 Torreya grandis | reverse complement strand
TATTTAATTTTCTTTCATTTAAAAATTCTTTAAATACCTTTTAAAATTGAAATTTTAATTTATCTACAATATTTTTTGTGGCCCCATCTTCATTATATAAATGGAAATGGATCTCATCTAGATTTATAGAAATTAGTTTTATTTTATCTTCACCCATATATATACTATCCTCTAGTTCTTTTATAGACTTGTTTAGGATTTCCATTTTATGAAGTATACATTATACCCATTTTCAAAATGTTTCATCCTCTTCTTTCTTAAACACTACTCCTTATACCATTACTTTAGCCTCCATAATGATCATTTGTTACACATACCTAATCACTTCTTACTAGATCTTCAAGGTAGAATTGTGGGGATTTGATATATATATATATATATATATATATATATATATATATATATATATATATATATATATATATCATACAATTTTTGATTGATAATATCATATATATTCATGAATCCTCTAATGTACCTCATTCTAGTTGTGATAAAATGATCTAACTATGATTCAAGAGATTTAACATAGGTTTTACATTTTCTAATCATGGTAAAAACATCCTTGTTTATTCCTATAAATTATATCAAGGCATCAACCAATGGTACTATAGGAGTTTCCACTAGATGTAATAGATAATTAACATAGCTTGCTAGCTATTTGATCTGTCCAATGAGTTTTTCTTGAGTCAACTCATATTTTTTAGACATTTTAATGATCCCCTTAGTGGTTTATCAGAGATTATTAATTTCATGTTATCTTGTTACTTCTCCAAGTGATATCTTTTTTATATTATAATCTCCTACTATAATTTATTTGATATCCTTCTCAACATTTGGTTTACAAATCTCCTCAAAATATGCTCCTAAGGAATCTGATACCAACCTTGAGGTGGTATTTATTTTATTTAGTGTAGAAGTCATCAAGAGATAAGTTACCACATTAGAATATGGTAATTTATCTTCAACCACCCTTTTTATTTTCAAGATCATAGGTTGAATCCACTAAAATGAAAGGTCTTTGAAGGTAACTACTTGAGTAGTAGGTTGATTTGGAGGAGGAAGAAACTATGGGGATTTAGATGGGGCATGTGAGTTATCTTATTCAAGCATTTTACTGATGTTACATTTTGATTGTTTATGATTTATATTATTATGTGTATTTAGGATGAACAAGCTAGGATCACCCAAGGTTTCAGTTAAAGACTGTGGTCTTACTAATTTCTTATTTTGCTTATTTTTATCTAATATTGGCTTTTATTCACATTACTTTCCCAGTTTATTCTTAAGTTTAGGACCTTCAAATCTAAAATCACTTAAACTAGAGGACCCTAAGGATTTAATAATCACCTTAAAACTACTTTTCTTAGGAACTAATGGATGATTTTATTTCAGAGAGATGAAGCTTTTCCTCTCTTTGAGCCACCCATAGTTACTCCAACTATTTTTTTATCTAACCATTTATTTGTGCAAGTATATACTCTTTATGTCCTCTATTACAAGTTAGTTGGTTCTCTAAGTGACCAATTCATAGTTGGCAAAGGTGCATTACGAATTCTATTGGCATATTCTAGATCAAGGAGATCTGAAGTGTCATATACCATCCCCTTAGGAACCCACTCATCTATGAAAACCTTTATTTTATATAGGTTCATTTAAATATAATCTCTTTAGATCACCTCAAATTCATTTTCAAAATCATCTTAGTAGTCTTCAAGATGTGGTTTATGTTCATATGTAGATACTATACCCAAATTTTGATTGACATACCCCTTGATATCCACAAAGTCTCTATTGGCATAGGTTCATAGAGTGAAATTGGATATGGCTAGTTATATGTCTTGAGAATTTATAATAAACTTAAAGACAAAATGCCTTAACATAATGGGGAATGAAATTCCAAGCACATGTTTATCTCTACATTATTTATGAATGGATAACAATTACTTGTAGAGATAAATGAAGATGATCTTATCATTATCCAACTTTGTGAGTCTTAATGTATGCCCTTCATAACCTCTAGATATAATGTATGTAAAATTTTGGAATTGAATATAGTAGTTACCATATTGGTTAACTAATTTGGCCATTTTAATAGACATCCTCATTCCCCAATCTTCTTCAAGAAACTACACTACTCTCATTGTGAATGCATCATTGACCCTAGTATAGTGTTTGTTTCATTCTTTTAGGGTGATTTGTGGAAAGAATTAAAACACTTGTGTCAATTAAGTGATAGTTCCATGTTGAGATAACCCTTGTTATACCATCTAGGAATCCAAAGAGTATACCAGATAGGATGGCATAAAACATTTCTCTAATGTTTGCACATTTAACAATTGATCATGTAAGGATTTATTGATGAATTTACTCCAATCCACAAATTACTTTCCATGATAATTAATTTTCATTGGGAGGAACATCCAACAATAAAAAAGTCTAGTGTATTCATTACCTACTATTTGATTCAGTAGGATAATCATATTTGTAAGTTTCTATTTGAAATCTACTATATTTAATGTCTTGGGAACCTTAAATATCTTCTCCCTCTTGTGTTTTATCCATGAATTATTCATAGTAGCCAAACACTTGGAAAGATCTTTATTCTAACATGACTCTTCTTCACTTACACTGATACTAACTAAATCCTCATGGAGGGGGATTATTGATGTCATGATTATCACCATTCCATCTATATTCATCATGAGTTTTCCAAAATTTGACCTGATTTCCATAGTCTATGAAGTGTAGTATCGAGCATAGGTGAATGCTAAAATTCAAAATTGTGCCAAAGTGGGAAAGGAACCTATGGAAGACCACTCTCTACTAGCTTTTGGATCAACTTGTTGGAATTTTATAATTTAGTCTTTTTTGTAGTTCAGTCAGGTCTATATGCCCAATATGATAATAGAAAATATTAGGTATGTTGAAATATAACACCAATAATGGTTCATATCCCAATTATTTTAATTTAATCTTACTAGCTCTAGATTGGTTGATAACTACCTAGCAATCAAGTGTAATGATATCCATTAGGTCAAGAGGTAAAAGTGATAGATTGGTTGAAATAAGTGTAGGGTGGTTGACATAAGTCAATTTTTAATTTAAAAAAATGGATCTTAAAACAAGATCAAGATGAGGGAGCCATTAGTGAGACAAATATTTTAGTATTTATAAAAACATTTGGTAGAGTTTACCTCTTATGGGGTAGGGTCATAAAAATAATGAGGGAAAATGATCCAAAATTTAGTATATAAACCTTTTTATTCATCTCCTTAGGTGCATCAGTATCTACACACATGTGTCATGTGAGGATTAATGATATGATTGAGAGTCCCTCAAGGATGTGCAGCCACTGACATAACTTTCACCATGTTTCATGTCTTTGCATGGTTTAAGGCCTAAAGGTTTAGATGATGGTACTAAAGGGATGTGATGAATGTCATGTTTCACATATACATGTGGTTGAGAGTCTAGAGGTCTAGCTAATAGTACCCAAGGGATGCATAAATGTGGACACAAGGAATGCCATGTGTTGCATCTCCACATGAACAAGGGCTTGATGGTCTATCTGGGTCCTCCATATTTTCATGGATGAAGTCTTCAAAAAAGTTCTAGGTTATAACTTTATAATTTGTTTTATGTTTCATAGTAATAGTAGCTCGCTCAGGCTAGGGACATGCCTTCAAAATAAGTCATAGAAAAATGCTCTAGAACTTTGGGTTTTTAGTAGACGGGTGTCTTATCCATTGGGCCACAAAGTCAAGTTGAAGATTAAAGGAAATAGAAACACACACATGGAAAGGAAAAAAATAACTAAAATGGAATCACATGAATTAAAGGAAAACACACAACTTAAATGGAAACACACAACTAAAAGGGAAATGGTATGGGATATCCTACCATCATTCTTTATACAACTTTAGGTATTACCCCCTATAGGGTAACGAGAAGTGAGTATTATCTCTATATGATATATAGTATGTATTTTCATCATATAAGTGTCTAATTTTGAAAGTTACCATCTATAGGGAGTCAAATTTACCATGGCTTCCCCTTAGCTCTCTCTTCTTTTATACCAAAGTAATACAATGTCACCGATTTGGAAATCACATTGTTGATAATTTTGGTTAAATAGTTATTTGACCTTATATTGATGAAATATGATCCTTTAGACCATGGTTGTTCATTATTATTCAATATTATCTAGGTATATTACTCTTTTCTCTATTGCATTTCAAAACTATTCATTAATTTCAAAAAAATTAGAAGGACAACATCCATAAAAGATAATAGATGAAAGGGAGACATTTTTATTTATATTTTAGGAGTAATAATATCAGCCCAAAATGCATCATATAAATTTATATAACAATTTATTTGATTTTCATTGACCTACTTATGACTAATGGTGGTTAAATTTTAATTGCTGAAATAATCCTGACCATCACCCTAAGGGTAGTAATCTAAATAATGTGCTAGAGAGATGGTGTATCCATAACATTGAATTATTAGTTATTTAGAGGAAAAAATAGGAGTGTTATCTGTTACTATCTTCTATGGGTCACCAATTCTAGTTTAGATGTTTTCTTTCAAGAAGTTACACACAACTTCATAAGTGGTAGACCTTACTGGAATAACTAATACCCATGTTGTGATGTAGTTATCAAAGATCAAAACATGAGTGTTTCCATCACTAGAATGAGTATTTAAAGTGACAATGAACTCCAACACCCATTTATAAAAGTGTTATTTAATGATTACTAGTTTGAGAGGTAAAGAAACAAGGTTTGGTCTCCCAACAAAATATTGACAAAGCTTCACATTTGGAAACCCATTCATGTCCATCATTTAATAGTGTGGGCTAATAATAATGGGCTTGTATAATTTTGAATACAATGACTAAGGATGAAAAATGTCCTCCATAGGCTTTGTCATGAAAATCTTCCAAGATATTCTTTTGTTGTTCTTTGTTTATGAATCTTATAAAGGTCCCATCTAAAGATCTTTTATTTAGTGTATTATCCAAAATCACATATATGGTTATTTTTAATTTAAGATTCATCATCTTCATAGGATTCAAGTAATTTTGGCACTCTCCATAGGATATCAAAAATACTATATCTTAGTACCATTCCTCAAGGGAAAAAATAAAAATAACCAATGGTATCCCTTCTTTTTTTCTTCTCTGAGAATCAACACTTTCGACAATAAATTGGCAAAGGCCTTTTCCTCTTACAAATTTTAAAGGTTTGATATCTAGATAATATTCCTATGCTTTTATGATCCAATAGTCTCTCTTTGACCCAAGTTATTATTGAGTGATAATTGACTTTATTATTGAATCTGGAATCATGATGATTGTATGAAAGTTAATAATGTAGAACCTAAAATGTTTTATAGATTTGACCATGCCATATGCATTTTTTATATTAGAGAATATTTTAGTTCATGATATTTCAATCCAAAACTCATGAAAGTGATGGGGCACTCAAATCCTTTGTCATTTTATTTTACTAGGATAATTGATAGAGTAAAATTAGAGTAACAATAAGCTATGAAATTTTTATTGAAGTCTGGACACATCAAAACTAGTGCCTTAGTGATCATTTATTTGATTTCATTTAATGATTTATTCTCATAATTTATCAATTTTAAATAATATTTTACACTCATCATTTGAATAATGTGTTTGGTGAGTTCAGTAAAGTCTATAATGAATCTTCTAAGAAAAGTGACTTTATCAAAGAATAAATGAGTATTGGGTTTACCAATTGGCAAGAATAAATATTGAATAAATTTAACCCTTTATAGATAAATATTAGTACCTTATTTTGATACTATATACAAATAATATTTTAAAACTTTTATCAAATACTGATGCTTTACATCTTACAAGAACCCATCGAGACACAATCTCTCTGAGAGCATACCTTAAGGGGTGTAGTGGGAAAGGGGTGGGTAGACCTTTGGTGATTCACAAGATTATTTTCCCTTATTTACAAATTATTACCAATCCAATAATCTATTAAAACCATTCCCTAATCTATTACTCCTCCCTTGCACACACCTCTAGTTTTTTTCCTCTTTCCATCCCTCTTTTCCTCACCTTGATCCTTTTTAGCCAATTGACTATATTAGGTTGAATAGGTTGATCCTATATAGTATTTAGACTATAATTACTATATAGGGTCAACTATGTTGATCTTATACTATTTAGGTTATTTTTCACTTGGATTTTTATCCCTTCGACTCACCTAGCTCAGGACCTAGTGATTTATCTCCCAAAAACATACATGGGTGACTAGGTCAACCCCATATAGCTGATATATTTGGAAAGATTTAGGGTGGGATACACATGTAAATACAAAATAATTTCATCATTATTTCAATATACAATCAAGATTTATTATTTATTTGCACTTATTTATAATCTACTCTTCCACCATTTTACATGAGGAGTCTTAGCTTAGGGTTTCTACTTGAAGAATCTAGTCTTATGGATAAGTCTTGGATGATTTACCCTTTCTTAGTTATCCTTAAAAACCACAAAAACTTATTTTTAATCCCCTTTGGCCAATGGAGAGATCAAGTCTCGACGGGTTCACATTCAGGTAAGTATATTCTAACTTTGTTCTCCTCTCTTTAGTAGATAAAAGTAGCATAAGTATTGGCTCAAGTAATATTACTCTTCATATTCCATGTATTAGGGTCTTACCCATACTTAGCTTAATTTAGATTCTCTTATACATGTTTTGATTTCTTTACTAACCCCTCATGTTGTGTCACAAGATTTGGTGTGCACTAGATTAGATTTACTTTCTTATTTATTAGAATAAAGTGAACATTAAACTTAGGACTCTTTTAGGGTTATTACATGATTGTGTTAGAATGTAGGATTTGGAACCCTTCCTATCATGGTGTATTATGATAATTGATACCCTAATTGGGTCTAGAGGATCCCCATCTTGTTTATGCTCCTGTTTAAAAAATGTATTCCCAATCAAGAGTATATGTATGCTCTATCTTCTCTGAGCCATGATTGATTTATAGACATGATACATTTTTGATTGAATACATTATGGTGAACCTAATGTGAAATAACCCTTGTAATATTTTTCTACCTTATTTAATTTCTTTCTTTCTTTCATCATTATTTTTATCATATATTTGCCATAATAGATCAAATATATCAACCTAGTATCTAACTTTTATGTGTACGATTTTAGTTGAAGCTACACTAGTTGACCCAATACATTTTTTTTAAGTTTCTAGACACCAGTCTAGACTAATAGGTTAACCCAATTGACCTTATACTTTTTAGGCACTTAGTAGCAAATTTTTGTAAATCTTGATCAACCCAATCAAGCTAATTAGTAGAATTTACAAGCATATATCAAGGTTATTGAACAATAATATTCATTCTTTGCATCTCTAATCCACCAAATTTCCTTTTTATCTCTCTATCTCTTTCTTTATAGCCTTTCTTCTTATAGTTTTTAGTCTTTTAAACTACCTCTACACAGTCAACTAAATCGACCCTATCGACCCAATTTTGTGTTTTATGTGTTGTCTAGGTAACTGGGTCAACTCTACTAACCCTATTCATTTTTAAACCTTGCTTCCACAATACAAGTTCAACCTATCAATCCTATTATATATTTTTGGAATACACTATTGAATATATCAACATTATATCTTTTTTCAAAGTTAGAATTAACCTTATATACTAGTAATTAGTTCACACTTTCTTTTTTATTACTTGCATGCTTAGAATCAATCACATAGTCAAATTAGGGGGTTTTAATTTAACCACTTAATTTTAATATTTTATATTTTATGTGCACACAAATAAATCACAAAATATAAACAATTTTCTTAACATTTTTCTACCCAAGGCCAACCTAATTGGATTTCATCACCAAAGGGGAAACTGACTTGATACTCTGGTCAAGAATAAAACATGGTTAATGGTATATTATAGCTAAGAAACCAAAAAAATTATTGATATGGTGAATGAAGTGAGGGGGTAGGCCCCAATACCAAGCCTATATCATTTCCACTATAATGCCTTTTATCCCAAACTACCTATAACCATCCTTAGATTTCCATTAAAGTTTCTTTCTTATAGCCAACTTCCCATCATATTTAAAAACATATTATAATAATATAATAAAAATTCAAGTTGAAAAATTAGTTATCCATTTACTTTCCAAGTTGATTTCTTATTTTCTTCTCAATTTTATTTTGTATTACAAAAAACATGCATTAGCCAACATTGGTGCAAGGTTTTGTGTTATGTGATTCAAATGGATTGTTCAGTGTTAATCCAATTGACTATTTATTTCCTTTTAGTTATTTATTTTTCAAATTTCTTGAAAATTTTATCTTGGTTCATTTCATAACCTATTATAAGCTTCTTAATTTTCAATTTCTATTGTATTGGGTCGACCCAATTGACCCCATTTCATTTTCCATCCTCTGTTTACTGTAATAGATCAACCTCGTCAACCCTATACTATTTTTAGACCCTATTTTATACACTAGGTCAACCTAGTGGACCCTTTGCTACTTTCTATCTTCCTTGTTTATCAATCTATCTCTTTATTTCTCCTTATTTGCATTTTATTCATTTCTCTTCTGTCATAATGTAATATCCTGTCAGAATATTCTTCGATAGCTTGAATACATTTAGATATTATAAGGGATGTTCATTTCTTACTCTCTTTTCCTCCCAACAGTACCATGACTCTTGTGGTACCTCTTCTCCTCCTTCATCAGTGAATTGTAAAATGGTACAAATAATACCTCAAGATGAAGTTGATGGATCTAATCCTTTCTTTACTCATAAAAAAACTTCTCTTCTTCAAAATATTCAAAATAACATGGGAGTAATTGATACAAGTTTACTTAACAATCCTACTAATAATCCATTTTCTAGTAATCCTCCCCCTAACACCAACCAAGAAATGAACATAATGAAAAAATATAACACCAATCAAATGATGTAACTTAAAAAACATTTAATCAATGTAAATAATCAACCTCCAACTATCCATACTCAATCTAATCCCAATTTCATTCCTCCACCTCTTCGAGATGCGTTAGGTAATGTTATTCCTCAACCCATAATGAATAAGAAGATGCTTCAAACCATTCAAAATGAGCTTTTAACTCCTTTCATTATTTCCATTGATATTTGTAACATATCTCGAACTATAAAGTATGATGGGGCTAAAGATCCTGCCTCATTTCTCAAATCCTTTAAAAACCTTTACAAAGAGTGGATCCAAAATAATACCTTTGCCACAAATAAAATCTTATTGAAAATATTCACTAGTGTTGTATTATAATGGTATAATCAACTTAGCCAACATTTTATTTGGAAACTTAAATATTTGGTCAATCCTCTGGTTAAAGAGTTTCAATACAATGATCTTCCCAAAAATTATCTTAGCCACTTCATCAATGCTAAGTAATCTCCCAATGAATTATCTCATGACATTATCAAAAGATAGATAATCTTTGTCCCATAATCTAACCATAACATGAATAATGATAGCTTATTCAAAAAATGTATCACCCTTTGATTCCCACTCTACAATATAAGGTTTGAACCTTTGCTCCCCAAACACTTAATGAAGCTCTTGATCAAACTCAATGTTATGAATTTATTATAAATAAATTCAAACCTAATCCTAGAATTATTAAAGGATATTTTCAAACATCTAATGTTATCATTTATAATACTCTACAAACCAAACTAGGAGTTTTCAAAACTAATATTCCTTCACCTTCCCATACACCTCTTTTAGTCTAGAAAATGAAATAATTTTTACCACCCTCAAAACCTTTCATCTATTCCAATGATCCTCCTAAATGTTATGACTCCAATCTATTTTTTTGGTTCCATACTAACATTTACCATTCCCATAAATCTTGTAGAGGGATCACTAATTTTTTTATCTCCTATATGCTTAGTGATTCAGTCAATCATGAAGCTATGATCAATATTCATCATCAAGAATACATCACCTCTTTTCAAAAATGAAAAAATTCCAAAACTTCTACTTCAAATAACCAAAAATATTATTCCAATAATCTATCAAATACCAAGCATGTTTGTGTCATTGATGCTGATTATGACCAATATTTTAATAATTATCAATATAAAAATACTATTAAGGTTAATTATCATCATAAATTAACTCATAAAGATCTTGTTACCAAGCCTAAGGAACCATATTTTGAGGAACAACTTCTTAAAGATACTACCACTACTAATGTTTCTTCAAAAGCTCAAGAGGAAAAATCTCCTCCTTTCAATCCTCTAACCACATGTATTCCTCCAAAGTATAATTTACATCCAAAACCTCATGATAATTCTTCTAAGCCTAATTGGAACTTTCTTTAAGAACTCAACTCTATACCTTGTAAGATTCTACTTATTGAGTTAATCTATAGTTCTCCCTATCATCATAAATTCCTTGTGCAATAGATTCAATAAATTGAATATCCATCCTCCATACATGAAGAACCATATTTTATTAAATCTCAACCTACTAACATAAATACCATTGAAACTATGTCTCCTTCTTATATGATCTATATTGAATTTCTTGAAGAAGACATGATCAATGATGAAATTCTCTTTCATGCAGATGATCCAACACTTTTCATCAAAGTATGCATTAACACCACTCTTATTTATAAATTTTTAGTTGATGAAGGTTCTAGTATTAATGTGATATCTTTATGACTCATCTAATAACTTGTCTATAATAAGGATCATCTCAAGTGAGCCCATGTTACTTGTGGTTTTGATAAGATGAATCAAAATCCACTTGGTTACATTTAGATTCAATTAACTATTGGACCTAATACTATTTGAACCAAGATTATGGTCCCTATTTTACCCTTATCTTACAAGATACTCATTGGTCATCTATGAACTCATCAAATGAGGGCCATTTCTTCTTATGGTACTAAATGTATTAAATTATTAAATAATGGAAAATGGTATAAGCATGAATTTGATCCCAACCCATGGATTTTTTAGCTTCCTAATCATAAATCAAAATATCACATTCCTACCATTCTTAAAATCAATAGTCCTCTTTTCACTAAATTCATCAACATGAATCTTGATTTACAAGTTACTTTTGTGGATTCTGATGATGATGAACCCAATGATTTTCAACATACTTGAAATACTACCAAGTTACCTCCCTATATTTCTCAATGGCTTCCTCATTCTCTATTACCTAGGGATCATACTTTTCCTCTTATTGATGAGATTACTTATTTTCCCCATCCAAGAAAAGCTTAGGAACCTTCTTTACCTAAATATTCCTTCACTTGTAATGATTTTGGAGTGGACAAATTATTTCAATATCCTTTCATCATGTCTCCCTATACATTTAGTAATATTAGGATTTCACCCTCTAAAACTCCCCTTGATTCTTAATCACATACAATTTCTCTAACATATGATGATAATTATATCATGGTTTGAGCTCAATTTAGATATTTGGATGTCCAATATTACTAGAAAACCTTATCCCAAATTCATGTTTTTAATGAAGATGTTGATACCATTTTTATGGATCATAACTTATATATTGAGGGTCATGTTCCTCTTTTTAATCCTCCTCTTATCAATACTCCTTGGGTGGTAGAGCAAATTATACCTTCCGAACCTCCAAAAGTTTCTTTATCTCCATTACCACCTATCAATATAATTATTGCATCTAATCCTTCTCACATCATTGAACCCATTTGTATTCCAACCCCTTCTGATCCAAATACATATTTTATTACTAAAATTACACTAGATTCTAAGGCAACTGATGTTCATCAAATATGTTCTGAGTATAATCACCATGGAAATCAAATTCTCTATCTTGAAGTAGATGTTGAGTATTATTGTCCTCTTCCTACCTTGCCTAGTGATGAATCTATTCTAGAGTTTATTTATACTAGAGAAACTCAACTTCATTATCAACATCATAAACTTGGAAATTTTAAGACTAAAACTCCTTGCTTCAACAACTTCATTACTAGCATTTATCCTAAAACCAATCCAATTTCTACCTTACCCAATGCACCATACCACTTTTAATATGGAAATGCCATGTTTATTGAAGAAACCACTCACATTGAATATGGAACTCCATCTTTTCCTAAAATAATTACTATCTCTCATGAAATTTCACCTAGTAAACATGATAATTTTAGCTTATTATTTGATAAATATCATGAGGCTTTTGATTGGTCCTATGAGGACATGTCTAGCATTGACCCTAGAATTGTGGTGTATAACATCATTACTTATCCTGATGCCAAGATCATGCATCAAAATCAAAGAAAATTTCCACCTGAAGTTTCCACTTTATGTCATAAGGAAATCAACAAATTACTTTATGCTAAATTTATTAAACTAGTGGATTATTTTGAATGGGTTTCCAACATTGTTCCCATTTAGAAGGTCACTATGGTCATTTGAATTTGTATTTATTTCTATAATATTAATCTTTCTTGTCCCAAGGATAACTTACGTTTACCTTTAATAGATGCCATTATTGATTCCATAGTTGGTTACAAAATTTTATCTCTTATGGATGGATTTTAAGGATACAATCAAATTCGTATTACCCTCAAAGACCAACATAAGACAACTTTCACCACAAAATGGGGCACCTATTACTATGTCAAAATTCCATTTAGCCTTAAAATATTTGGAGCCACTTACCAATGAGTTATGACTCACATATTTCATGATCTCATTCACAAAATTATTGAAACTTATATGGATGACCTCATTGTTAAATATAAACATCATAAAAAAAATCTTTCTAATATTTATATCATCTTTGAATGTTTCCTTAAATATAAATTTTGGCTTAATCCTTACAAATGTGTCCTTGGAGTCACATCTAAAAACTTTTTAGGATTATTATTCTCTCTCTGTGGCATCAATGTTGACCCTTCCAAAATTAGTGTTATCATCAACATTACCATTCATTTTTCTATTCCCAACATTCATGTTTATTTAGGAAAACTTGGGGTAATTAGATGATTCATACCCAAAATGGCATATCAAATTCACTTCATCAATTCAATTCTCAATAAAGGTAATACTTTATAATGGATAGATCCATGTCAAAAAGCCTTTGATAATATGAAAGAGTCATTGCTTCATCCACCTACACTTTGTCCTCCTTCCAATGATAAACCTTTGATTCTATATACTTCTTCCATACCTATTTTAGTTGGTTTAATGCTTTCCAAACAAGATGATAAGGGAAGAGAGTATGATAGCTACTACATTAGTCAAGGCCTCATTGACTATGAAATATGTTATACCAAAATTAAGCATGATTGCCTCACTATCTATTTTACAGTTGAAAAGTTTCACCATTATATGCTTTACCAAAATACTTATGTGATTAATCATTTTTACCACATTCATCATTTATTATTGAAAGAATTGATGAGATATAATTGGTAAATGGATGGTCCTCCTTATAAAATTTTATATCTACATCGTCACTCAAAAAGCTATAAAAGGGCAAATAATAGATGATCAACTTATTGTAGCTCCTATAATAGCCACTTAATCTCTTTAAGATGATCTTCCAAATGATAATATCCTTTACATAAAAGGTCTTAATAAATATATTTCTCTCAAATATTATTTTCATAGCTTTACCACTAATCTTGATGCCAATAATCTTGATGAATCCATTACTCCCTCTGATACTAATAAACCAAAAGTGGTTATCAAGGAGCTTCCTAAAATTAATGTCAACTTACATGAGGACACTTGGACCCTTTACTTTTATGGTGGTAAATGCCTTCAAGGAGATGGGTTAGGTTGAATTCTCACAAGCCCTCTTGGCAAGATCATTTCTTTAGCTTTTCTCTTCATGTTTGATGTCACCAACAATATGGTTGAGTATGAAGCTCTAATTTTATCCATACAAGCTGCTCTTGACTTCAACATTTAGTACCTTCATGCTTTAGGTGACTCATAAATTATTTTCTATCAAGTCAATGGTGATTATTAATGTAAAATTGAGAAATTCATCAAATATCATCAAATTTAAAACACCATTACTAATAATTTCATTTCTTTCACTATTGAGCCTATTCTTAGAGATCAAAATTCCATTACTAATACTCTTTCCTCTTCAACCTCTCTCTTTAATCCACACCAAGTATTTTTTTATCCTACTTTTCTTATACAAATAAGAAAATCTCCATCCTTTACTCATCTATCAGATTTACTTATCTATCATATTGAGTTTGTTACCATTCAAAAAAGCCCATGATATCAAGACATCATTTAACTCTTGGAAAACCAAACTTATCCTCCTAATTTAGAATCTCATGAAAAGATACGTATTCATAAACAAGATTTCAAGTATGTATTCTGACACAACATCCTTTATTATCACAATGATAAAGGTACCTTATTTCATTGTGTTATGTAAGATAAATTCCAACCTCTTCTTTAAAAAAACCATGGGAGAATTTTTTTTGGCCATTGTAGTGACATGATACACCCCACAAATACCTTATGTATGGGTTAATTTTGGCCTACTATTGAAAAGGATGAAATTAAATATTCTAAAAAGTGTAATCTTTGTCAATTTAATGATGATCTAATTCATTAACCTCAATCCAAACTTCAAACTAAATAATCCGCTTGGCCATTTTCCACATGAAGATTTGATCTCATTGGTAAACTACCTCACTCTCAAGATGAGCATGTTTTTATCATCACTATTAACAAATATTTTACCAAGTGGGTAGAATAAATTTTCCTTGTTAACATTACTTATCTTATTATTTAAAAATTTATCTTAATCAAATAATTTACTTCTTTTTTATTCCCCATACCATCATTTTAGACAATGGTGATAATTTTGAAAATAAACATGTTAAACAGCTTTGCAACAATTCAAGGTCAATCACAAATTTTTTATGCCTTAGCATCCATAATGAAATGGTCAAGATGAGGTCACTAATAAAATTATAAAAAAAATTCTCTAAAATATAATATATGAAACCCATACATATTATACTCTTCATATTTAACCTACACTTTGGGCCTATAGGACTAGCATACGTATTGCCACTAGGACAACTCCATTCTCACTAGTCTTTGGTTCTAAGTTAGTTCTTATTTTATAAGTTGAGCTTCCATTTCTTTTTATGCATCTTCATGTTATTATTCCTCATAAATAATTATGTGAAGATAATCTTCATTCCCTTGATATAATTGATGAACATCATCTTTCTTCTTTACAAGATAACTGCCAATATAAGGCTCACATTATCAAACAACATAACAAGCATGTTAAAGTCCACACATTTAATGTTGGTGATATTGTCCTTAAATTAGACTACACCCATGATAAATAAGGTAAATACTCCAAAAAATTATGGGGATCATATTTAGTCAAAGATATTCTTTGTCCAAGTACATAGTACCTTCAAACCAATGAAGCCCATGTTTTCAAAGAGCCCACCAATGCACAATTTCTCAAAAAGTAAATTGCCTAAACATTTTATTCTTTTCATGATTTCTATCTACATCTATCTAAAAAAAAATTTAGGTTACCTACATGGGTCTTTCCCTCTATATTAATTTCATTTCTTTCACATATATTTAGTCTTCCCTTTTGGTCTTTTGGTTTCTTGATGTACCATAGTCTTCTTTATCTTCTTGAATTTTCTCTTTTTGACACCCCTTAGGTTTTTATTTTGTGATTTTAAGTATAATAACATATATAGGACCTTAAATTCCTCAAAAAATTACCATATTTTGCTTACCTCACTTTATCTTTCACTTGCTTGTTGCCACCCCTTGGGTTTATCTTTTATGAAGTTGTAGTTTAAGACCGTAGATAAGACCCAACCCTCCTCATAAAATTACCATATTTCAATTTTTTACGTCCTTTTTCTCAAAATTTATCTTTTGATTCTTTTTTTATATGTAATTTTCACAAAAAAATTATGTTAGGATGTTTTCCTCAATTTCCCTCATTCTTATGATAAGGAATCACAATTTACTGTCATTATATCCCTTTTTGTCATTTGTCACTTTTTTTTTTGCAATTTGAAGTGATTCAAATTATTCCATGTGACATACCTATTAATTTCCCCTTTGATTTTTCTCCACATTGGATAAAACAAATTTGAATTCAAGATATTACTTTTATTTCACCTAGATTTACGAGACTCTTAGACCCCATGCTCTTTGAAGTTCTCTCTCTTAGAAACCAATTCCTAAGTATTCAAATGAAAGTCATATTTAGCATCCATATTTGGTTTTCCAAATCTATATGGAGGAGGAATATAAAAATCCTTTAATAAAATTAAAATACAAATCATTTGAAAAATATGAAATGATATCTAAAAGTCAACATACAAATCTCAAAAGTAAACATCACACTAAAAGACATGATTACAAGTATATCTCCTATCTTCAATCAAAGATCAAACTCAAAATTTGGCCTCATAGAGTTGAGGTCCTTTGGGGCATGGTAGGCTAGTAAATTATAATAGGATAATTCAATAAACTCTATGGTGCTACCGATTTTCTCATACAAATACCCAATCTTTGTAGTAGACTAATGGCTTTGTAAGGGGTCCTGAGGAATGGGGAACATGTTATGGAAAGGTAGGTCCATTTTAATTTTCATATATATAGAATTAATGGGATGATATATATACTTCATTTTTTGACCTAAGAAGTGTGTGACTACGAGAATTTATTTAGAGTCTTTAAGGTTGAAAGTCCTCTTGTTTTGACAAACCTAATTTAAGTGTCTTGACATTGATAAAGAGTTTCTCTACCCTGGTTTTTCCATCATTCTCCCCTCTACCCATTTCATTTTTCCCCTGTATAGGCAAATTTTGATTCCAAATATATTTTCCCTTATTTTTTAATTCCTTCTTCTTCATATATTAAAAACATGTTAGCACTACTTTGTTTCAATTTTATCTATCCTTAGAGTGAAATAACATGTTTGAGTAATTATTAATTGCTTCTTTCTTTTTCACCATGATTTTACATTTATAGACTTGTCTTACTTTCCCTTTACCATTTTTCATTTGTTTTACTATCTTAATATTATGGAAACTTGAGTTCTTACCATTTTTCCATTGCTGATTGAGGTTGGCTTGTTATGTCTCATCGACAATGTTGTTTTCCCTTTAATGAACCTTTTTCCATTGGTGTGTGAGATGTGGATTGTTACTACTCACTAGTCAATGTTATTTTACCATTTTATTTATTATTTTACCATTTTGTTTGACATGTATCATTGGTTTGACTTGGTGAGTTTTCCTTTCTTACTTAAGGATAGGTTATTTGAGTTTTTTGGTCTTTAGTAGCCTTAGAGTTTTGGTTAACCAATTTATTCTTGTTTTTAACTTGGTCATTTGGTCTAATAGAAATTATCACACCATCTTTCCAAATTTCCCAAGTATATCCCATCCTCATAGCACCAACTATCTTGGATTTTCTTGCATTTATTTGTTTTTAGTCTTTAGTTTTGTATTCTTGGGTTTGTTAAAAGTATTCTCTATGCCCTACACAATCAAAACTAATAACATAGTAGACAACCATCCCATGATAAAGTTAAGACAAGGTATGTATTAAATTTAATTTTTATTATATTTAATTTTTAGATAAAGTTAAGTCAAGGTACGTATACACATAATATTTTAAACCTTTTATCAAATGTTGATGATTTACATCTTGTAGGATCCCATTGAGACTTAATATTTCTTAGTGCATTCCTTAAGGAGTGCACCAAGAAAGGGGTGTCTATACCTTTGGTGCTTCATAATATTTTTGTCCCTTATTTACAAATTATTACCAATCCAACCAGATATTAAAACCATTCCCTAAACTATTAATCCTCCCTTGCACACTCCTCCAATCTTTTTCCTCTTTTCCTCACCTTAATCCCCTTTAGCTAGTTGACTATACTAGGTTGACTGGGTCAATGTTTTACATTTTTAAACCTATGACTACTATAAAAGGTTGACTAGGTTGATCCTATAATGTTTAGGGTATTTCTCACTTGGATTTTCATCAGACCTTTGGCCAACCTAGCTTGGGACCTAGTGATTTATCTCTCAAAAACATATAGGGTCAAATGGGTTGACCCCATATATCTAAAATATTCAAAAATATTTATGGTGAGATACACCTATAAATACAATATCATTTCATCATTATTTCAGTATGTAATCAAGAGTTATTATTCCCTCATGCTTCTTTATAATCTGCTTTTCCACCATTCTACTTAAGGAGTCTTAGCTTAGGGTGTATACTTGGAGAATATAGTCTTGTTTATAATTATTGGATGCTTTTGAATTTATTATTTATCCTTACAAAAAACAAAAATATCTTATGAAGTCCATTTGGTCAAGGGAGAGATTGAGTCTCGACGGGATCACATTCAGGTAAGTATATTCTAATTTTTTTCTCCTCTCTTTAGCAGATAGAGGTAGCATAAGTATTGGATAAAATAATATTACTCTTCATATTCCATGTAATATGGTCTTACTCATATGTAGCTTAATTGAGATTCTATTATACATGTTTTTATTTCTTTACTAACCCTTCATGTTTTGCTAGAATTTTTGGTGTGTAGTAGATTAGATTTAATTTATTGTTTATTAGAACAGAGTGAACATTAAACTTAAGAATATTTTAGGGTTTTAATGTGATTGTGTTATATAGTAGGCTTTTCAAACCTTCTTATTATGTTTTATTGTTAAAAGTTATCCCCTAGCTGGGTCTAGCAAATCCCCATATTGGTCATGCTCCCACTTAACAAATGTATTCCCAATCGAATGTGTAGGTATAATCTATCTTCTTCAAGCCAATATTGATTTATAGACATGATTTATTTATAATTTCATATAGATAGCAAATGACCTAAGAGTTTTCCTTTCCATTACCACAAAAATTTACTTCTTTTTATTCAAGGAAATGCCATGAAAATGACATATTTTAAAATCTTTTTGTATGTGTTTGAAATGATCTTCCCTCTTTTTTGAGAAAAATATGAGATCACCTAAGTAAATGACTATGATTTTGATTTTCATGTCACTAAATTATAAATCCATTGATCTTTGAAATGTTTCTCCTACATTGAAGAGGCCTAAAGACTTTCTTCTATAGGTGAAAGTTCTCCAAGGTATAGTGAATAATGTCTTGAATTAGTATACCCAAAGAATCTATCTAAGATTAACATCATTTAATATCCTATGATGGATTATAGGATTTCATCCATAATTGGAAAGGGATAATTATCCTTGGGTGAGGCTTGATTAAGTTTGTATAAATACAATCAAATCCTAACTTATTAATTCTTTTTTCAAACTGGTATGATGTTGGAAATCTAGGTTGAGTGCTAAAATTAAAATATAATTATAATGTCTAACACTTTTTTTAATTTCTGCATAGATGGTGCAAAAATCTTAGGATTATAATTCCTCAACTTTTTCTTGAATGGATTATTACTAGGCTTTAATGGAATGTTGTGCTGCATGCTTTTTGGTCTAAAAGATTTTAGGTCTACATAACTTCAAGAAAACACATATTTGTATAATTTTAAGAGAGTAATGAACCTTCTATGTTCTTATTTAGAAAATTATTTTTTGATATTCACATACCTTGGTTCTTCCTCAGTGCCTATGTTTACTTTCTCTTATTCAAGAGATCCTTGAGGGTGTTCTTGAAATTTATATTTAACATACCTATCATTTTTTTCAAACATTTATTCTAAATAAATAATACCCTTTGGTATCTTATTTAATTTTAATTAAATAACCCTAGTTATGGGTGGATCCTTTTTAATATTTGGTGTTGATGAATCTTTTTCTCCTTTATCTTACAAGGTAGAGGATTCTCTATACATAGTTAGACTTCTATTAAAGATTAATTTTCTAAAATTATATCTTTGCTCTAAGAAGGAAATGATTTATTTATCATTCCTAAAAACTTATAAATGTTTAGTATTGTATAGCACACTGGGTTGGTAAACCATTTCAATAACAAATCAATCCTGGTTGATTTATGATGGAAGAATCATTAAGGAAGTAGATACAACTAACACATCTACTTTGGAATTTTATACTCTAGGAAAGTAAGTTTAGAGAGAGCCTAAATGTCTCAATATAGTCCCAAAATATGTTTTGATAATGATTGAGCATATCATTTCTTACTTTATATTGACCTCACACTTATTTAACTATTAATTGAGCATCACCTTAAGCTCAGAGGTTTTAAATACCCATTTCTTCTAATACTTTTAGTCCTAAAAAAAGTCCTTGTATTCATAAATATTATTTATACATTCAAACTTGAGTTTGTATGAGAAAGGAAATTTTTTTTTATGTGGAGATATTAACAAAGCACCAACTCAAAAACTAGTGGTTGAGCAACTCTCATCAAATTCTAGAGTCTAGACATCATTAAAATCACCTTCAATTAGTTTTGGGAGTTATGGATCTTTTTCTAAAATTATCATATGTGTTCCACATTCACTTTATTCATACAATATATCTACTCTTGGATCATTAGATTTATACACTAGGATTTTGGATTTTGGATCTAAGAGTAACTTTTCATTAACTATTTTTACTAGAATTACTGCATGAGTCCAATAAATTTTGATTTTCCCCCCAATATCTTTGTAGATGGACCTACTCAACAAAATTCTATAGCTAGGATGAATTTCCACCAATAATATATAAATATTCATCCTCTTTTATGAAAATCCATCTATAGAAACCTCTGAATATTTTATCTTTTTGATCAATGGAACTTGATTATCTTCCATATTAAAGTAGCATCTAAAATTATTGGTACAATTTATACCCAAGGCATGGGCCACCTTCATTAGCATGACATTGTAAAAATCCTCTGAATCAATTATATAATTGTTCATTTTATAGCCACCCAAGAAAAGAGATATATAGAAAGTCTCAAGCCTCTCATTGCCTAAGGTGGTGATGGCTACATTGATCTATAAATAAAAATCAACTATCCTGATGTGTGCTTTATTAATAGGGGTACTAGGACCTATATTTTGATAAAATTTACTAATCTATTTAATTGTTTGGGATTTTTTCTAAGATATTAAATTTTAAAAATTTTAACCTTAGTTTTATTGATGTGATCAATTATGTTGAATGAATAATTGATGGGTTCTTTATTTAAAATCAAATGAGGAATATTTAAAATACTAAACCTTTTTAGTTGTTTATATTTTGAAAATTTTGATAATGGGGTGACTTTTTGGAGAATGAACTTAAGACCTTTCATCTTTTTATTATGAGCTTAGGTGAACACTATGATCAAGAAATTTGACAAAGAGAGGAGGTTAGATCAAGTGTTAGTCCATAAAACCATAAAATCAACACACTAACATAATGACATCTCTAAGCCTATATCCTAGGGAGATCTTAATAAACAAACAACAATTGAAAACCCAACTAAAATGCAAATAACAACAATCTTTACCTTCCTTGAGAGCTCCAAATGATTTGTTCATTAGCTTGCTTAGATTATGATCAAAAGTTATTCATCAATGGGGCTTGGATATCTCCATATCTTCTTGGCACCATGCTTGGATATGATTGGTTTGATTTTGGCATTATAACACTATGCATTTGCTTTATGGATCAATTACAACATTATAACTCTACTATGTTCAAGCTCCCTAAATGAAGAGATCTAGGCTTGATTTTATAGGCTTCAAAATCACTTGAAATGGATTAAATTGGAACCTTGGTTGAGTTTGAGAGGTGTGTTTGGAGTATTCTTAGGATATTCTTTTGATATTTTCTAAAAGTGAAAATTCACAAAAGGTAATGATTAGCTTTTAAGATGCTCTTGATATTTTAATTTTGCATTTTGATAATTGATTTAATTATTCATGGATGAATTAAATTAGTCTTTGATTATTATGTCCTTAGGATTTAGTGATAATTAACTGTTTTAAGTCTTTTTAATAATTTTGAATGACTTTGAATTAATTGATGGTGCATTTATTTAATGTAATTGATTAATAGGCCAAATTGATTTATTGCATGGTTATAAAGCCAAATTTGAGAAATATAGAAATTCATAGGCTAAATGTTCAATGGTTGGTGAGAATTGGTCTAAATTTAGGTAAGAATCCATTGGTGGCAAAATTTAGGTCTCTACAATTTGCCCTTATCTGGGAAGGCATTGCAAGCTGAAAGTATAGTAACATCTTCTCAAAGAAAAATTGTTCTTTTCTACTTATGAATTCAATGGTGATGACTAAACTATAGTTTCCCATTGAGGGAATGGTTGGTAAAGGAGTCAAAAAATGGTCCCTCAAAAGAAAGAAGTGAGTGGTTTAAATGAAACAAAATGATGTGGTGATAGCATAATGATTTGTCTACAGTTGGTCAAAACCACCAAGAATGCAAGTGGGATGGTGTATAATGGTTTGACCAAAGGTAGTTATAAGAATTATACCCCAATAGTGTCAATGTGGTATGATAACATAATAATTTTCCCAAATATGATTATAATGATTGAGAAGATTGAGATATCCTAGTTAGGATAGATAAACAAGATAATAACATGCCCCTATTTAGGCAAAATAAAGTAAATTAGTGATAACATAATGATTTTCCTAAAGGTAATTAGAATCATTGAGAGATGTAGGTGGGATGGTGTGCAATGATTATGAAAAACATGATTGATTGGTTGATGATGATGATAACTTGACATAGAGGACAATGATGAATTGAAATAACTTGCTAATAGAGACATGCTTATCCAAACTAAAAAAGGATAAAATTATTTCATTAGGTAATTACTCTATTTGGGATATGATTGAGATGTTGTTATGCTAGTGTCAAGGAGATATTGATGTTGTGATTGCTGAGTATACTTCTTGAAGCTAATTTTTGTTGTATCATATGATGGTATATGTCGTGATAGAACATCATGAAGACTATCCCAAAATATGTGTATGTACTAACTCTTGATCCAATAAGCACTTGAAAATAATGCACCAATGATAAAAACCATGATGACAATTTCAAAGTATGAATATGAATAGACTCAAAAATAATGTGCTCAAGGAATCACCTAATGAATGCATATAAACTGAGTTAGAAATAGTGTTGAACTAAATAAATAGGCACATAGACAAGAAATAAATAAGAAAAATAATAAAGAAAAACATAAAAATTAGTCCTAATGTTATTACAAATAATGTAACACACATTCCCCTAGAAAATAGGTGACAACTTAAACAAGACGATGAGAAAAGAAGAAAAAAGAAGAGGGTGGTTGAGCTATCTCCATATGTACTAAGAAAGTGGATGCTACCTACATAGTTTCATGGATGTGATATCCAACAAAAACATTATACCAAATGTAGTTCTCCTAGGAAATGGGATGAAAATGATAAGTAAGGAAACACAAACAATGGACGTGATAGAATAATAGGAATGGTCTTAAAAAATGGCAAGTGTGTGGGATAAAATACCAAGAAGGATGGGGAAACTAAGTGATAAGTGATTTTCTTAGGAATTAGTGAGGCTTCCCATAATCCTTAAGATAAATAAGTGGTCAATGTTTTTTTTAATATGACTTTACACATTTTTTTGTATTTTTTTAATATCTCAACTTGATTAAGAATGACGATACATAAAGTGGTTTAATTTCATGAAATGGTAAGAGTGTTGCTTAGATTGATCACAAAATGGTGAGAGCATGGATTAGGTTGCTCAAAAAATAGAGAGAGTGTTTAATAGGTTGATCACAAAATAGTGAAATCATGGCTTAGGTTGATCACAAAATGAAGAAAGTGTGGCTTAGGTTACTCACAAAATAATGAGAGCATGGCTTAGGTTACTTGAAAAATGTCAATAACATGGCTTAGGTTTCTCAAAAAATGGTGAGAGCATGGATTAGGTTTCTCATAAAATAGTAAGAGTGTGGTTTAGGTTGCTTGCAAAATGGTGAGTGAATGGATTAGGTTGCTCAAAAAATGGTGAGATCATGGCTTAGGGTTATTGAGATGACCTCATTATGTATCAATAATTGCCTACATGGTCTCAATATGGGACCTCAAGTCACTGTAGTTTTGCCTTATAACAAATAAATTTGACTAGTGTAGCAACCAATTCAAATAAAATAGACACAATTAGTAGAAAGGCATAATAAAACATAATAATGGTGAGTTGGTACATCAAGTTACAATAGACAAGTGTTGTCCCTAGATTTCCCATAGTTGGTTATAACTAGGATACAATAGCATAAGTCAATGATACTAATTTTCCCATAGGTGGTTATAATTAGTAACAAGATCGATGAGACACTAATTTTTCCATACAAAATTATAATTAGGCACACTTGATATAGAGAATAGAATGAGAAATGAAGGATGAGACTACCAAACTACTATCTTACTACTCCAAAATACTACCTTTGTCTAAAATGCTAGAAAAAACTACAAAAATTGAATTTGAATCATTTTGCTAAAAAATGTGAATAGAACCAAATGAAATTGAAACCAAGGTCATATGGATGGGGAGGGAGGGAGAAATAAACTTGGTTGATGGGAAATGCATGGTATAATGATATGTGATAGGATAATGATAGGTTAGTATGATGATAAGATGGTAAAATGGTATAGTACAAAGAAGATTGATAAAATAATATAGCTTGAAATGGTTCTTATAGATAATACACCAAGTAAATCAAGCATAGTATCACTTGATCTAGATAATGTTCATTGACTTATCGAGTTCATTTCTATCTAGTGTGGTAAACCTATATGCTCATATTCCATAGTTTACCATAATGATGAAAGGACCTACCCACTTGAGTTTCAATTCACCTTTATGCTTCTTTTTGGCCATGGTATTCTTTTGGTTCTCTTCAAGGACAAGATCACAAAGTTCAAACTCCATATGTTTCATGTGCCAATTGTAGTGTCCTCAAAGTTAGTTTTTATAGGCTTGGAGATTGTTTACCATATCTATGTATTTCTCATCACGTAACTCTAGATATTATAGGATAGCTACTTGACAGTCATTATCATCTAGGACATGATTGAAAAAGATGCATAGAGAAGGAAACTTGACCTTAATGAGAAGAATGGCCTCAATACCTTTAAAAAGTGAATACAGATTGGCTCATGTGGGTGTATTATGATTGGTATGTTATGACCAAAGGGCATGAGATATTTGAAGGTGAAAATCACAACTGACATCATTAACAATATTTTTGAGAATGTTTTTGATAAGGTAAGGTGGAAAACCAGGGGATGAGCCCTTTATAATCAAAAAAGATAAGAAGGCAATCAAACAAAATATGCCTTCAAAGAGATGACGGCACTAGCTGAGAAACAACAGACACAAAAATAAAACACAAGAAACAGAAAGACTAGAGTCAAAGAGGACTCTCCTTACATAACCATTGATTTGAGAAGATCATTAAGTTTCTCAATATTCTCTACATTGTTAGCATGCCCAATATTACCCACCTCTTTCAGCATAAACATATTCAACATAATTATATTCTAGAGTCCTTTGATAAAATTATGCTCCATCCTCTGAATATGATCCTTCAAGGCCCCAATTTTAGCTTTCCAATTAGTCTCATTCTCATTATCCTTGCTAGATTCCTCAACATACATTTCCCCCTTATTGTCAGTAGTTTCCATAGTGTCATCACCATGCTCCTTAGTAACCTCAAAATCCTTAGTATCATTCTTCCCTCTAGTGTCCTCTAAAATTTACTAGATTTCTAGCTCCTTAGACTCTTCCTTTTGGGTTGCTTCTTCCAAAGCACTTTCTGAGTAATCAATTAGTTTGGCCTTCAGGGTGAGTTTACTAGCAATTCACCACTATGAAGGAGAATCCTTCATTATGAATTTTGGAAGACTTGTGAGATTTACCACCTTGGCCTCCTGTGGCCCTACCTAGATTTTTGTGGGTCCCCTCTGTGGTCTCTTTAATATTCTCTTCCTCTTCATCAACATTTCTCTTCTTATCCTTCTTGCTTGCAAAGGAGCTAGGGGTATCAATAGAGGTCTCTTCAGGGGTGGAGAAAGAAACATCTTTTTTTTTGGTAGGAGTAAGGGAAAAATAGGACTCATTAATAACATCATCAGGCACCAGGTTGGAAGGAATGTCTCCATTATCAACTCTGATAGTCTTGAATGGCTCGAGGGATCAGTGAAAGTTGTATAAGTAAATAATTATCCCCTAGTGTAGGGGAATAGGGTTCATATCTAACTTCTTAGCCATTTTAGCTCTCACCTTCAAGACAGAGTGTTCCAAAGAGGAAAGCAGGTAAAAAGGCAAACTAATAATAACATTGCACCTAAAGTGATTTAACAAAGGAAGGTGTTAATTGTATAACATAGTAAATCACCCTTTGAGAGTGAAGTACTTCATGAGAATGAAACACACTCCATCCCATGGCTCTGGAAGTTTAGTGTACTCAAATCCTCCTTGATATGGGATGAGTTTTTATCCCTCACCTAGAAATAGTTTATGGCTAGCGAGATCCATAATTTTGGTTTTCCTTTGAAGTTTTATACCCTGCATGGTCATTCCCGTGGCCATAGAAATCACTTTTTAGAGATTTCAAAACTAATTATGCCCACAGTGACCTACTTATTTAACTAAGATCGCACAAACTACTTAGAGAAGTTTTCATCATAACCATTAAGCCTTTCCAGATATGGGATGATACCCCCTTCTTTACAATAATGTCAAACCAGTAAATTATCTTTGAATTCACAATAAGAGACAAGTTCAATTTGAATATAGTCTCCACCCATTTTGTATTTGTAGACCCAAACTATGGAGTTCCTAAGTTCTACCTTCAGCTTTAAACTAGTTGATAACCCTAGTTTTTGTTTATGCAGAATACTGATGTGATGGCTCATTATTCAAAAACCCTATAGAGATGACATTGTCTATTGCCATGCTTGGAAATCATTTCCCATCAATTTTCATGATGAGACCCACATGCCTCGAGCTCATGATATAATGAATTATGAATGATTACCAGAAAAGTACCAAGGTTATCAAGTATTGAGATCCCTGATGGCCCTCTCCATGTTGACCACCTCTGAGAGCTATCCTTGTCATCAATGCACCTCATTATTGACAAGTCATATCATTTTAAATAATCTCCCTAATGTTTAAGGGACTATGAACACCTTGTCACCACACCCTCCAACCTAAAAATTGCTGATCAAGGTTGGCACAAGTATCAACGACCCTGTTTCCCTCTCTGTAAGTATGGGAAATCTCAACTTCAAAAAACTTTTGCAAAAGAAATTGGATACTAGTAATGATGTCTTTTAGCTTAATTTCCACATTTGATGCTTTATTAATGGCATCTATGACCATTTTAGAGTCTCCTTATATACTCAAGTTCCTTATTCCTAGGAATATAGCTAATTTTAACCCCTATAGTAGATCCATTACTTCAACATAGTTGTTGCTCTAGCATCTAATTCTACTAGCATAAACAACAAACATCCATCCTTTATCATTCCTTATAATTCCTCCTCCACTAGCTTTACCATCCGACTTGGATGCCCCATCAAAGTTGAGTTTTATCCAGTTAGGCTTTAGGGGAATACACTTAGTATTTAGTCTCTATAGCATTTTGGAGTTATTATACCTAAGGATCTAGTTTAAAACCTTCCATTTGGCTGCAATTTGTTTTTCTATTTGAGATAGGGGTTTCTCCGCAACATTAATATGAGCTACTGTGACACTTTCCATAATGGTCTTAACAAAGGAGTTAAACACCAGAGATGCATTTCTAGCAGTGTGCCTAAAAAGTTTGTGGTTGCACTCTTTCCATAAAATCTAGCTCAAACATGGCAGAGTTTGCTTCTATAATTCCATAATCTAGAGATGTGTGAATATTGGATTCCAATTGAGAATTACTTCTTTAAGGTCAGAATTGTAGACCCATTTAATACCAATGTTGTTAAGTATTGTGCCCCATAATTCCTAGGTAAAATCATAGTGGATGAAGAGGTGTGAAATTGATTCCTCTTTTAAACCACACAAGAAACATCTATTAACCAATGTAAACCCTCTCTTTTGAAGGTTATCCTGAGTTAGGATTTTGTTATGAGCAGTAGCCCACCATAACATGTTAATTTTTGGAATAAGTTTATGATTCCAAACCTTTTTCCATACATCTTTATTCTAAGCTTCAGGAATGAGCAGATGGTAAGTAGATTTAACAGAGAATGATCCATTATTATCTAGCCACTAGTATTATTCATCCTCCTGGGGGAAGAGAGGGATTATAATCTCTTGAATGCACTATTGGATCTCCAATACTCTATGGAAAAGCTCAGGCCGGTGATCACAACAGTCTAATAGATTTTTCTAGCTCCTCATCCCATTGTTATTTTCCATATAATCACTGACCCTATCTCCAAAAAATTGGGTAGCCAAGTCACCAATCTCTCCATAGTTTCCTTCTATGATGAGAGCCTTGTCCTTTAACCAGATATCATCAAGAATTTAATATGCCAGCCATTTCCAAGTTTCCATCTAATTCCCTATTTAAGAAGGCTTCTACTTTTTAGCATTTTATTCCATATCATAGATCCCTAGGGTAATCCTGCCTATTGAAGAAAGTTGGAATCATCAATGCTATGCATGTATTTGGCATACATTATTTCCCCCCAATCATTGTTTTTATGGATCAGGTTCCAACTAACTTTTGAGAGAATCTTTTTGAGAATGTTGATAATAGTTCTATTTGATGCTTTAGCCTGGCCATTACCTTGAGGGTAATATGTCATAGAAAAGTGTTGTGTGATTTTTTATTTGGCACATAACTTTTTGAAATCCTTGTTCTTAAATGATCCTCCATTATCAAATATAATTTTGGAATGGATGCCATAACAACAAATGACATGGTTGAAAATGAACTTGGAAATTTACTTTCTAGTCATGTGAGGGGTATAACTTCAAACCACTTAGTGAAATATTTGATGGTGGTAAGAATATGTTTATGGACATCATATGAGGTGTAATTGATATTAAAAATGAGTTTGAGACCCCATGTAAAAAATATCCATGGTGTCAAAATTAGTTTTAAAGTCTTAGCCAGGGCATGAATTAGACTGACATGTCATTGACACTTATCACACTTATTTATATATGCAGATGCATTTACATCCATCATGAGCCAATAATAAATAGTATGCAAGATATTTTTAGATAATAATACCCTATTAGTGTGGGCCCCACATACTCCTTCATGAACTTCCTATAATGCTAGTGTAGATTCTACTAAAGTTAAATAATGAATCAAAATTCCATCAAAACTATGATGGTAAATGGTTGATATAAATAAGGTATAACAAGTGGTTTGATGGATGAAGGATTTGGATTGATTTTGAGATAGGTCAAGTGGTATAATTGGTCATGGAGGTAGCTATAAAGGTTTGAGTACTAGATAGAGTTAGGACCAATAATATCATAAATCACCATAATGGTTAAAGGTTCATGAACTGGTGCTAACAAATTCTCAATGTTGAATTGATACTCTTTAGCTATGTCCTTTTAGTAAATTAGAGATCCAATAGTATCCATAGCATCTAAAATTCTATTATTTTCCCTTGATATATGTTCAAACAAAATGTTGGCAATCTACTACTTAATAGTGTTGACCATGGCCTTATATGAAACTAGCTTGTCATCTTTGATTTGGATTGGTCTATAACCTAATTGATGATTAACTAAGAATCACCATAAACCTTAATATGAGATATGTTCCATTGTACCACTTGTCAAAGTCTTACAATAAGTGCTTCATATTTGGCCATGTTGTTGGTACAAGGAAATCTGATCTTAATGATTTAGGGATTAGATCCCCTTGTGGTGTAATAAATTAAAGGCCTACCCCTGATTCATGTGTTGTGAATGATCCAAAAAAATATATATTTTAGTGTTTTTACTCAAGAGGTGTGTCAATTATGGTCATTATGGATTCATTAGGAAATTAGAATGTGAGTGGCTCTATATTATCAAGGGGTTCTTCAACAAGTTGATCTACAAAAACTTGCCCCTTAATGTATTTTTGCTTGACATATTTGATGTGAAACTCACTAAGAAGCATGATCTATTTGGCCATACAACCTTTTAAATATATTTTATATAGTATATAATTGAGTAGATATAATTTATAAATAATAATGGTCTTATTGTTTAACATGTAATGTCATAGTTTCTAAGCTATGAAGACCATGGCTAAATAGGCTTTTTCTATGGGTGTATAATTATGTTCATACATGACTAGTGTATATCTTAAATATTACATGATTTTATTTATTCCATTATCATTTTATTGAGCCAAAATTTCCCCCAAGGAATTATTAGTAGCTGATAAATACAATAAGAATGACTTTCTTGGCATAGGAGGCAAAAAATAGGTGGATTCACTAGATAGTCCTTTAGCTACTAAAAAGTTGTCTAGCAGTGATCATCCCAATGAAATGTGACTCCATTATTTATAAGATGCATAAAAAGATGGAATTTATTGAAAAACTATGATATGAATCATTAAATATACTATATGTTTCCCTATAAACTATGGAGCTACTTAAAATTAGTCAGTGGTGGCATCTCTATTATAGTGTGGACTTTAGATAGATCAAATTTAATGCCTTGATGAGACATAATGGTACCTAATAATTTTATTGATGTCAATCCAAACATGAACTTCTTAGGATTAATTCTAACATTGTACTGATGTAGTCTTTCAAATTTTTTGTGTAGCACTATTACATGATAGACCCTGGTCTTTGATTTTCCAATAATGTCATCGACATAGTCTTCAACAATGTCATGAATCATATCATGAAATATGATGATCATGGATTTTTGATAGGTTGCCCCTACATTTTAAAGACTAAATTGGATAACCCAATAATATAATGTTCCCCATGGAGTGGTGAACACTATTTTGTGTTGGTCTTATAGTGTTATCCTAATCTAGTTGTACCCTAAAAAGTCATCCATTAATGAAAGCATTTCATAACCCACTATGGAGCTGACTATCAAGTCAATGTTTGGTAATGGAAAATTTTCCTTAGGAAAATATTTATTTATATCATGAAAATAAGTATAAATTATTATTCCTTTCAGCTTTTTCCTGACTAGAACAATATTAGAGATCCACTTTGAATAGTTGATTGACCAAATACATCCTACTTCCAAGATTTTTTCCAGCTCTTTCTTCACTAATAAATTAATGTGAGGATCCATCTTAAGAAAATCTTATTTTACTAGTTTGGAATTAGGATTTACCACAAGGTAGTACAAAACCAAGTTTCGGTCTAAACTTGATATGTCAAAATATACCCATGCAAATATCTCAATAAATTCCCTCAAAAGGGATGTAAGGACTTCATGCTCCTTCTTATTAAGGGATGCACATATCTTGATCCACTTTGGGTCATTTTGGGACCTCATATTCACCTCTATTATATCCTCCACTAGAAGGGTTGAGCCATATTCAAGGATAGTGGGTAATGATTTGAATTGATTGAAAATGTTAGAGTCCTTTATTAGGACTTGTTCTTTGAGATCTCCTAGGCATGATTAATTAGAATCCCCTAATGGGAGATATGGCCATGTAAAAAATAATATTATAAACTCATAAATAATTTGATCAAAATCTTGATTTTATTCAAAATTGAACTTAGACTCATAGACAAGTTCATCATTGGTGGTTTCCTAATCTATGTTTGAAGAAGATTAAACACCCCCATCTAATGACACATAAAATAGGTTTGCATCACTAGACTAGCCTTTTTATTTAATTTTTCCCTAGTCATAAATAACCTCAAAGAGGTTTTAATTTTTTCACCTCAATGTTTTATTTATTTTCTTTTGGGTAAGGGTGTTCACTTGCTCTCCAAGATAGGCCTCAAGATCTAACTTGATTGAGAACCCTAATTTATGGTCTCCCAATGGAACATTCTCTCTAAGGCCCAAAAAATTGTAGAAAACCTCATCATTTTGAAACTCATCAATCATCATGTTGGATTCTTGTTTGTCCTAGTATATTATTTGGGGATAACATAATTGTAGTGGGTTGTGATGAATGACTAGTCTAAATGTACACACAAAATGAGGGTTAAATAGGTTGGTCTCAGATAGGTCATCAAAAAGGCTATGATTAGAATTGAATTAGATATTATCATCATCATCACTATTTGATGGTGATGGAACATGATTAAGGTACATGGGGTCACCTTTAGGTGGTTTAAATCTAAGTCCATAGAGCCATTCATATCTAGTCATGGAAATTGGCTCAAGTGTTCCTTATTGATTTGGTCTGAGGCCACTTAATTTATATTCTTGATTCTTCATGGTCTAATTATGAATAGGAAACCTTTTATTATCATGATAACTAGCTTACTTTTCATTATATAACCATGATTCATCTCCTTCAAGAGGGTCCTATTCTAGGCCATATGCTAGTATAAATTTGATGGATCCTGGGCTATACTTTCTACCTTTGCCTTTTTGTTTCCATTATGGATGAATTGGCTTGGCTTTAGGTCTTCCAAAGGACTTTGGGTTTTATGTAAGATTTACAATGTGAAGGTATCATGGGTAAAATACTCTCCTAGTCTATTAGCTGAGATGGTATAATGATTGGATATTTTAGGAGGTGATATGTGGGAAAGTGAATCAAGGGTATTAGGATCAATGTAGTTATGCTCTATAAAATTAAGGATTATTTCCTTTACCTTATCCTTTTTGGCCACTAGATTCATGCCAAAATGTTATTTATGGCTCTCAAACTTAACCTCTAGGTGTTTGTAGTGCTCGTATGGATGTAAATCTCCTAGTATACAAACTTCCAATCTTGAGTGGGAGAACTTGATACATTGGTGAAACATCAATGGCATGACATGAATTTAATGTAACCAAGTTCTACTCAAAATCATATTGTATGAAAAATTGAGATCTAACACATGGAAAATTGTATCATGGGTCAAGGGCCCAAGGATAACTAGCAAATAGATGATGCCTTATGATTCTCATTTTTCATTGTCATAGGCTTTGATGGTTATAATTTCTACTTGAAGATATGCCATCATATACCAAAGAATATTGATGAGATTTAGAACTAGGTGTCCAACTAAAGCTTGGAATTTTCTAGGGGATATATCACTTGAAATAGTGGATTGGCTAAGGAACTTGTTCAAAATGTTTTTGTGGATTGTTGATGTACACAACAAATCTAAAATGGAGATTTGTGTTAGAATATGTTGTAATTGTTCTACAATTTAAAAATTATTTTCTTAGTCAGTGTTAGATGGCTTTTCATAGGTATAATGATTGGTTGAGTGATGGGCAAAGTGGTGGATAGTTATAGGCCTAGGATGGTAATCTTTGACCTTTGAGTTATGATTACATAATTAGGATTAAATACAAGACCATGATTGCTAATAAATAATGGTGATAGTGAGGGAAAATATAGGATAAGTATTTATTGTTGGTGCACTTATGTGTGGTCATGAGGCAATGATAATTTATTAGTATAGGGTCTAAAATTAATAATCCTTACTTGCTAGTATGCCTATGTGCAGTTTGAGGGCAAGGAAGGATTGTCAATGTGAGTTAGTGGATTGAAATTGTTTAGTAAAGGTTATGATTGATTGGTATTTGGTCTTAGATTGAAGGAGATAGTGTTAATGTGGCCTTATTCAATATGAACTACAACTTTGTTATAGTCATGTGCAACTACATAGTAGGTATGTTGGTTATTGCCATTTTTACCCTAGGTATGTCCATTATTAAAATGTTGTTGGTTCTTTTGTTAGTGACTTTTTTAGTTTGGCATTGGTTGTTGAAACTATTATTTTTAGTTTTGCACTAGTTTTTTTTATTGTTGTTGTTGTTGGTTGTTATGTTGTGGAAAAGGTTTTTGAAAGATTCCAAGGTTTTGATAACCTTGGAAGTAGACACACCACCATCTAATATTATCTTCCCATTTTCCACCATATTTTAAATTGAATATTTAATTTTCACATAATGGCAAAAATTATGTCCATTAACCTGATGATATTCATAAAATTCATTTTGGTGGTACTAATCAGGATAAGGAATACCCTCATGATAATGTATTTATATAGACTAGCTAATCAGATTAGTAACAATGAGCTTGTGAAATAAAGATTCAATAGGTTCTCCAAGGTCACTAAAAATGTGACGAGTAGCCATTTTTCTCCTTAGTGGATGGATTTGTAATGGAAATTTTTTCTACATTTGTTACATGGGCTTGGGTTGGAAAGGTTGTGGGTTACGCAAAATTTGCATATACTTCATGGGCTGGGAAGATGGTTTTTGAACCATTTGGACATGATGTGACTTGGTTACTCCATTTACCACAACATTATTATTGTGGTTGAATTACATTGGTCTATCATTATTATTGGCCTATGATGGTTGTGATGCTTGTAATTATAGTTATCATTTTTGGCCATTTCCTTGATTGGTACCTTGACTCTAATTTGATAAAGTAAGCTTGATGATCCCTTTACTAATAAGGAGTTTCTTGATTAATAAACCTTTGTCAATGATCTCTTTAAAGGTATGCATATAGTGTAGTTCTAGATGATAGAATATCTCACTATGCAAATTTTTGGTAAATATAATAGCTAATTGTCTGTCTAGTTAGCTATGAGTGACTTAGACTATAAGGGCTCTCCATCATTGTAGATAACTTGTAAAACTTTCACTATGTTTTTAATTATTTTACATCAAGTCGACTAATGAAATCTAATGCTAGAGATTATATGAAAAGTGCTACAAAAACTTGTCTAAAAGATCATCAAATTTTGATAATAAATTTTTGGGTAACTTTAAAAACTACACCAATGATTGTCCTACTAGACTCCTTGGGAACAACAACAAAAATGTATATGTTGCTATATGCCACTAGTTGGAATGTAATAAATAACTTGGCCGAATGAGCCTTGGGGTCACCTTTCCCCTTATATTTGTCAAATTTTGGTGGTTCATATCTAAGAGGAAATGGTATTTACATGTATTCCATGTTAAAAAAATAAGAAAACATGTCATCCAAATTAAACTTTTGGTTTTTTTCCCATATTGGATGGTATCAATCACATCGTTCATCTGTTGCAATTCTTGGGCTAGGAAACTAGAGGGAACATTGGTTTGAGGTAGAATATTGGCTTGGGTAGATGGTTGAGTGGTCACAAATGAAACACTTTGGCTGGGGTATGATGGAGGTATTTTTTGGGGTATGTTGGTTTGGTTAGAAAATGAACTAGGAATATGCATACATAAATTAATATGTGATTGTTGAAATTGTAGTAATATGACACTATATTTTGGTTAGGGTTGGATATGTGGGCTTGATTTTAGGGATTTTGAGGTTGAGATAGAGGGATATAACTATACTATTCTTGCTAAGGTTGAATAGGGACATTTTTTTGACTAATCAAATCTTTTTATTGATGGAGTCCTTATGAATCAAAACCCTTTCTTTAAACTAGTGTCATATTATGCACAAAAGGCAAAGGTTGCCTGATCAGTACTTGAGGAACATTGGAACCCCTTTGTTACATGAATCCTAGTTGGGAAGTGGATTCATGTTGGAGATTCAATATTTATTACTGACCAATAATCATATATTATTTATTAGACATTATTTGGTTTTGAATTGTTATATTATTATACAAGGAAAGAATTATGCTCACTGATATCTAGTGAGGTGGAACATTGGTTACCCCCTATCAAGGTGGAAATATGTTCTACCTCTAATATGTTGGTATGTTTTATTGTGCTTGTTGTTGTGGAACACTACTCATTACCTATTGGGGAGTATGATTCATCACATTTTGTTTGTGAGGCATGACATTGGTTGTTGGCTGGCTACGTAACCTTATTGGTTGAGTGATTCAAGAAGTAACTGGTTGAAGATTAGTGTTAGTAGTTGATTTAGGTTTAGATGTAGAAACTCCTACTCCCCAATTTGGAGAACTACTCATGGTGTTAACTAAAGGTAGACTTATTTTTGGACTAGTAATTTTTTTACTTACACCACTTTGGTTTGGATTGGATATTGCTTGCATATTGTCCACTACATTTTGCTTAGTACTCTACATATAAGATACTTCTTTAAAGGTTAGAATATGAAATAAGTTAACCAAATTATTTTGGATGAATGGGTTTATAATCTAATTGTCTTGACTAGTCAATTTTATTAAGACTCTTATTAAAGGAATGAAATCTATGAGAAGCCTATTTGACATGGTCATTTGATTAAAATAATGTTCTCGGTTCAAGTAATTTTGGTATGCCATCTACATCTATACAAAGTGATCCTCCATGGGGTCATTTCCTTTGAAAAAAATACTAGGGTTTTGATATGTCATTAAAACTAAAGTTAAAGGGTTGCTAGAAGAATCTTGTTGATTATACAATATGTTGTTTTTCATTTTTACTAGACTTGACTCATGGGGGAAGTCCATTAGGAACATAGCCCCTAATTCTATAGCTATGACCAAAATCTTTTCCTTGTTTTCTAATAAATTATGCTAAAAAAGATGAGGATCATGCATGGATGGTGTAGAAACATAATAAGGTTATTGAGGAAATGGTTATTTAACTATAGGTACTATAACTAGGTATTGCTCTATTATATCATGATCTTGTTCTGAGTATGGAGTTGTGTTAACCAAATAATTAGCTAATGGGTCTTGGATTTATTCCCTTATTTGAGTGTTATAATATGGACAAGGATTTGTCTCGTAAGCAACATTATCTACATAGGGGTCTTGAACCATTTATTATTATGCAACTACATTACTAAATTCTAGATTGTACATGAGAACATTATGAATTTTGGAAGACATGTTGGGATCCATAGTAAATATTTCATGAGTAAAGGGAATAGAGTTATACAAACTCTAAAAAATAAATGTCTAAAAAGAGGTTCAAACTTGATCTAACCTAGTCAAAAGGATGGATAGGTATATCTAAAAAGATTGATGCAATGATTTGTGATAAAACAAGCTAATTTCAAATGTCCAACATTACACATTTCACACAAAGAGGTCAAGTAGATGGACTACAAATAAAAATTCTAGATTCTAGGATCAAAGTGTTTCAAATGAATCTAATATAGGAAAAACAAATGTTACTATGAATTTTGGCCAAATGTGGCATCGAAATCTAGGCTCAAAAAAAGTACATGCTAGGGCTTTTGGAAAAATTACATCAAAATCTAGTCTTGAAATAAATATTAGATATTTAATCTAATATATTTGAAACACTTCTAATAAAAACTAGGAATTTGACTCTTGGACATAAAATTCATTAATAAGTATGAGGTATGAAACAAAAGGCACTTGAAGATAGTTTATTGTATCCCAAATAATGTCATAAACTAGACTCTTTTGACTAATGATCTAGATAAAAATGAACAATGTAATTGCACTAGACAAAGGCTCACAAAGAAAACTCAAATTGGTTTGAAATTTTGGAAAAACTTAGACTCTATGAAAATAGGCCTATGAAACAAGTTTAGAAATAATTTGAGCATTGTAACAATTCTAAAATTCTCAAAATTTATGACAATTTTTTTCTTCAAGACTCTAAGGCAAAATGGTTTAACATGATTTTGGTAGTGTAAAACCACTCTCCTCAACTCAAATCACACACACACACACACACATAAAAAAAAAAAACTAATGAATCTCTAAGGAAAAAGTGTGTTATAAAATGGAATTAAGACAAATGGTAAAATAGGAAAGGTAGTACAAATTTTAGTCTAGGCCTCAAAACATGAGTGATACACAAGATGACTTGAGTACTTCCAAGTGATGATAATGATTATGAGTCTAAAAATGGCCCTCAATTCAAATTGGAAGTTGAACCTAGGTTCCATCAAGTTTAGTGAAAATAGAAAACCCACTTAAAACATCAAACTTATAAACTTATAAAGGTGAAATTTTTAATTTAAATTATCAATGAAGGACTTAATAAAATTGGGCAAATGGTCTAGACTCAAATGGGCAACATAACTACACAAAAATGGAAGATATGAGATGAACTTTATGATAAATTTTTGAACAAGGAAGAAAATGATTTTTACTTGGGCAGCATAATGCCTATTTATTTAATAAAATGGTGTAAGATGTGTTTATTTATGTAAACCTTTTGTTAACAAACAATTTTGACTTCAAACAAGACCAAGTGATCTAAGACAAAGACAACTTAACTAATTAATCATCTTAAGCTCTAAACTGACAAGGTATGGTAAAGTGGGGTTAAATAAATTAGAAAGTTTTTGAATGTTTCTAGATGGATCAGATGGATAATAATTTCACATCAAAATGCAAGAGAATAAAAACATAAATTAGATTCATGTCATATGGATTATTGTAAAAAGGTCTTGCCCTTTTTACAACCACTACTTTTATCACTTTCTCAGTGTAGTATAATGTCAAATATGATCATATATCCTAGGCTTAGTAGCTAGTGATAAGAGATGGTTTATCCAATAAAACCACCATCTCATTTAGATGATCCAAATTTATAAATACCTCTATAGAGAGGGGTTGAATACAATGCCAAGCGATGAATTTCAAGGTAAAGGCTTCCCTATAGAACTTATGGGAGGTAATGAAGTCCCCGTCACAAGCCAAAATGAAATAAAATAAAAATTAATTAAAAGAGATTTATGGTTTTTTCTATATCACCCAAGCCATATGTGTTTTTTGGATATCCTTCACAACATCTCTTTTATTCCTTTAGACTAAGACACTTTGCAATGAAGATGACATTTTTGATCCCATAAGTACTGTATAGGGGATGGGGGGAGAGCATACACGCACAAATTAATCTTTGATCAAATAAAAATAACTAAAAAAATAATTATTTAATTTCATAAAACAAAAAAATGATAAGTGAATTTAATTTTAGAGAACTAAAATTAAATATTTGGTGGTGTTCTTTAGCCCCTTGGCTTTAAGTTTCAAACCTTTGAAATAACAACAAAACTATTCAAGGAAGCATCTAAGTTTTTTATTAAGTACCAAATGAATGTTCTTAATTATTTTTAAGAGACAAAAAAGAGGTTAAAAATATGTAATTAATATTTATTTTATCAATTTTTAAAAATGTCTTTCAAGAAAATTATCAGAGTGTAGTTTCTTTGAAGCTCTTTTGTGAATGAGACAAGTAACTTGGAAAAGAATGCTCTTGGGTTTGGATGATCTATATACCTAAAGGAAAAATAATAAATTATAAACATGTTAGGTTAAAAAAATATCAATAAAAATCTTTCAAAAACTCAAAAAAAATAAACCTATGAAACATGCAAACAACAAGTTATAAGGTTAAAACAAATAAAATCGAACACATAAAACATAAAAACTTGTAGTTAGTATTTTAATCATATATATGGAAATATATATTAGTTTAGTAATAAATTTATATAGGTTTTAATTAAGTCCAAGACACATCTTTATAAAAAAAAATTAAGGTAAAAAATTTTCAAAAAAAAATTATTAGCTTTGTACTAGCCAATTTTACTAGAAAAATAGAAAACAAAAAGTGATAGTCACTAAAAGAGTCAAATTATAAAATACAAATAATATTCTAATGAAAATTAGATAAAATTATTATCAAAATGTTAAGAATAAAATATCAAAAATTCAAAAAAAATTAGTAAACAGATTAAACATAAGATATATTTTAACAACTATTTTTGTTTGAATATGTGGGGTGCACAATCGTATCCCACTGGGCATGCCAATTCAAGGAATTTGTCAAAGAGAGGAGGTCAGATCAAGTGTTAGTCCATAAAAATATGAAATAAAAAAACTAACATACTAAAATATTTATTCCTAGATATTATGGGGAGCTTAATTAAGAAAAAATAATTGAAAACCCAATTAAAATGCAAAGAACAACAATCTTTACCTTCTTTGAGAGTTCCAAATGATTTGTTCATTGGCTTGCTTAGATTGTGCTAAAAGATTATTCATAAATTGTACTTGGCTATCTAAATCTCCTCTTGTCACCATTATTGGTTTGGCTTGGCTTGATTTTGGCATTATAACACTATGCATTTGCTTTATGGATCAACTCCAACACTATAACTCTACTATGTTTCAAACTCCCTAAATGAAGAGCTATAGGCTTGATTTTATAGGATTCAAAATAACTTGGAATGGGTTAAATTATAACATTGGTTAAGTTTATTAACCTTTTTTGAGTTTGAAAGGTGTGTTTGGCATATTCTTAGGATATTCTTTAATATTTTCCAAAAGTGAACTCACAAAAGGTAATGATTAACTTTTAATTTGCTCTTGATATTTTAATTTTCCTTTTTGATAATTGATTTAATTGCTCATGGATGAATTAAATTAGGGGTTGATTAATATTTTCTTAAGATTTGGTGCTAATTAAATTTTTTTAGGGTTTTTGATATTTTTGAATTATTTTGAATTAATTGATGGTGCACTTATTCAATTTAATTTATTAATAGGCTAAATTAATTTATTGCATGGTTATAAAGCCAAATTTGAGACATTTAGAAATTCTTAGGCTAAATGGTCAATGGTTAGTAACAATTGGTCTAAATTTAGATAAGAAACCATTAGTTTCCAAATTTAGGTGTCTACAAACATTGCATATGAATGACCATTCATATCCTCAATGATTTTTTCATAATCATCACCTTCAAGTTCATATTAAAAATAAAACATAGTGGAGTCATCATTAAGTTCCTCTATTTGAGTATCTGAGTTTCCCAAAACACCTTCTTTGGGTGGTTCTTTGAGTGTGTAGAGTTTCAACATTATTACCATTTTTGGGTAATTTCAACCATCATGATTATTGGTGGTGTGAAAAATAAAAGAGTAATGAATAACAATTAGATATACTTTAATATTGATTCAAGGAGTTGGAGAAGGAAATCAAGGTTAGAAATTTCCATGATAAAAAACAAAAGGCCTCTTGGGAATATTTTAATATGGAGTATTTTGAGATTGGGAAATCTATTTAGTCAAAGTCAAAATGTCATTTGTTAATTTTTGAATAAGAGGATTCGCTGAATTATGTTCTTTATTTTGAAGGATTCTTTATTCATCTTTTTAGCCATGATCATATCATATTTAGTTTTCGTGGTTTGGGTTTTTGCTTCATCCATTATTTTTAGATGATTTCTTCATAAAAATAAACTTACTTCAAGTACTTGGGCATTGAGAATTATTTTTCAATTTTCTAATATAGGCATCATAACTTTATGTATTTTGTGGTCAAATTTGTCAAATAAATCTATGAAATTCATCATTGGTTTATGGGAATATATTTTTATTTGAGATATCTAAAAAGGGAATGCTCATATTTGGTAGGTTTTAACCTATTCTCAAATTTATCTCTCATCATTTACCAATATGGGATGGAAACATTGGGAAAATGATGTAACCACTCTATAACCCCTTTAGCTAAAGTTTCCATTAACAATACAACTAATACATCCTCATGTTCAACACCATGGATGGAACATGTAGAAAATAAATTTTTGATATGTTCATTGGGATGTTGTCTCCTGTCTCATATGAATTTAGGGAAATTCTTCCTTGAACCCTTTGAAAACTCATGGAGTTGAGTGCTTAAAGATAGTGGACCTATACGAGTACCCCAAAGTACATTAAAAACCATATTTGTGTAGTATAATACTCTATAAATGAGTATTTATAGTAGATATATGGTTATAATAAAAGACTACTTATTTTATTCTTTCTGGAGAAAGTCTAAAATTGTATTATTCTTACAAGTCACAAAATGAATTGAAGATTCCTCTCTTCTTTATAGAAATTATATATATATTATCAACTAAGTTGCTAATTTTTTTTAGGAAACTCTAATTACTATTATATAATCAATAAGTGTCACTAAAATTTGAGTAAAATCAACATGTTTCTCTTCCTCATCTAGCATAATTGTGAATATTTGGAACTAAAGATTATCTATAACGTGGTTCCAAGTGAATTACCATAAATCAAAAGAAATATCTAACTATGTAGCTTATGTCCAGTCAATATTTAGTTGAATGATTGGGTTCAAATTTCCAAGCATGGTCATGTAAATGACTACAATTGGAAAATAGTGGGTTCTATAGAAGGTATAGAATGTGCCCCATGGTTAGCACCAAAACTATTGGTGAAATATTTGGTATATGATAACAAATCAAGATTTGTTTGTGAAATGTTCTTATACGCAGCAAGTTTGGAATGAGATCCTCAATCTATGGGGTATTGTATGGGTTCATTAAAAAAGTGTGGAACTATCTTTTGAAAGTTGGCACTACCCATCTAAGAATCTTGATGTTCTTTTTTTCTAGAAATTAACTCTTCCCCATATTTGGTGGGGCATATGGAAAGAAAGAAACAATAGAATTTTTAGAAGTAGAGAACTTCCAGGATGGGTGTTGGGTTAGAATATTATTAGAGCAATAAAGGAGAATTTTTCATCACAAAGGGATCCCAATCCAACCTTTCAAATTGATAATCCCTTAAGATCTGAAAGGCCTAATGTGAAAACTGAAAATTCAAGATTAGATGTTAAATGGAATGTCCCCCCTTGTGGATGGATCAAAGGTAACTTTGATGGAGCTGCTAAAGGGAACCCGAGAAAAGCACGATGCGGAAGAGTCTTGAGAGATCAAGTGGGAAACGTAATTGATGCTATTTTTATCCCTATTGGTAAGTCAAATTGTCATATTGTTGAAGCTTCTATAGCCCTTTAAACCATTAAATTAGCTATTGAATCAGGATATTCTAAATTATGGTTTGAAGGTGACTCCCTGAATATCATTAATATCTAAAATAACAAAAATTTAGTTTCATGGTCTATAGAGGCAATGGTGATGGAAATGAAAGCCTTAATTCAAAAATTTGAGAAAGTAACCATAACCCATACTTACCATGAAGCCAATGGAGTTGTTGATTGGATAGCAAATCATGTAGTTCGAGCAGGACACAAGGTGAGTTGGCAGGATACATTAAATAAGAATGTGGATCTTAGAGCACTCATTAATTATGATGCAATTCATTCAAAGGAGGGAAAGATCTTGGAATAGAAAATTAATGATTTGGCATAGTGGCCTCACGGAGGAAGGATTACATTCATTAAACAGAAATATTCTAAAGAAAGTGAAGTGGGTTTTGTATGTGCCAAAAAATAGGTGAGTTTCATTACAAGTTGATATTAGTTGGTCTCATTGCTCAGTAATCAGTGTTTGGCTATTACTGGATAACTATATGGCTTGCAAAATGAATGGTGAACCAAGGAAGTAGGAACCTAAAAGTTGCAAAGATTGGAAGGCCAAAAAAGATGTCTGGAAGATCCTTTAGAGAGGAAAGGTTGTGAGCTACTTGGAATGGCTACATGGTTCAAAACCCCATATAACAATGGCTTTTTTCAAAAATTGGGTCAACGACAGGGTAACCCTCCATGACATCATAGTGAATCTCACTGAGGAATTCATAGCGGAGGTCACGAGGCTTCCAATGGAGGGTATAAAATTCTCTAAGCTTACCAGCATATCTAATGAGGCATTTAGCAAATTCCCAAAGATGGACGCTGAGGAGCAGTAGTTGGAAAAGAGCGGGTATTTCTTTGACCTGAAGCAGATTAAAGGAATCTAGAGAGATGTCTTATGTTGCATCTATGAGTATTTCATACTTGATGGAAGAAGCAACAGAGTCCATAAATTTCATTTTGTCTTTCTTAATCATTTTAGACACAAAGTTAGAATTTCCTTTCCTTTCTATTTGCACTTCTTGCTGCTCCAAAGTTTATTCGCTCATAGAAAAAAGGAGACTCATCCTATATTGCATGAGGGATTAATCCTAATAATAGAAGGTTTCTACAAAAACAAGGCCATTGTCTTAAATCCTTATTCAGATAAAAATAAGGACTCACAAAGTAAGAAGAATGAAACAGTAAAAGGGAAAGAAAAAGTTAAACCCAAATCATCCAGCTTCAAAAAATAGATTGATGATGAGGAAATAGAGTGGGAAAGCACTGAAAGTTCTGAGGAGGAGAGTATGGAGGAAGAGGAAGGAATAGAGAGTGGGGATTATAGCTCTAACGAAGAAGGAGAAGATAAAAGTAAGAATGAGAAAGAAGGGGACACTATAGGAGAAAAAATTGAAAAGAATAACTATGATCTTGAGGAAAATCAGCAAGTGCCAGAGGAAACTGAAAAAGATATGGATGTTTTATTTGAGGATCCTACTTTGAAAACCAAGAAGGAACATCTAGTTTAGGATGCCTATCATGCAATGGATACTAGATAACAAGTAAAGAATGATTTTATCCACAACGAAAGCCCTATTGAAACTAAGGAATATAAAAGAATGGAAAGGGAGGATTATATGAAAAAGGATGAAAACAATCCAAAAGAGAATGTAGAAGATTTAAGTGATGTAGGGTAGAATGATATGAGGCATCCATTTATGAATTTGGCCAAATGCAAAATAGACGCTATCCTTCAAGTTGACTCATGGATATATAAGGAGATAATGGGCCTCAAGAAGAAAATGGAAATATTGGAACGTAATCAGGAAGTAGATCAGAATAAAAACAATAATCTAGAAATGCAGATGAGGGATATACCTATCAAACTTAAAGACTATGAGAACAATCTAAGGGGGCTCATTAAGGAAAGTGGAATGAAGATGGAGGAGGTAACTTCTGGCATATGTACAGCCACTGTGAACATTGGAAAATGAGCAAATGAGGAAATTAAATCCTTGGAGGGGCCTAGAAAGAGAACTAGACAGAGCTCAAGGAAGAAAGCAATGCAAGAGGTTGCTACGTTGGCAGCTATATCTATACAAGAAACTATTGTGATTGGAAAGGAAGTGGTGAAGATGATTTTGGAATTAGAAGAATAAGATCTTTGAGTTCTTACAGTCCTGGTCCCTTTAGTTGGATGTTATATCTGGTTTCATTATTTGGTTCTTTGTTTTCTTTTCACACTGGAGTTTCCAAGTCTCTGTAAAACCTGGGGTCTGTCTTTTGATGATTTTGTATTATGGTTTTAGGTCCTTGTAAAACCTATTTTTGATACTGCTTAGCTTGTAGGTGATAGGTTTCACCTATGGACATTATTGTTATATCCTTCATCCTTTGTTTCAAGGTTTCGGGGTCCCTTCAAAACCTATTTTTACCTTAATCTAAAACAAATCAAGATTTCACTATAGTTTATGAGACCAGAGTCTCTCCTCTATTATGAGGGCATGTTTCATTTATTGAAAAAAAAATAATAAACATAATTATATAAAACATTTACTATTTGAATGAAAGTGGGGGTTCAATAGAAACTCAATCTAACCAAAAATAGAGAAAATTGAGAGCCATAAGAGAGTGAATAAATTTATATTTCACCCACTTACATAACATATTTAAATTAAAATGAGAAATTTAATTTAATAAATCAGTCACCATTCATTCTTAGAACAATGATAAATACATTGACATAAGAAAAATGTAAACTCATTAAGGAAATAATTAGACACAAAGTTTAAGTAAAGGATAAAGAGTGAACACAAAGTTTCCTTCTTCCTCTTCAAGTTTCATGAATAGTGGACATCAAAAAGCCTCTTTTCAATTGCCATTTATTGTATTTATAACAAATGGAATGGAATGACCCTTTCCATTCAAATGTGACCTTTAATATTCTATTTCTTTTCCTATTCTAACTCTATAATTCACTTTTAAAACCAAAAAATATGAATTTCCTAAAATAGAATTAGGACAAAAATAGGAAAGAGAGATAGAGAATAAATTTCACTGAGAAGCTTTATGTGAGTTGGCAACACTGGTGGATAGGTTGACTATTATTGAGCCTTATTTGACTTGATATTTATCATGTGTTTCCTTGAATTTTTAGATTCTCTTGACTGTTTTAATAACTTCATTGCTTTTTAGAATCACAATGTGTGAACCATTTTTGGGAATTGAATGTGAACACTGAGATTTAAGCAAATTTTCTAGTTAGGTGTTTAACTCTTATAATGAAATATGAATTTATTCAAGAGTTTTCATTAAATTTTTATTGAATTTACCTTCATTTAAAATATATTATTTAACTACCTTTTGAAATTGAACTTTCAATTCATCTATAATATGTCTAGAGTCCCATATTCAATATATAAACGGTAATGGATCTCATCTATATTATTTTAAATTAGTTTTATTTTATCTTCACCCATATCTATATCATCCTCTATTTCTTCTATGGCCTTTTTTAGTATTTCCATTTTTTGAAGTTTACATTCTACCCATTTTCAATATGTGTCATCTTGTTCTTTCTTGAACACTCCTCATTTTATTATTACTTTAGATCCATCATGATCATTTATTTCACATCCTTGATCACTTATTCCCAGACCTTTAAGGTGAATTGTGGGATTTGATCTGTATATAAATATTTTGAAATTATTGATTAATAAGGTCATATATCTTCATGATTTTTGAAATGTACTTCATTCTAGTTGTTTGTAAATCATTTACCCATACTTTGAGAGATTTTCCATAGTTTTTGTATTTGTTGATAGTGTAAACAACATCCTTATTTATTATTATAAATTGTGTCGAGACATAAATTTATGGTAATTCAAGAGTTTCCATTGGATGTAGAAAATAATTAACATATCTTTCTAGCTATTTGATAAGTCCTCTAAGTTATTCTTGAGTCAACTCATCTTGTTCAAAACTTTATAGATCCTCTCAATGGTTTTTTAGAGATTATGAATGTTTCCTTCTCTTGTTTCTTCACCAAGTTATATCATTTTTATATTATAATATCCTACCATCATTTCTCTAATATCCTTCTCAACATTTGGTTCATCAATCTTCACAAACTATGCTCATAAGTAATCTAATACTAACCTAGAGGTGGTCTTTGATTTATTAAGTACATGAGTCTTCAATAGATCAACTACCACATTTAAATATGGTAATTCAACTTCAACCACCCTTTTTATTTTCTAGAGCATAGGTTGTACTCACTTAAATGAAATGTCTTTGAAGTTAACTATTTGACTAGTACATGGAGAATGATTAATATGATTTGGAAGAGGAAGAACTTTTTAGGATCAAGATGGGGAATATGGGTTATCTTATTTAACCCCTCTCTTCTATTCCATTTTGGTAGATAAGGATTTGTATTATTGTGTGATATTTAGGATAAGCAAGTTGGGATCACCCAAGGTTTAAGTTGAATATGGTGGTCTTACTGATTTCTTGGGTTGCTTCTTTTTATCTACTACCATATTTTCTTCACATTGATTTCCCAATTATTTATTTGTATTAGTATCCTCATCTCCACCATCACCTAGACTATAAGACCTTGAGGATTCGATAATTACCTTGGAACTACTTTTCCTAGGAACTAATCAAGGATATTGATTTAAAAGAACTAAATCTTTTCTTCTCTTTGAGTTTCTCATAGTTACTCCAACCAATTTATTAACTAACCATTTTTTTGTATGATTTTATACTCTTTGCACCCTCCATTTCAATTCATTTGGTTCTCTTGTTGACTAATTAATAGTTGGCAAAGGTGAATTCAAAATTATGTTAGCATATTCTAGATCAAGGAAATCTAACTTCTCATCTACCATCCCCTTAAGAACCCACTCATCTATGAATACCTTTATTTGATCTAGGGTCATTTGAATCCAATATATTTAGATCACTTCAAATTCATTTGCATAATCAAACTTGTATTCTTTGATATGAGTTTTATGTTCATAATAAAACACTATAGCTATATTTCTCTTCACATACTCCTTGGTATTGATAGAGTCTCTATTAGCATAGGTTTGGAGAGTGACATTAGAGATGACTAATTCTTTGTTATCAACATTCATAGCAGACTTACATATGAAATGGCCTAATTAAATGGGGAATAAAATGTAGATCACATGTTTATATCTACATCATTTACTAATGGATGGTTATTGCTTACAAAGCCCAATGAAGATAACCTTATCATTATCAAACCTTGGAAGTATTAAGGGATTCCCTTCATTACATCCAACTCTGATGTATGTAATTTTTAAAAACTAGATATAGTAGCTACCATATTGGTTAACCAATTTGGATGTTTTGATAGATATCCTCATTCTTTAATATTCTTTAAGAAACTACACTACTCTCATTGTGAATGTATCATTGACCTTGGTAAAGTGTTTTTTTCTTTATTTTAGGGTGAGACATGGAAAATGTATGTAAATGGAAATGCAACTGATCTATAAATCAATCCTAGCTCAGAGAATATAAATCCTAATTACACTTCTAATTGTTGATACATTAGATATTTAGGGTCATGACAAAGATGGATCCACTAGACCTAGCCAAGGGATCTCTTACCATAATAATATCACTAGGGAGGCTTCCAAAGCCTCCATTCAAGCAAAACTATGCAATAAACCTAACTATGTCCTATGTTTTCATATTCACTAAAGTAATAACAAGTAAATTAAAATATAATCTAGTGTTCACCAAATCTTGTGACATAAAGTGGGGGTAATAAACATTAAAACTAAACATGCATAGAAGACATATACTCATGTCAATATATACAAAAACCTAATGCATGGGATATAAGTAAAAATTCATATCTATATAATCTTACAAAGGAGGAACAAAGTTAGGAATAATTACCTTTGATGACAAACCTATCTAGCCTCATCCTCTCCCTTAGACAAAGTGCTTCATAGGAGGTTGTTGTGGTATATAAGGATGACAAGGATAAATCAGATCTACTATACACAACCTATCAATACATCCATTATACTTATACACAATAAAAGATCCAGATCTCTAAATAAAGTATGGAACCCTAAGCTATGCTCCTCAAGTAGAATGGTGGATAAGAAGATGAACAATATATATCTTCTTCTTCTCTTCCTTAATAAATTATGAAATAGATGTGTTTATATAGAGGATCTAACCCTATTCCTTTTAAAAATTTAGGATGACAAGGTTGACCCAATCAACATTATATTGTTATTGACAAAAATAAATTAGGTATCGATGTAGGTTAGATAAAGGTGGACGTAGACCCTAAATAAGTTTTATCAATTAGAATACAGAGTCTATGGGGAAGAAAACGTAACACAAATCATCAAAAATGATTTTAGGCTAGTGAAGGGATAATGAAGGCATAAAAATGATTAGAGAAGGGTGAAAAAAATGAGGCAAAGATTAGGGAAATGTTTTTAGGAAATGGTTGTGTAGATAGCAAGTGGTAGTATAGGGACAACAATTCTATGAAGCACTAATGGTCTACCCACTACTTTCCTAGTGTACCCCTTAAGGCATGCACTAAAATATATTAAGACTTCATGGGTTATTGAAAGATAAAAATCATTAGTAATTGCTAGAGTTTTAAAATGTTTTGTATAAATATGCCTTACTTGAAACTTATTACATGTCATGTAGGTGAAACATATGATGGTGATTCGGTAAAAAAACATAACAACATATAATGTTGAAGTTGAATAAATTAAAATAAGATAAAAATAAGATAAATTAAAGGACAAAATTAAAAAACACATACCTTTACTTACCTTAGTATTGTAGATAAAGAATGAGATGCAAGAAATGTAAAGGTGTCCAATGTAGATAACATTAGATGAACTTGTATAGATTAGATAAAAATATATTTTTTTACCATAAAGACATACTATAGGTGAAAATATTCTATATAATTTAAGGATTCTAGAACATTTTATAGTTTGGAAAAAGAGATAGTAGAGACAAATATATGGTCAAAATATGAAATCTAATGGTAAATATTAGAAAGATAAATAATTTTAAATATTAAATACAAATAAGGTGAAAATTAATTCATTTTTTATTTTTGTTATTCTAAGAAAATAGAGGTCTAAGAGACCTAGTTGAAGGCCAAAAATCCATCATGGTGAGGATATGATAGCAGAGATGGGGAGGACGTATAACAACCACGATGAGTGTAGCAAAGGTAAGAAACTCTAAAATTGAAAATTTTGAGTATTTTTCTTTGAAATTAAGCTAAATATAGAAAATTAATTAGTAGGAAAAATTTAAGTACCAAAATAAACCCTAGAGATTTTTTATGTACGTGAAGGGTATAATAGGGTATTAGGTAGGAAGGACTCGAACTAGTAAATGATTAAGGCATTTCTGATAAATGGTCAAAAATTCATTATGATGGATGAATAGATAAGGTTGAATGCATAACAGTGGATAAATTTATTTTTCTATGATGGGGATAATTGTGTAGCAGTGGGATAACTTAGTTTCTAAGAGAGAGAATATTTACTATGTATAACAAGGTTGATATAGTCTATTTGAAATCATTATAGTATTGTTAACAAAGGCTAATTGTGTACAATAGGGCTGATATAGTATCATAAGGCAATAAGGTGGCTAATATAGTATTGATGTGACCAATATATAGGGATGATTTAGTATCCCAAATAAATTATAGGGATTATTTAGTATCGAATAGATTGATTCTATAGAAAATGAAAAAACTAAATCAAACTAGTTGAGTTTTTTGAAATTTGAAAAATGTATTTTGATTATTTATGACATGGAACTCTGATATATCCTTTGTTATTTGAATTTTTTTAGATAAGATAGAGGTATTGGTGACTAATAGATGCATCATGGATACTTTATCTAATATAATGATTGATAGGTGTGGATAGAGCATGACTAGTTTCACTAGGCTTTAGAGATATCATGAAAATGAGGTGCATCTCAATAAGTGTTGATCTTGTTTCCATGTTCTTTGAAGCATGGGAATGGTTTACCAACACTTTTTTATGGGTGGTGGATGGGTATACATTATAGTTTGATGTCACACTAGAGGATGTCTATGCTTTGATGGGACTATTGATAGGAGGGCCACCAATGATCACAGGGACACTAGATGATCTTGAGGAGAGATAAACACTATCAAAGTGGGTGATGTGTTTACATAAAATATACTTAGGATTGTGGGTTATTATTTTTTATGTATATATCATGCATATTTTAGACAATTATAAGGTCATGATGAAACTTGTGATAAAATGAGTGTTGTGTCACTAGTCAGATGATAAGGTTCCACTATACATAATAACCTTATGTCTATCAATTTTAGATTAGGGAGAACTATATGACTTTGGGTACATCATATAGTTTTATCTCATGCATGATATATATGGGATGTTTTCTATAGGGTAGAAGACCATGAGGTTGGTGGTATTATTGAGTGCATAGATATATGAGAGGTTCACTATGTATTGACTAGCTAGGTTGCCCCACATGGTAGATGATAAGTTACCTCATGTGAATAGATGGAAATAAGAATAGATAACATAGGCCATGTCATGTGTTCCAAATTTATAGATGATCAAATGAGGGGAGATCATGTGGTATCCTTACACATATTGTTACTATTTGGCCTATTTGGTTGATCATGGTGATAGGGTTGGTTCAGGTGTAGAACAAAGGCCATTATAGCTGGTGGGTAGAGCCACAACTAGTGGCATGCTTACCAAGGTAGTTTAGAATCTTTCACCTTATGGCCCCTCTATTAGTGCCTTATTTTTAGGCATGACATTCTAGATATTTGAGGGGGAGAGGAGGAAGAGTATTGATGGAGAGACCTAATATTAGGCTATAACATGTGAGACCATGGACTGGTCAAGTATAAAAATAGGTGAATGGAGGAGGATAGGGCATGGATGTAGATGTAGATATGGATTAGACATCATAACATGCACCATAATAGGATAAATAGTGACCACCTTAGCCACACCATAGACAGAGACACCACTAATAAGAATGGGCATAGGTTAGGGTAGAAACACAAGATGACAAAACAACTATTCCAAGATAGAGTTGATTGATAGAATATCCCCTCAAGAGAGGGTCACAATGTACATGAGTGGTGACTCCTATATATTCACTAGTGGAGAGGTGATATACATAGGAGGTGCTTGGGGGATGAGTCTATGGAGAGATAGTGGTTGGTGACACCAAGAGTGGTGAGAAATGTTGTAATTTTAAGCTTTGATATAGAATACTAGTTGCATGTGGTTATATTAGATAGATTTTGAGACATATATGTGATTTAATATATACATATACATATATATACATATACATATATATACATATACATATATATATATATATATATATATATATATATATGTATGTATACATATATATATATATCTATACATATATATATACATATGTATATATATGTATATATATATATATGTATATATATATATATATATAGTTTTGGATTTCCATATCCTATGATAGAGGAGGTTAGATGGGGATCCCTAGTTATAGCTGCACACCATGACATTTTGAATGGGGTACTGGCACCATATGACCCCACCACATTAGATAATCCTATGGTACTATCTACCCTAGCCTAGGTAGGCTAGTTTAAACTGGTGGGGGAACTTACAAGATAGTTATAAAAACCTAAGGATGGATTAAAACCACTAGCATGGGTGGGATTATGATAGTTACATGCCTAGCAGGCCATGGTTAAGAGACAGTAGTGCACATAGCTACCATGATATAGCTAGGGTAGTTATAGGCCTAGGCAACTAATTTATAGGGATAGGTAATAGGATTGAGATCTAAGACTTCATCATTACAAAATATTATGAAAATGGGATAGTCCCAAGCACCTATGGGCATCATGGTTAGGTCACATGATATGAATGATGGAGCATAGACATAGAGCTAGAGTTATGTATTTTGTATTTTATACCTTATATTATATAAAACACATGATATATGTAGATATTGATTTTGGTAGTTGGATTTTGATCTCATGATTTGTATTTGGTTATGAATGTTGATGCATGGATATATTTATTTCTAGAACATGTATTTTGATTTTTTTGTATATAGTATGGGAAATATATGTGTAGTTTTTTTTTTTCTAACATTATGTGATACACATCCATGGTTAAAAAGAAAAAGGTAAAAATGACTTGTAAAAGTATAAGTAATCAAAAAAATATACTAGACACTTTTTCATGATGGGAAATTTGTAATAACAAAATATGACTAAATATAGTAAAAAAAAAGATGGTAAAAATAGATAACAAAATGTTTTTAACTATTTAATAATTTGAACCAAATTAAAATGAGAAAAATCACACTATATCATGTTGAGAAGTATGAAAATAATATAATAAAATGGAAGGGATAAGAACACCAAATGGTAGGAAAACAAAATAATTAAGTCAATCAATCATACTAGATCATCTTGGGAAGTATAAAAGAGAAAAAAATTGGAAAAATGAACTTAAATTGATCATACTAATTCAAGCTGGGAAATATAAAAAGCTTAAGAAAAATGGTTATATTATTACAAGCAATCAAGAAAGAACAAGATAAAAATTAAATATCAATGAAATAAGAATAAAACATATTATATCAAGATGGGAATCATGTCAATGACGTGTAACTCATGATTAATCACAACTTATCTCAAATTTGACACGTGTAATTTTATTGTCACTTGGGTATTGGATTTTTTTTTTAGGAAGGCCTAGTCCTATCCATGTTCTTACACTACAACTCACTAAGGGAACACCAGTAAGGTGGAAAAAAATATAAAAAATATGTGAAAAGGAATGTTTAGAATGGTATTTTGGTAATTTGTGAGGAAGGCTTGGCCCTATCCAAGGTCTTACACTGAAACTCACAAATGGAATCCTTAGGGGTAAGTGATCAATAAATAAAACAATATTTCTCAAGGTGAAATATTATGATTGTGGGAAATTAAAGAGGGACTGTAAAAATTACAATGTAGGCATCTATGAGAAGACCTTAGGAAACATGAGGAGCACTAAGGACATATAAATACACTAAGTGACTAGTGACCATCAACATACAAAGGATACCTATTCAAAATAAGCATAAAGTTGTATAAGGATAAACTCATGTTAGTTGTTTGAACATGAAAATGAAAATGGACCCACCTTCCCATAATGTGTTCCCCATTCCTTAGGACCTCTTACAAAGATGTCAATCTACTATGATTTTGGGTACTTTTGTGAGAAAGTAGGTAGCACTAAGAGTTTTTTTATTCTTATTTCCCAATATACTAGCCTACTTCACCCCAATGGACTTAGTTTGAAAAAATTAAATAAGGGGAATATAGGGAGATCTGAGATGGACTAGAAAAATGAGAATGTACTGAGATGACCTTTTTCCTAACTAATCACATGGTAAATAAGAACTAAGGGAAGTAAAGTTTCTATAACCAAGTCATAATAATGATTATCTATGGTAGAGAGATAAGGTATCAAATAATCAATATAAAAGAGCAAGACATCCATGTAAATAGATGAACTCATATAAAAAACCATGTAATGAAATAATCATAAGAAAGCATAAGAAAAGGAGATAACATCATCCACAACATATAATGCAAAATATAAATAGCCATAAAGATAGATAGAGAAATGAAAATTTGATACAATATTAAATGATATAAAGTAGATAAATATAAAATTGGATCATATGTCCAATCCAAAATGAATAAGAAAGTGAAGGAACAACATTATTTATTCATAAATCTTTGTAAATTTTTCCACAAACATTATCCATAACATGTGATAAATATCTATAATGCTGGACTCTAACTATAGTAAGGGTCTCATATATATATATAAAGAAATATGGGAGAATACCTCTCATCAAATATCTTTGATAAAAAATGTAGGAATGGTTAAAGGATCATGGCCATGAGGGCCATTATGCATGGGATACTCAGGATAAGGAATAATAGTGAAATCTATGGGACATGAAAGACTCACTGGTGGAAAAGGGACCACATGTGATTGAGGATCCATAGGTGGAGGGATCAAGGGTGGAGGAACCATGGGGGGAGAAGGGGAAGCATTATTTCATGGGAGACCTATGATAAGAGGGATAATAGGTGTAGTAATATTCATAGGGTGATCCTAGAGATGTTTCTAGAGGATGAAACAATGATCGGTGTGATGAGTACCACATTGGTGCCATAGATAATATACTTATCCATATTTGGGAATGTACTTAGGTAATAATTTTGGGGGAGGTATAGCCTTGTCTATAGGTTAAGGAAGAGTAAGACATAAGGTGTTTATATATTATCTAATCTTTCGATATTGAGTAGAGGATTGATTATCTATGCTATGGAATTAATGGAAACACATTTTAGAAGAATTTTTGGGTGTGATAACAAAGGAAGTAGAAAAAAAATCTTAAGGAGGTTGGTAAAATTTAAAATATATATTCTAATGACTAGTAACTATATTAATGTCATAATAAAACTAATCAAACCATTGGGGAGGTAAAGGATCAAGTTATAATAAATGAATTAGGCCATCACTAAGGGGAGGTAGGGAGACTAGATAAGGCTCGACTAAACAAGAATCAAAATCAAAAGTAGGAAGAGACTCAAATAAAAGGAGAATAATATTTAGACTAGGGTCAGTGGAGGGAGGAATAGGATGCATAGAGGGTTGAAGGACAATAGCAAGCATCTCAGAGGTAAGTCAACTATAAGGATCCTAGTATCTAATGAAGTGATAGGGACCAGTCATACCATGATCCATAAGCATGATCCTAAGAGGTTCTTTGGAATATAGAAGTGAATACACCATCTCTACCTTGAAAATAAGAGGAATAATCCTAAAATTAGGAACTATATAAAATAAAATGTGATAATATAAACAAAAACATTGAAATAAAAAAGAATGATAACAAAAGATCTCAATATCTCAAGATTGAACAAGAAATCCTATAGATGGGTTAGCTAAAGTATAACCATCATCATAGTTAGGTGTATGAAAAAAAATTATGTAAGTAGGTATGACATTATCATTTGAGGTGGCATGATGAATAGAGTATCAAGTTTTAGTTAAGATGACAAGAATATCATCATTAGGTGGTTGATAGGAATGCATCTTCATAGAAGGTAGAAGATGTGAAATGAGATGAGGAGAGAGATAAAAAAATTATATTTAGGTTGATATAGTTAGGATATTCATGATCAAAATCTAAGAGTTTAGGTGGTATATTATTGATGAGTTTAGGGTGACCATGGTAACCTCATATAGAGTTAATAAGGAAATTAAAATGTTGATATTATTTGAATGAAACACTTGGCAAGAGTTTAAGGGTTGGAATTATGAATACACCACAATCATAGAATTATTCAAAATTGCAAGGGTTAGTGTCACCTTACATACTATATATTTCACCATTGTGAGGGAACTTGATACATTGGTAGGTAGAAAGGCAATAGCTCTCATGCAATAACTCCATGGCCTAGCAAGAAAGATATTATAAGAGAGATAAAAATTTAAATATCATAACCTTCACTTGAATAGTGATAGGTAGGATGGTGATAGGGATCCAAATATAACCTAAGGGAATAATTTTCCTTTAGTTATATCCTTGACACATGTTTCATGTGGATTTGAGATTACATTTGGAGTATCTAAGGGTTTTAATAAAGTTTAGTGAAGTAGCACAAGTACCTAAACCCTCATCAATTAAGGCATGCTTTACTTGGATGTCACCAATTTAGATGCTTATGAAAAGGGGAGGATCATCTATAAAAATTAAAATCTCATCTAAAATCATAGAAGAAATATGGAATTTGAGAGAGAGAGAGAGAGAGAGAGAGAGAGAGAGAGAGAGAAGTGTCCATTATGTCATCAACATATATATACATCTATTCACATTATTGTAAGATGTTATCTTCTGACCCAAATAAGGTATCTTCATATCCTTATAAGGGAGGATAGGGGATGTTCATTTTGAATAGGAGTTACATACGATGGTTGTGATGATGTATATAAGTTCGCATGAGTTCAAGAAATGGAATTTGAGATGGGAGAATAGTAATATCCATGATAGGATCCCATTCATAATAACCCATGAGGGGATTAATAGATAGATGGGCATAATGTTTGAGGATTTCCTTAGAAGGAGGAGTAGAAGTGGATGTAAATTTATGTTGATATGATGTGAGAGATTTAATAGGGTAAAAATAGGTTTAATATCATGAAATGACAAGGTAGCTAATGTAGGTTTAGCTTGTGATAGATTTAAAGAAGGGGTATTAGAAGGCTGAATATTATTAGCACTGGGTAAAGAGGTTGGATAAATTATAGAAATGGTATGAGAGGTGTTATCTAATGTAGGTGTTGTAATTGGTTTGTCAAAAGAGATAAGGTCCTCTTGCCCCAATGTTTTTAGGTGAGTTGGGGAAGAATCTTAGATAACATGGAAAGTTTGAGATAATTTATGCATGTGGGTAGGGTGACAATCAATGAAGGAACCACCCTTCATATATTAGTCATATTGACAAAATTATCTTTGGAAGTTTGGTAAATAAGACTATCAACATGATTGGTGGAAGGATTAGGCTTATCATTAGTGTCTTGATGGTTTGGAAGAGGGTCATTTTAAATTGTTAGATGAGCATTATCCTAATTCAAAGCTTGATTTTTATTTTTGTGTCTTATGACCTTTGAAGGAAATGTCATAGGCTTGTTAAAATTTTCAAATTAGGGAATCATGGTCAAAAATTGGACCATGGAATAAATTCATAGCTAAACACAATTGCCTACAAGTCTCATGAGAGTGACCCCAGCTAGCATGAAATCAAATTTTTTTTGGATCATACCATGATTTCATATGATGAGTGGGATCAAGTTGCCATGGAAGAGGCCTTGGTAGATACTTTTGGATTTTTAATAAGGATAATAACTTGTGAAAATTCATGTTTCTTATTAGATAAAAATGACGATTAGGGATGTGTGTTGACACAGGAAAGTGCACCCAGTGGCAGGAAAATAGGTTCCTACCCTCTCCTCGCAACATGGAAACTCCTCTCTCACTTGTGGGATGGTGAAGTAGGAGAGGAGAGTCTCTAGTTAAGGGCTAGCTCCCTTTGATGTATCATGTTTTTTTTAGCAAGTGCAAATACATACAGGTATATATATATATATATATATATATATAGCTATATAAACTAAGGGGGATGAAAAGGGAGGAAAATACAGGAAAACAAACTACTCTAAGGAGGTGATACACCAAAACAAGATGACCTTCTCACACCCACTCTCAAAATTAGATAAACACAGTTATACACTTCACCCTTGACAGAAGAAACAATCTGCAAACTTGACAGGGAGGTAAAAATGAAAGATACAAAAAAGGGAGGTTCACCAAAGGTGTTGTAAGAAGCACTCTAAAAATGATCCCCTCTATTCTACACTCCAAAATAGAAATCTTCTTCTATCAGCTACAGATGGTGCCTTGTAGATAGTTGGTGTGTTGGTGTTGAACCTATGAGAGCATCAAAGATAATGATTGAACACAAATCAACACTCAAGACATACACAGAATATCTATCCAAAAAGAGGTATAACTGTGTTTATAGATTCAAGTAGAAATTTTAGTAGGGCTATGCCTTATAAAATTGTGAAAAGATGATTACAAATGAACAAGTTTTCAATATATATGAAAAGCCAAGAGGCCCATTTGGCGCTCCTGCTTTTACAAGTGGCATACGTGTCTCTTCATGAAAACAACAAGTCACTCAAAATATTAATGAGCTTTTCATTTTGCCTACTAGAGAACTACATTTCTTGCTTGGGTGACTTACACAGTTTGCCTTCTCATTAATGTGAAATAGAGGAAACAGTTGTACTACTAGCTGCTATCATTCCAAATGATCAATTCACTGGCACTATCTCACTTGCCAAAGTCACTTATTTAATTAGTGCTAGTTGGACAACTACACACTCATTCCTTGCTTGTCACTTTGTCCATTTATCTTATCTAGCTCATTCGGCCCCTGGGGTGAACATCTTGATGGCTCACTATGTTTTGAGCTCCTTTCCATGGCCATCTCTTCCTTCATTTGAAAACAAATGGTTATTCTATTTCGCTAAATTTGACGTCTCTGCGGTCGTCATGTCTTTGAATATCAACTGATATTTCACCCTCTTAAAATCAATGGCCTCTCAAATGTCATTACTTGAGAACCAATGGTTCTTTCATCTTGTTAATCTTGATAGCTATTAGGATGTCATCGGGTACACATGTCATCATATCAGATCCCTTATCGGCCTTTGCTTTATACCTTTTCCTTGTGGGTGCCCCTTTTTCCTTTGAAACTACCCTTCACATTTGGCTGAAAGTCCTCCACAAGGGAACCTACCCTTTGGGGTCTTCGGCAGGTCTCTTTGTAGGGTTGTTGGACCTTCTGACTTCTCCTCGGGCTCCCTGTAGACAAATTGTCTGTGGACAATTTTCTCGGGTCAATTTCCTTGAGTCTTTTGACTGTGGCTTTTCACTTTGTATTTCCATAGACTTTTGTCTGTGGACAATTTCTCGTGGACAAAAAGTCCATAGAAATTCTACCAGGGCTTTTGACTTAGCATTTGAAATGGTCTAAATTCCTTCAGACATTTATCTGAAGGAATTCCTTCAAGCAAAAGTCGAAAGGAATTTGGACTTAGTCAATTTTGGTCAAGACTTAAACTTTGAACCTGAGCTTTGAACATTTGTTGGGGTCCCCTTTTCTGTGAAGTGCCAACCCAAATTCCTTGAAATTATTGAAGTATCTACCCTCTGAAAGGGCACTTTAGACTTGAAGATCCCCTTTAACCAAAGGGCATCCCTTTGAATCAAGTCCGTTGAACCAAAGATAGGTTCAACGGTTCAATCAAGTGCGCCAATGAGCCTTGAACCCCTTCCTTTAAACCTTTTCTATTGAACCGAACCCATTGAACCAAAATTTGGTTCAATGGTTCAAGGTTCAACTATTGCATGCTGATTTTCCTAATGAACCAAGTCGATGAACCTTTCCATTGAATCTTTTGTTGAACTTAAGCCATTGAACCAAGTACGTTGAACCTAGTCCATTGAACCAAAAATTTGGTTCAATAGTTCAATGGTATGAAGGTTCAACACATATTCATTGAAGATACTTTGAACTGAGTGATGAAACTTTTGGCCTAAACCAAGCAGAGAAATACTAACATGAACTTGTGTACCATGAAACAACTGTCTTTGAATAGCGAAGAAAGAAGGTGAACAATTTTGGCTTGTGGATAAAAAATTGGTCAACAGATGGTGACTCACAGGGGAAGCATGCCTGCCATGCTTATAATCTAGTTGCCTTGAAAATCTATTGGGCATGGAGTCAGATAGTAACCTTGAGAACCAAAAACAGCTCTGTTAGAACTTAGAAATAGTCACACAGATCTACCTCCAAGGAAAAGAAAGCACACGCAAGACTAAGAAAACTACTACTTATACAATAGCACTTAGGGAAAATAGGAAAGAAAACAAGGGAAAATATGTACAAGTGAACCCAAAAAAAATCAGTGGCAATGCTTCAAATGTATCCCATTAACTGGGATACGTAGTTCTTCACCATCTAACCTAGAAAGTTGGAATGCATTATGCTGCTTGCACTAAGTGATCATGTAAGGACCGCTCCATAGGGCATCAAATTTTGTATGTTTTCTAGGCTTAGCTCAATATTCATCCCATTTTAGGACAATGTCTCCTTTAGAGAAATCTCTTGACAAATATTTCTTATCAAAATGTCTTTTTACTTACTATTGGTGACTGGTCATGGAAGCCATAGCCCGATCCCTTACCTCTTGGAGTTCCATTAGCTCACACAACCTGACCTCCAAGCCACTTCCTTCCTCAAATTGTAGTTGGTGGGAGAGATCCAATGTTGGCAATTCAAGTGAGATGGGAATCCTAGCTTCCCTTCCATACACGAGTGTATATGGAGAATTTTTGATTGCTCTTTTTGGAGTAATTTGGTCGGCCCATAGAGTTGTCTTTAGCTTGGCATGCCAAGTTCTCTAGTTGTCCTCCATAGTCCTCTTTATGATTTTAATCAAATTTTTGTTGCTGGACTTAGCTAGCCCATTCCCTTTCAGATAATAATTTGATGAAGTGCTAAGATATATGCCATACTTTAGCACCCATTCACTAGTTTTGGTTCCTAGAAAAGCCAAGGCATTATCTGAGATTATGGTGGTTGGGACCCCAAATCTTGTTACTAGGTCCTCATAGAACTCCAAGACTACGCTTTCATTCACCTCTTTTAGAGTGATAGCCTCCACCCACCTGGTGAAATAATTTGTAGTAGTTAGGACTGATCTGTACCCAACACTGGAGGGAGGATTGATCATCCCTATGAAGTCCAGGCCCCACTACATGAATGGTTGCTCAAATTGAATGGGATGTAGAGGAATGGTAGCCAATCATTATTTTCTATCAAAAAGTGCACACTTTTGGCACTTCCTTATCCAAGCATGGTGTCCTTGAAAAGAGTAGGCCAAAAATAGCCAGCCCTCATTATCCTTGCTATCATAGCTCTAGGGGTGAAATGACCACCTGCTGGCCCATCATGGAACTCAACCAATACCTTATCAGCCTAGTTTGGGTCAATGCACCTTAGGAGGACCCTACAGAAATCCATTCTAAACAATAATTCATCAACTAGAACATAAGGAAGAGACTAGAGTTTAAAATACCTTCTTTCAGTCTTATCAAGACCCTGTGGACACTCACTCGTGAGAAGGAAATGCCTCATGTCCAATGTCCAATCCTTTATGATAGCTAGTTTTTTTGTAGTGGCTACATCATGGATTAACAAGCTATCTTTCCTCTCTTGCTTTAAGTTTGCAGCTAGCTATTCACACAGGCCTCTTCCCCTCACCAGCTTGGTGATCTTAATGTCTATGTCATACTCCATCACTTTGGTAATCCACCCTACCCTCTTTTCATTCAAATCTCAATTGGTCAAGAAATCCATGACACCAGGATGTGGGACCATAAGGTGAATCCTGATGTTAGACAACATATGCCTAAATTTCTTCAGGCTCTACACTACTGCCAAGACTTAATTCTCTACATATATGTACCTAAATTCAAAGTCCTCTAACCCTTAGCTGAAGAAAGCAAGTGGCTAATCAAGGTCATCACTATTATCTTGGGTAATCATGGTGGATATCACCTCCTCATTACTAAAATTATAGAGGTTGAAGTCCTTGCTAAAGTTTGGGTTGATCAAAGTGTGAGCCCAAGTTATGGCATACTTGATGGCCTCAAATTTGTCTTTCATCTGAGATGTCCATTTGAAATCCTCACCCTTTTTCAACATAGGGGTGAGTGGCTTAACTATCTCTACAAAATTTGGAATGAATCTCTGAATGAAATTAATCCTACCAAAGAAACTCTACAGACTTTTCTTGTGCTTTGGTAGGGACATCTCCAGGATAGAGCGAACTCTCTTAGGGTCAACAGACAAACCCTCCTTGGACATAATGTGGCTAAGGACTTTCCCCTCATGAACAACAAACACACACTTCTTCAAATTAAGAGAGATGCCAAATTCCCTGCACCTTTCAAAAATTTGCCTGAGGTGTTATATGTGTTGGCTCACTTTCTTGGATAATACCATTACATCATCGAGGTATACCAACACATTTTTATTTATCAAGCCACCAAAATCCATGTCCATGGCTCACTGAAAGGTATCACCAGCATTAGATAGCTTGAATGGTATCTTCTTATAGGCAAATGTTCCCCATTTAGTGGTGAAGGCTATTTTGTGTTGGTCACAACCTTGCACTAGAATTTGATTATACCCTGAATAACCATCTAGGAGGGAGAAACGCTCACTACCAGTTACCTTCTAAAGGATCCACTCCATGCTCAAGAGGGGATAATGATCTTTTAAAGAGGCTTTATTAAGGTCTCTAAAATTGACACATAGCCTGATCTCCCCATTTTTCTTTCTAACAGGAACAAGGTTGGCCAGCCATGAGGAATGTTTGATTGGAAATATAATTCTAGACTCAATCAATTTAGCCAATTCCCTCTGCATGAGGGGCTCAATTATAGGATTAATAGGCCTTTGCTTTTGTGTGACTGTCCTGGCACCTTATTCTAATTTAATGGTGTGCTGGGCAAGCCTTGGGTCAAGGGCCTTTAAATTGATGTAATCCCAAGCAAAGACATCAGAGAATTTTTAACACAACATAATGAAAGCTCATCTCTCTTGAAATGTGCAGACCTTTCCAAATGCAAGCAACGTATCCTTAAAGATTTTAACCCTTTCATAACTCTCCTCTTTGGTTGTGATGTAGGCCTTGTCATTTCTTAACTGGTCATCTTCATTGAAAATGCTTTCAAGCGTGACCAGACCTTTAAGGAGTTTATTGTTATTCAACTGAATAATCTAATTGCTATATTACTGCTGCAATTTTGCCTGGTTGTGCATTACGAACTCAGTTTCTTCTTGTAGGAAGAAAGTTATCTATTGGTCACTTTCAAAGATCTACCAATTTGCAATGTTGTCTAGGACAAAGGGTTGGACTACCACTTTTAAGTGGCATGAACCATAATCTCAACTTATTTCCCTTAAAACATCAAACTAGGTGCCAATTGCTGCCAGCCTATTAGCCTATCTATTCTATTCTCTAGGAATGGAGGTGATATTAAAAGCAAGGAAATCCTCCACCAAGTCCCAAACTCTATGCTTGTAAGACTTCAATAAGGAGTTCTTGGTTAGATTTAGGCCTCTCACTTGATTTACAATCAGCTCACTGTCTTCCAAGACTTGCAACTCCTTAATCCCTCTTTTTCTTGCCCATTCAAGGCCATGGATCAAAGACTCATATTCTACAACATTACTTATGCAAGATAATTGGAAATGGAAAGATAAAAAGTACTTTTCCTTTGAAGGGGAAACCAACATCACCCCACCACTAGTGCCTAACTTACTTCTAGAACCATCAAAATATAGCTGCCATAGGCCAAGGTCTTCTTTGCTTTCCTTCATTAAATTTGGCATGAAGGCACCCTCTTCGTGCATGTAATAGACTCCAAGTTCTACCTCCTCTATGAATTTGTATGGATCATGTTTGAAGTTATCATTTCCCCACTCATCCAAGAGTAAGTCTGTGACTCCTTCAAGAGAAGATGATGGAGATTGGTCTATCTGAGACTCTTTTGGGTTGATGATGGTGTAACTAACATTTGTTGTCTTGGGTGAATATGGTTCTAGGTGGTCCTTGTAGAGCGGCTCAGACTTGATTTTCACTTTGGTCCCATACTTGGTCCTAAAAACTAGATATGACCAATTCACTGCTAGATAGCCACCTATCTTTGATGTGAAGTCCCTGGACAAGCAAATTGTGAAATATGGAGGAACATCTGCTACCACTATATCATGGGAAATTAAGAATGTTGTGCAAGCATGCAATGTCAAGCCTAAACCCTTCACAATCCCAACTATTTTTTCAGGTGTCCCATCTAGTTGTAGGACTCCTTTGTTCATTTCTTCATACTTCAATCCCATCTTATCAATAATGCACTTGGGCATTACTGAGGTGTTGGCCCCGCTATCAATTATACAATTATGTACCAAGAAATCCCCTATAACCAAGGATACATAGAAAGGTAGAGTTTTCTCTTCCTTCTTTACCTATCCTAAAGTGGAAGGCTACCCATTTGTCATCAAGACATTATCAGTGCTTGCTGGGATAGTTTGACAATCCAGCTCATGCAATTCCTTTCTCAACACATCCTTCTAGCCTAGAAGAGACAATGAATCCCATAGAGAGATATTCATATCTAGCTTCTTCATCTGATCCACTATATTGATTTGAGGACTACCACACCTTAAGCTTTCCTTGGGGTGTATTTCAAGCTGAGCTACAGGCTGAGGGGCTGAACGTATAAATGGCTACCTAAAATTTGGGGCCTTTAAATTGGAGTGTGATGGAGGAGGTGATGTTGTTGTCTAGGATTCTCCCATTGCTCTTCTCTTAAACCTCATGTTGGTTGTAACATAATTAGCCTGATTGTCTATAGCACCCACATAATTCACTGAATAAAATTCCCCTTCCAAATGATTCATCAAGGTAGAATCAGGTTGAGCCTTATTGTTACTCATGATGGGTTGCATTGAAGGCTTAAAGGCCTAAGATTGAGTAGTTGTTTGGTTGTCTGTATTCTAAAAATAGTTCATCATCTCATTTGTATAGACGACCTATTCTTGACCATATCCCATGGTCAAACAGCTTGGCTACTCTTGTACTAAATTGTTCTAAATAGGCACCATGGCCTTAGATGATGAAGAGGGACCAGTGTTGTAATTTTGAAATGGCCTAGTTGTAGTGAGCTACCCCTTACCTTGGTTATAATTTTGAAAGGGGGGTCTATGGGCTTGACCATATTGTTGGTATCCCTGATTCAATCTATTTTTTTGAGCTTGTTGCCTTTTAAGGGCAACAAGTTCATTTGACATGTTTTGCAACAGGCTTTTAACCTTGTGAAGCTCATTTGATAAAATAGAAGCTAGCTTCTCAATGCTAGGCAGGGGCAATTATGGGAGCAACATTTTGAATTAGGGGCAGCAATTCTGGGAAAAGTGGTATGTGAGGCCTAGGGGCAATTTTCCTAGCTTGAACTAAGCAATTTTTGACTACTATGGCAATGTCATAAGCAGCTGGCAGTATATGTCCTCCCATAGATTGGATCATCATAAAAATATCACTTTTTAACACCTTTAAATAGTACAAGAAAGCATAGCTGGGAGTTAGCCTTACCAAGATGGGAATTCTATCCCAAGTCTTTTGAAAACATGTGTTGAAGTCCTACATATACTTGTGCGGAGCTCTCTTTATGGTTGTTACCTACTCAGCAAGTGAGAGGTCATCACTCTTTTCCCCAAAATGATTTGTTAACTAAGTGCCCAATTCATTCTAAGAATGTATGGAATTCACAGGCAAGGTCTCGTACCAGTCGAGAGCCTTGCCTTTAAGAGACAAAGCTAGCAGTCTGATGGCAATTTTTTCTTCTATTATATTGTGAATATTACAAAGGTTGGAAATATTCCTAATATGCTCAATGGCTGTAATAGGTCTCACTCCATTGAAAAAAGGTACATTATTGAGAGCTATTCCCAGAATTGGATCGTAGCATGGGAGATTCAAGGGACTTTCACCATGAAAAGCTGTAAAAGGCAATGCCATGGCTATAATTTGCTATAACTGAGGTCCTACTATAACTATGTTTCTTATAACAGGCCTAGGAGGATTGATTGCTAGATAAGGATGGGTCTTCTCAAATTGTAGTCTTTTAACAGAGTTTAAAGGCAACTCAACAAAATCAAAAGAGACCCCTCTTGAAGATGACCTTGTGGTGACTTCAGGCATAAAAGATTAAGAAATTGGTTTTGAAAATATAGAACTAAAGTTCTTACTAGTGGCATCACCAGATGCTAAAACTTTAATTAGTTGTATCAGGACCAGCATCAATCCTAAACTTCACTGAGTTATCAAGCTGTGTGTCCAACTGGGTGTGCCAGAACTATTGACATAGGAAAGTGCACCCAGTGGTAGGAAAATAGGTTCATACCATCTCCTCACAACATGGAAACTCCTCTCTCACTTTTGGGATGGCGAAGCAGGAGAGGAGAGTCTCTAGTTAAGGGCTAGCTCCCTTTGATGTATCATGTTTGTTTCAACAAGTACAAATACATACAGGTATAGATATATATATAGCTATATAAACTAGGGGGGATGAAAAGGGAGGAAAATATAGGAAAACAAACTACTCTAAGGAGGTGATACACCAAAATAAGATGACCTTCTCACACCCACTCTCAAAATTAGACAAACACAATTATACGCTTCACCCTTGACAGAAGAAACAATCTGCAAACTTGATAGGGAAGTAAAAATGAAAGATACAAAAAAGGGAGGTTCACCAAAGGTGTTATAAGAAGCACTCTGTAGATGATCCCCTCTATTCTACACTCCAAAATAGAACTCTTCTCCTATCAGCTACAGATGGCTCCTTGTAGATAGCTAGTGTGTTGGTGTTGAATCTATGAGAGCATCAAAGACAATGACTAAACACAAATCAACACTTAGGGCATACACAGAATATCTATCTAAGAAGAGGTAAAACTATGTTTATAGATTTAGGTAGAAATTTTAGCAGGGCTATGCCTTGTAAAATTGTGAAAAGATGATTACAAATGAACAAGTTCGCAATATATATGAAAAGCTAAGAGGCCCATTTGGCACTCCTACTTTTACAAGTGGCACACGTGTCTCTTCATGAAAAGAACAAGTTGCTCAAAATATTAGTGAGATGTTCATTTTGCCTACTCGAGAATTCCATTTCTTGCTTGGGTGACTTACATGATTTGCCTTCTCATCAATGTGAAATAGAGGAAATGATTTCACTGCTGGCTACTATCATTCTAAATGATCAATTTACTGGCACTATCTCACCTACCAAAGTCGCTTCTTCAATTAGCACTAGTTAGACAACTACACACTCATTCCTTGCTTGTCGCTTTGTCCATTTGTCCTATCTAGCTCATTCGGCCCCCTAGGGTGAACATCTTGGTAGGTCACTACATTTTAAGCCCCTTTCCATGGCCATCACTTCCTTCATTTGAAAATAAATGGTTATTCTATTTCACTAAATTTGACGTCTCTGCAACCATCATGTCTTTGAATATCAATGGATATTTCACCCTCTTGAAATTGATGGCCTCTCAAACATCATTACTTGAGAACCAACAGCTCTTTCATCTTGTTAATCTTGATGGCTGTCGAGACGTCATCGAGTACATGTGGCATCATATTAAATCCCTTGTTGGCCTTTGCTTTGTATTTTTTCCCTATGACCACCCCTTTTTCCTTTGAAACTACCCTTTGCATTTGGCTGGAAGTCCCCCACAAGGGCACCTACCCTTTAGGGTCCTTCTGTGGGTCTCTTTGTAGGGTCGTTGGACCTTTAGACTTCTCCCTAGGCTCTCCATAGACAAATTGTCTATGGACAATTTTCCTAGGTCAATTTCCCTAGGTCTTTTGACTATGGCTTTCCACTTTGTAGTTCCATAGACTTTTGTCTATGGATAATTTCTCATAGACAAAGTTCATGGAAATTCTACCAGGGCTTTTGACTTAGCATTTGAAACGGCCTGAATTCCTTCAGACTTTTGTCTGAAGGAATTCCTTCAGGCAAAAGTCTAAAGGAATTTAGACTTAGTCAATTTTTATTAAGACTTGAACTTTGGACCTGAGCTTTGAACATTTGTTGGGGTCCCCTTTTCTGTGAAGCACCGGCCCATATTCCTTGAAATTATTAAAGTATCTGCGCTTTGAAAGGGCACCTTAGACTTGAAGATCCCCTTTGGCCAAAGGGTATCCCTTTAAACCAAGTCCATTGAACCAAAGATAGGTTCAATGGTTCAATCAAGTGCGTTGATGAGCCTTAAACCCCTTCCTTTGAACCTTTTCCATTGAACCGAACCTGTTGAACCAAAATTTGGTTCAACGGTTCAAGGTTCAACTATTGCATGTCAATTTTCCCAATGAACCAAGCTAACAAACCTTTCCATTGAACCTTTTATTGAACTTAAGCCATTGAACCAAGTATGTTAAACCTAGTCAGTTGAACCAAAAATTTGGTTCAACAGTATGAAGGTTCAGCACATATTCATTGAGATACTTTGAACTAAGCGATGAAACTTTTGGCCTAAACCAAGCAGAGAAATACTGACATGAACTTGTGCACCCTGAAACAAATGTCTTCAAATAGCGAATAAAGAAGGTGAACAATTTTTTCCTGTGGATAAAAAATTGGTCAACAATGTGGTTTAAAGGGTAAGCTTAATACAAAGCATGGTCAAGAGCAATAGATTGAATATTATGAATGATATCATAGGAATATGTAAAACCATCATTAGTAAAATGATTATTTTTTTCATGAGAAATAAGTACCCATAGAATATTGGGATGGCTCAAACTAATTCATGATAAAATCTCAACTCTTGGCTTGGTCAATGGCCTCTTTCAAAGTTCTTGTAGAGAGAGTCTAGATATGATATTGTAAATTAAGATAGAGAGCATCAATGAATAGATGAAAGAGGTTATTATCTTCCATGTTGTGTTCATACTTGATAGATATGGTCTCCTATCATTTGATGAAATTTTGTGATATTTATGTCTCAAGTTACTTGTAATTAATAAAATGAGCCCAGGTATTTTTAAGGAGTTCACTAGTTTGAAACTCTTATACTAGGGCATTGAATAGATCTTCCAAACTAGTGATGGAATGAGATTCAAGTTGGTTATACCAATATAAAACATATTTGGTTGGGGGTTTTTCTAAAATCTTAGTACCACCAAAAGTGTTTAACTTGACCTAGTCTTTGTATAGATTTCCAAAAAAATTTAAGTGTAAGGAAGAATCAATTGACCCATTATATCTAAAGGTAGGGGTGATACCTCATATATCTATGTTAGTAATTAGAGGTGTAATAGGTTCATTTTTAATATTTTTATTTTCTTTGTTAACAAGAGGTGGTTAAGGGATATGATTTCCATGGGAATCACTAAGGGGGGCTGGGTTGGGAATTTTGGTTGTGCACTCCCCATGGAACTTATTGAGGGTAATTTTTGAGATGAATAAGGTGATTTTGTATTTGAATAATTTGGTTGACATTATTATCTTGGAAAACATTCCTTTGGTTAAGAGTTTAAAATAAGATTTGATGGGTTTAAGTGGTGTTATAGCATGAAAAGCATTATCATTACTATTAGTGGCTTGGGTACCACTGTGAGTGGTGGCATGCATGCTATTAGTGGATTGAGAGGTATTGTTAGAAAAAGAGGCACTAGTGGCATGATTAGCATGTGTTTATAAATATTCACTAGTAAAAGGATGAGAAGAATAAACGCTAGAAGCATGATTACCATGGGTATAAAATGATACACCAGTAGAGGAATTGAGAAGAGTGGGTCTTGAAAAAGGCCCACTAGAAATTAATCCTACCATGTTAGTAGTGATACTTGGCATGGAGGTGGAGGAAATCAAGGAAGAAGAGGTCATAGTATGAGAAGGGGTCAAAAGAGAAGGAAGTGTTTCATAATTAAAGAAGCTATTAACCCCAAATCCGTGTGAGAAGGTGGGGGAAGATAAATGGGTTTCTTATGATTGACCACTTATCATAAGGTGATAAATAGTGGAATGGTCTTTTCCTTGATGTTGACAAAATTCATTAATGAAGAAAAGTATTTATGGAATATAGTCTAATTCTAGCTGATTTTTTGAGTAGAATAAAGGGTTACAAACTGAAAATGCATGAGTCCCATAATTTGTAGTGAGAGCGACCACATGCATAATAATTTCATCTAAAGTAAGAGTCATATGTTGTTTCTAGGAAAAATTATTAAGATTTTCAAAACTCATCATATCTACTAAGTTCAACTTTGTGGTATCCTCAAATAGGTAGTTCATGATGATGGATAAAGGTTAGGAAGGACAAATATGATGCAAAGACAAAGTTAACAAATAGGATATAGAGTCATGCAGGTTGATTGTGTTATGTAACCCAACATGAAGATAAGAATACAAATCATTCAAGTTAACTATGTATTGTAAACAAGAAGGTGAAGTAGGTTGATAAGGATACATTGTCATTTACGTTGACTATGTACTACTAAATAGAAAACTGAATGGGTGGATAAGAAGACATAGTCGTATAGGTTAACTATGTACTACTAATAGGAGGGTAAACCATAGTCTATAAGAGACTATATTGAATATAATGATAATGTTCTAAAATATGGAAAAGTTTTTAAATATAAATGGAAGAAAGAACAAAATCAAACACACAAATAATTAGATCAATGTGATTAATCCAATTAGGGCACACAACATAAGCATTACACCAATGCTAGCCAATTAAAGTTTTGTAATATAACATGCAATGATTAGAGAGAAAACAATCAATTAAAAATTAAATTATATCTAAGTGGTCACCCCAAGTGTTATTATATTATTATAAAGTTTTGATTTTAATGTGATAGGAGAGTTGGCTGAAACATGGAACTAGAAAATAGTCTAAAGCAAGTTTCAAGACATTTGGAATAAAAGGGATATGTGTGGGAAATGGTACAAGATTGTTATTTGGGCCTACCCCTCAATTCATAATCCCACATTTATAAGGGTGTTGGGTGATTTGTTAATATATACCATTAACAACATATTTATACTTGGCTAGAAAACCAAGTCGACTTCCCCCTTAACGATGAAATCCAAGTTAGTAAGCCTTAGGAAAACAAATGTGTTTAAATGCATTTTGAAAGTTAAGTGATTTGGTAGTTTGTTTAAAAGAGTAAAAATAGTGTAACGAATATGGTAATTTTAAAATCACCTATTTATACTATGTGATTTACTTTAAGCATTCAAAAAATTAAAAAATAAATATGAATTAATTACTAGCAAGTAGATGTTAATTCCTTGATTAAGAATAGTACATAGTCAATTCAAGAAACACTATATGTAAATAATAAAAAATAGATTCATCTTGGTCACTACTATTTTTTATAATCAAGGTCTTTAATAACATATTCGAATAGGTTAATTATGTCTCCTAAATAAAATATAGATTATAGAACTAGGTCGACTAGGTCGACCTAGTTAACTATAGGTTTGTAGTTTTAAAGACTACTAACTTGTACAAAATATAACTTAAAGAAGTACTAAAATGATAGAGATAGGGAAAAAATTATCCTTGGTGGGCTTGAATATTATTTAGTTTATAAGTTTTATGTTGTGATGTTTTAGTTTCTATTTCCAAATTCTATAAACTAGTTCAATGAAGTTATGCAAAACCCTATATGCTAAAGAAGAATAAGGAATAGGGTCAACCTATTTGAAATTTTTCATTGACCTGTATTATAGAAAAAATAATTAATAGATAAATCTGATCTATTCAATAGTGTATGATAATTTAGAATTGAAGAAGAGTACTATGTTGAACTATTTAATCCAATCCTATAGCTAATGAATACCTGCATAGATAGAACCTAATCATTTTGGAATGACTATGTGTTTGACCTACACACAAAAAGTTAGAACTATACTAACTGGTTCTATTAGTATAGGTTCCTATTTCAATATAACATGCTAAGGATGATGATAAATAGGGTTTATTAGTTTGCAAAGGACAGTATAGTGAATTCATAAAAACCTAAAACATGACAAAAGTGAAAGATAATAAGATAGGAAAAAACTAAGATTAGCCAAGAGTTATTGAAAGATATATAGCATTTAAATTACATTAATATAGATGAAAATGAAATCATTAAACATGATAACACAAATAATGATTAACATAAGAGATTCGATAGGTTATATGAACTAGAAAGTCAATATTGATCTCAATAAAAGGTCATCAACTTCTTCATACAATTATACATATTTATAGTAACTTTAGTTCTAAAATATTCATATTCTTCTTCATACATTGACACCAAAATTAGGATAATGTTCATCTTCTATCTTTTCACAAGCTGAGAGGATAGGACAAAATACATTAACTGACAACTTCATATATAATGCATGAATATTCAAAGGAATATCCTGCACAACTATCTTATCTAGTTTTCTTCTCCCAACACTTTCTTAGACTTAAAATGTTGTATTTTCCTTAGGCAAAATCAAAATTTCATATATTTATGTGTTAAGTTTATAAGTTTAAAATGTGGGTAAACTATCAAAAGTTATAGTAATCGCTCAAGGTGTCATTTATAATTTTCACCTCTTGCACACTACTTAGCCTCCCTTTTGAGTTTTCAACTAAGTAATGTAAAAAAATACTACCCTTTTGGGTTTTAAATATGTTTTTATAACTATGTGTCCACTCTTTATTGGTTTTAAATCATCTTGGACCCACTTGTTTAACTAGTCATCCCTAATGCAAATTTTTTTTAAGAATTATACAAAAAATTTCAAAATTTGTGCATTGCACAATAGTCAACTAGTAGGATGTGGTGATTGTAATAAAGAATGATATCCAATAGGATATTTTAAATCTATATTGTAATAAATTCATTGCATGATCACTTGTTTAAGTTTGGAAGGTGACATGTACATAGGAACATTAAGCATCAGAGTCACCTCATTATAAAATGAAGCCAAGTCAGTTTTGAATGCATCACAATCTAGCATGACTTCTTGGACCATTCAAATAAAGATACACATTGGTACATATTCTTGATGAGTTCCTTTCAATCCTTGTTCTATGTAACACTTAGGTCAACCTTTGTATTATTAGCTTTTAATTAGATCTATGCACTCAATCGGTCTAACATTTTTACATGTATCTCTGCATATTCCCCTACAAATGAACTACATCATAACTCTAGTTACCATTTGATAAGTTAGTCACACACATTATCTTGAGAATTGAATTATTACTAGAGGGAAAGTTTAGTTTCATCGATTGATGTAGTCGGGCTATGCATGGTTGCGTAGGCTATGATATATGCATTGAAATCTACATTGGAAGAGGTAAGGGAATTATTGAGCTATTGCTTCCAATCCAAATTACTACATGCAAGTTGATGTGATTAAATATATATGATTTCTAATATACCTTGATACTCCTCCAATAGATCAATCAAAGTCATGGTATAGTTCTTCACACTATAGCCCATCTTTTCAAGTGTATGGAGTTGATGCATGGCACACTAGTCATTGGTAAGCTCCACTACTAGGGTCATTAAGCTATGGTGATATGACATGATTTATTCATTGATGACTCATAAATCCAAAGATGGGTAAATGTCTTCAATGGCCTTCACTATTTCATGTAACCATGCCCATAGTTTGACATTCTTAACCTTTTCTTAGTCTCACTCTTTCTCTAGCGAGACCACTTTAGTGTGATAGATTCTTGAAATGTTGTGGCTCCCTCCAATTATTTCTTCAAAGGTAGGTGAGAGACATTTAAGGATTGTTCCTACCTAACTAGAATAGTGTCCAATGTACTAAATGTTATTGTAGGATCCTGTCATGGCATGGTGCTTAGAGGAAGGGAGAAAGTGGTGCATCAAGCAGTGATTGTTGGAACATCCCAAAGCCATACACATCTTAGTAGAGCTTGTGGTAGATGAGTTTATGACTACATCATGGTGGGTAATTATTGCTATTCTATGGCCTCTACTACTATATTTTCTTACTATACAATGTCCTCAGCCTTCTTCTATCTAGTCTCTTCTTCCTCTATTTTCCTTTTCTCCTCCTCTTCTTCTTGTTTCTTATTTTTATCTACTTCCTATTTTCTATGGTATTATTACTTCCTCTTTTATTCCTCTTCATTTTTCTATTTATCTTTGTCTTCCTCTCTCTCTTTATTCTTTCTCTCCTCTTCTTTTAACTTTTTCTTCCTTTTTTTATTGTTTCTTCATGTGTTCCTCTTCTTCTTTCTTATTCAATTCCTATTCCTACATATCTTGGGCTTGTGCCTAAGATTGTGCTTGTGCCTATGCTTTATATTATTACAAGACTTCATCATGTTGTACTTTCATCTTTCCATCTTCTTCTACCTATTGTTGTGATTAGGATATTATGTTTTTTTACTGCTTTTATTTTACTTCTTTTTCCTTCTCTCTCTCTTCTTATGCTTGTTGTGTAATAGCTACTTTCTAAGATTTTTGGGCCATCTATTAAGCCTTTTTGAACTATTCCTCTACATCATTGGATTTTTGGGGGATTTTTCTTCCTCAACTTATTACATTTCTCATTATTTATTTTCTTCCTTATTTTTCTTCTTCTTTTCCTATTGACATCTACTTTTGATAACACAAGCAACTTCTTCTCTTGCAACCTATTGTTCTTTTTTTATGCTCTATTCTAGTGAAATTTCTTCTTATTCCTACACCTATGATGATGGTGGAGATTTCTTAGGGTGCACCTTTGATCTAGGAAAATATTTCTTCTTTTTGCCTATGATGACCAATCTCTACCATGGTGGTGGTGCAAAAGATTTTAGGGTAGGTTGTGCTTCCTTCTCAATAATTAGTTAGGTAAATGTAAATTCTTTGAGTATAGGCGAGACTATGTTATCTCATTTCATTCATAACCTATACACAAGTGGTTTTGGTGGGCTCTCTGATAAGGATACAAAGACAAAACTTGGTTTAAACATTAGAGCAATCACTAGTGGGAATAATTCCATTTTACATCACAGTTGTTCCTCCTCTTCTTTAAATATATCCACAATAATGGAAGGTGGATAGGTAGGGAGATATACCTATAGTTTTTATAGGACCTGATTATGGATTTTCATGGTCTACATCACCTTCCAAAAAATAAATTCTTTTTCTTCCTCCTTGTCATAATAATATCTAGCCATGTCTGCTAAGATGACTTGGCATACTTCTTACACATCAATTCCCATTTTTATGAGATCATATGAACCAACTATCTAGGGTACTTTTGGTTATCCTTATATTTTGTTTTACTACATGTTGTGCACTTTAGAGTGGGTAAAACTAAGTGAGGATCTACTTTGTGATTCCCCTTTTACTATTGTGAACTAGATGCTAGTTATGATGTTTACACCACATGAATGTCTATGCCCAATGGTATCGATTTCAAAAGAGTTACTCACCTTTATTCATGCTTATTTTTTTTGGCCACCTTAGCTTGTGCCATCTCCATTGTGATGAAAAATGCAAGTGGTTTTATGGGTGAGCATGATAGCTCATGGATTATAATGAAAAATCCTTTTAGGAGTAATATGATGTTGGTATGTTGTCATTGATATTGGAATACATCTAGTAGGACTCAAGGGTATGTTATAATGAGATACAAGCACTCCTCCACCATGATTTGAACTTACCCTCATGTGTGAGGGCTCCTCATTCCTACTTTTAGATAATATTATGGAATTCTTGTGTTGGCCAGTAGTCTATATCAAGGTGCACTTCCCCCTTGGGCAATTTCCACTATGTGAAATGAATGAAGAGGATAAAAAATAGTACTAGAATATTTGTCTTGGTGTGGTTTGACACTTGTCAATGTTTGTGATCAATTATTTTACAATTTTTTTTGGCTAATTAAATTATTCACCTTAGTGGATTATCTTATGTGAAATGTACATAACTCCCTTTGATATCTACTTAGCAAACTTGGTCATTTACTAAAATCACCTAGTGATGAACTAGACAAGGATGCACACAAGTTCATCTAGGATCTCATCTATCAATATTCATCTATTATATTACACATATAGGTCATGGACTTCTTATATAATTAGTGTTGTCTTGGTCTTATACAAAATTAGTGAATCCCCTTATGCAGGCATGCCAAATGCTTGTGATATGGCCTGTGTGTTAATGATGACCATCTCATTTGGTCCCAAATAGATAGATCCATCATTGTACCATCCAAGTAATACTTGAACAATTTCTCCCAGGTTACCAAAGGTTGGCATTTATAATAGGTGTTTGACATCTATATTATAAAATCTATGGGGAATTGCAAGGGTGAGTTGTTATGCAACACCTATAGGGTCTATTAAAAATATCTTCTACTAAACTTCATGCAAGTATTGGAATGAATCTTGATCACTGTATTTTATTTATTGAAGCACCATGTTAACACCCATGACTTTATTTTTTAATTCTAATAGGGTTTGAATTATTAGCATAGTATCCATGATTACATGAGAAAGGATTTTAATGCATTTGAGTGATTTATGAATAGAAAATAATTTTTATATTTAATAGTTATAGGTACCAAAAATGTGCTAATAATGAAATTTGAACATGGAGTTTGAACTTAGCTTTTTATAATTTTTGCGCCTCTCTAATTTTGCATCAAGGCCATGCCTAGTTTTCCACTCATCTTGAATACAATGGTGGATGTGGTAAATAAATTCCATATCAAGCCATTAAATTATTTAGTCATTGGTGCATGTGTGAAATTATGATGTTAATCCCTTAGGTGTCTATATGAGAGGTACAAGCTGATAATGTTGAATAACCACCAATTTTTTAAAGATTGCATTCATCAACCCTTGGATCCTACATTTATTTCTAGTGGATGATCATTATCCAATGGATAATTTTTAGATGTGATGTTTTAGCTACTTTCCTAGATTTAATATTTTTTGTGAACTCCCCCTTGACTTTCCCATTAGTACACATGGCTCTTCTTGTGCATGTCTGACATACTCAATGCTTGTTTTATGTATTTCACCATTATTATTATTGAGATCATATATAAATAAATAAATATAAAAAAACACACATAAAAAAATTAAAAATAAAAAAATCATAATCTACATGGTGTTACTTAACACCCACTCAGCTTGTAGAATGAGATCAAATAGACTATTGGTGGTAGGGCTTAAGATTGTAGCCATTTAATCTCGCTAGAAATATAGTTACCTATAGGTCCCTTAAGACTAATGTTCCTTGCTATTTAAGTCATTAATAATGTAAGTACCTTTCTATCTTATTTTCAATTTTCTTTGGAATGCTTTGAACTAACTATCATACAACAAAACTACCTATTGTTTATAGAATTGCTTATGTCATATATTTTTATCATGCTATGCTTTTTAACTTTTCTTATGTACTTATTACATCCATGCTACTATTATTCTAAACTCATCCATTCTATTCAATTATAAGAGTTGATTAGTAAGATATTCTCAATGTCCTAAATGCATGACCATAGTGATGCATAGATTGGGCACTAGATACTCTATTGACATGACTATTTTTCACCATACACCAACTAAGATGGTGTAAATCTGGTAGCTATTTTATAATTTATGTGATATGCCCATAAGATCATATGAATACAATATTACCATTCATCATGCTTAAATTTTTAGATTTTTATGAGTATTTTCCCTAGTACCTTATTTGAAGCTTCAACCTAGCCACTCACATGGGGATGATAGGTAGTGATTTTATGATTCACAATCTTGAACTCTTCTATCAAATATCTAATAGTATTATTAAGGAATTTCATTCCTCTATCACTAATTATTTTGATCCAACATCTAAACTTAGTAATGATGTTTTCATATAAAAACTTTGATGCATCCTTCACATCACATCTAAGTGTTGTAGCAGCTTTAACCCATTTAGAGAAATAGTTTTTCATAGTAATGATATAACTAGCCTTTCCATGCTTTCTTAGAGGTTTGATTGGTCCTATAAATTTAATACCCCACTATTCAAATGGTTACTCTACCAACAGGGGTTGTAATGGCATCTCATCTTTCTAGAGTGGTATTCCCATATGTTGGTAGACATCACAATGCTATGCAAATCTATGTGCATCTAGAAACAAATTAAACCACCATATTATACTTTGTAGAATATTTCTAGTAGTATCCTCTCCTACTAAATATCCTCCTATGAATCCTTGATGATCTTATTCTCATAGTTGAGACCGTTCATGTTTGAGAACAACCTTGTGTAAGACTCATCATTTGGATCAACTCATCTTAGAATGGAAAAGGGTAGTGGCCATTATTAGAGGCACTATTAATATTTATGAAATAGACACACATTCATATTTATCCACTCTTTTTATATATGAGAAGTAAGTTAGTGATCCATGTAGAGTGGTTGATTAGGAAAATGATCTTAGCTGATAGGAGCTTATGGACCTCCTTATGGATAATGATTTTTTTCCTTTATATAAAATATTTTTGGTTAGGTTTGAGTGGGATGGTATGTATGATTAAACTTGGTTTGAAGACTCTAAATTATCCATAGGCATAAACAATAACATATTTTTAGCATATCAATAACCTTTTGAGTTTTTCATTCTCAACTAAACTAAAATATGGGCCAATATTAACCTCTTGATGTCAGTCTATCGATCCCAAGTTGATAGTCCTTAACCATTGGTATAGGTTTACTAGTCTCTCTGGTATGTGTTCAAACTTAGCAAGGTCAAACACTCTTTCAAGGGAGATTATAACTTTTATAAATTGGTTCTCTTATAGGTTCATGATGTCATCCTAATAAAAATCTTCATTTTTAGAATCATTTATATTTAACTCATATATAACATAGGCCAAACCCATCAAAAAATTCTACTAACAATGGTGTGATGAGCATGGAACACTCCTAGAAGAAACTATGCTAATATGGTTATCGGGATAGAGAGACATTGAAACATGGTTAGACTAGAAAGTATGTAATTTAACGGAAGAGTAATATAAAAGGATTGGTCTTACCACAAGTGAAATTATTTAGGAGAATATATACAAAGAAATATATGATTTTTTTGGTGTGAGATACCCAAAATTCTAACTAACTAATTGACAGGACTAGAATACTAAATCTTTAGTCTTAAAATGAAAGAAACAATTACTTGGATCAAATAGAAGATAGACTAGTTGTTGAAATTAGAAACTTACTTAATGAGAACAATAAACTATTGGGTTACCACCAACATAAATGGGTAAATCAAAAAAATATTATTATAAGAGTATATAGCATTTGAAGTTGTGTAAGACCATTTTTTCAAGGAATTAGAGGAATTTTTTTGTAGCAACTACCTCTCCTAATAAAGATGTTGGTTATGGATAAGGCCATGATGCCTACTCTAGCTAATATGGAGTAGTCACTTTGGGCATGTTGGGGTATGTGAAAATTATGGTGAATGATGGATATATCAGTAAGTAAATCTTGAACATAAATCTAGAATAGAGATTTGAGGGAAGAAGAGTTAGAAGAAAAATATGCATTCAAAACAAAAACTATGATAGCAGAACAAATGAAATAACTAGAAGAATACCCAAGTGGCTATGAGTAGAGGTAATATTAGTAGGAGATAAGATGATGAATTAGTGTGAAAATGTGATGATCAAAATGATGAGCAAAGGATGAAGAAAGAGGATGATTAATGCTAGTAGATAGAATGAGAGGGTGAAGAATGAGATGAAGATGAGATGTGCAAAGAAGAAGTAAATAATATTGTATAAGTAGATCACATAGATAATAAAGGTAGTATGTAGCTACAGCAAAGAAGAATAATTACAGAAATAAATAGAGCATTGTCATAGGTTAAATGCATGTTCAAGCATAATAGAAGAAGAAGACATAGGAAGGAACCATTCACCAGAAGAAAACACTTCCCCATAGCCTAATATTCTATATTCTTGTAAAAGATTTTAAATAGGTAGATAGGAAAGTGATAATTGGGAAGTGCCATTTTTAGAAAACATGAACCATTAGGGTAATAAAATTCATACTAAATATATTAAAAAGGTTTTGAATTACATATAATTAGTTGAATCTGAACAACACAAAGAAGAAAGTGTAGGTAAACCAAGTGTGCACAATAATTATCCTAGTGTGTATAGTAGTACATAGGTAGGATCACTCAGAATGCAACCTTTTTAAATAAAATTTGCATAGAAGACTCCATCTATACCTGTCAACATGATGACTTATGTAGGATGATTCATAAACTTATCCCATTATGATGGGCCCATAGATCCTAAATAGTACCCACTAACTTATAAAATTAAATGGCAAGCTAAGGTTATCACTAATGAATTTGTCTAAAAGTGTGAATTAGTAGGGGAAATATTTGGTAGAGTATTGGAGTTCATATACCAAAAATACCTTTAGTAGGCAAGTCTAAAATGTGTTGAGAACTAGCTTGCCATAGAATTCAAGGTCAATAAATGCACTACTTAGACTATACAAGACCAGAAGGAAATATGACAAAAGTCTAAGGAATTGGTCTATGATTACAAATATAGATTACTTAATGTAATTAATAAAGTAGAGTTTACTTTAATAGATAAGGAAAAAACCATATGGTTCATCAAAGGATTACACCATAGAATTGGTTTTTCCATTGCACATACTTAATATGATACCAAAGCAAATGCCAACATTATTACCCTACACATAAAATAGATTGAAGATTATAAAGAATCTCCTATTACCAATTCCAAAATTGAAAATACACTATAGGCTTTCATGAAAAAAATGGATCAATTCCATGAGGTAGATACACCTAAATGGAATTTATGGTGTACAAAGTGAAAAAAAGGACACTATAAAAATGATTATCCTAAAGTCAAGATAGAATTTTTTGAACTCTAGTGAGTAGTAAGGCATGCCACAATGTAATGCCAATTTCTATATTAATATATCAAGAACCCATAAAACCTATATTATACTTTATAAAAGTCAACTAAAAATGATGAAAATAATTTTAGGGATTTATAGGAAATGAAGGAAGGCATCACTAAAAATGTATTCACCATCATTGTATAGTGAATGTCCTTAGTGAAGCTGATGATCTCAATCTAAGAGGTAGATAAAGGTTGTGTGACCTAGATGGGTCCATAATGGATTATGAGTTCACCATAGTATCAACCTCAAGGTTTGGCTATACAGACCCCTTCTTTGGCAATCTAGATACCTCCATCCTCTTAGTATTAGTTTGCAGCACCGTGGAGACCTATATCGTATCAACAACAAACAAGTTTGGCCCCACCAGCTGTATAACAAAAATTTAGGATTGGAAATAATATTCAATAGGACTAAAATTGGAATACTACATGGCCATAAGTAGGGTATCAAGGTAGATATCATTCCAATAGAGGAGGAAACTGAGGTGGATATAAAGGATGATACTAGTGGGGTAAAGCGAATAACTATTAAAGACCTTTAAAATGCTACCTATGTATAGAATATAATCATGTCCAATGAAATTTACCAACGAAACCACAAAGGTAGTCATACTACATATATTACATAATCTCTAACCATCATGACATATAATATTTCCATATTTTAGAAAAATAAATGAAGGAAAAAAGTGTTCATAATGTGAATATGGTGAGTTTGTATCCTAAAGAAAATGCATTCTTAAATGTTGTGACATGAAAATAGTATATAGACTAGGTGTTTCCTCCACTTGAAATGTGATAGGATCAAGGGATCCAAAAATCTAAATAGGATAAGTACCTATATCTAACTACAAAAAAGAGCCTCATGTACAAATCTATACAAATGTTAAAAAACATTTAACATCAAGAGACTACTGATGGTGATACTTTAGAAAATGACACAAATGTATGGGAAAATCATGCACATTATACATCAAGATGGATTTGTCATTATGCTTAAAAATATCTTAAAACTATTAATTAAATTATGTAATGAGGATATCTCATAGAACATCATGAATCTGCTATATAATCTACTAGAATATAAACTATAAGGCCAATAAAAGATAAAAAAACTAGTCTAGTATGGTAAGATGAAAAATCCCTTGAATGTTGATGTACAAATTAATATTAAGGTTGTTGGTTATGATATTTTGAATGCTATCTTTGATTTTGGTAGCATACTTAATATAATTCCTATATATATATGGTAAGCTATCAGATGACCTACTATAAGTTACAACCCACTAACTCTAAGTTTGGCTTATTATGGGAAGGTTGAGCCCATTAGTAGACTAGAACATATCAAGATCCAAGTCATAGATTTATCTTTACAAGGTTACTTCAAATTCATACACATGGAGATGTAGTAACACATTACCCTATTTTGATAGGTAAGAAGTAGGTATATGATGGTAAAATGACTATCAATACAATGCACAATCATCTTGAGGCACATGAAGGCGATAAAGTTGTCATTTCTCTCAATGGATCACAAAAGCCTTATATAATTCTAACTAAACTACATTCTCTATATGATGTGAAAGAAACTAGTTAGATGAAGGTGAATTCTAAGGAAAACCCAAAGTCTTTGTGCATAGATAAATGCAACTATTTGTACCAACAGACCAAACCTTAGGTACAATCATTACACTCAAAAAATTAATACATCAAAATAATGGAGGCCAAAAATAGTAGATACATAGCTGGGAGTAAATTAGTTTGTCATATAAGAGTGTGTGTCTATGTATATAAAATCCCCTACTTAGTCAGAAGTTGATTTCATTTATCAAGATAATGAACACATGTAGGAATAAATATAGATGACAAGGGTAGGAAATTTTACATGTGAAGTATCTTCATCTATTAGTGGTGACTCAGACACCTACCTCCTTAATTGGGCCTGAGGTGACCATGAACTCTAATTGATGGGAATGGTATTTCTACATGAGTGATAAGTTTCTATGTATTATGGTCTTTCTCAATGTTTTCATTCTATGATTACAATTTCATATACTGACCAACAACCAATGAGTTGTCACTCTAAATTATACCTTAAATGGAGTTACTATGACATGGTGGGTAACTCATCGAGATAATCAACTAGAGTGAGATGATGATTACGAGCTCATGATTAGGAGGTTTGAGCTACCAAAATTTATCACACCAATTGGCCATTCTTTCAAAAAGTTAAGTGCCCCAAAATTCATATACATAAATGTGTTGAATTGTAGAATGAGGACCATATGGCACCAAAGTATTGGGTTCACATTTTCCACTATACGCTTGCTCTATTACCACTAACATGGTACATGAACCAAGAGTGATTAATAGAGACCAAAAATTGAGCAAAAGTATAGAGTGATTTTATATAAAACTTTGTGTTTGAAGATCAAAATGCACTAGTTCACAATGCACTATAGAAACTCAAGTAGTTTTTATGCTACGAGTTCACAAAAAACTTGAGGACCATAATAGAATCTACTATGGAGAAGAATGTATATTCTAATCTTAATGAGGCACTACAAATGTATAAAGTTGATAATAATGAATAATAAGATATGATGCATCCATGTCATCATGTATAATATGAGGTAGAAAACATTAAGGATTCAGATTCTAATGGTGACTTGGATTTTAATTATTTATTTGAGCCTAAGTGATTTGTATAACCACTCAAGAACACTGATGCAAAACCCAATATAGAAGATAAGTTACATAGTATCCAAATTCCTAAAATAAAAGGGTAATGGAGTCTATAAGAATCTATTGATGTATAAAAACTCAAAATTTATCAATAACACCTCAAAATGCATGTTACAAACATCAGGACAGAGGATGTCCCAAAATTGGCAAACATCAGTGAGTATTGGATGGAAGTTGTGATCTATAAAGTGTTACAAATTTTGAGGGATGATCAAGATGTTTTTCCTTCAAAATTATCAAAATTTAAAGGTGTTGATCCATCTCTTAGTGATATGCACATTGAATTAAAGGAGTGTGGATGGCCTATAAAGAAGCAACCATATAAGCTCAATCTAAACATGAAGATAAAAGTAAAAAATGAATTGGATAGAATGTAGGATGTAGGAATCATCTATTTAATATAAAAGGAAGATTGTGTAAGCCTCATGATAGTTCAACCCAAGAAAATAGGATAAATATGGGTATGTGGGGACTATCACATATTGAACAATGCTTGCGTAAATGATCCATTTCCAACTCCTTTTATAGGTGAAGTTTTGGAGTCTATCATAGGACATGAAGTTTATTATTTCACAAATGATTGTAATAGATATCATTAGATACTGATCATGGAATAATATAGAACCAAAATAACATTTTCAATGGATTGGGTTTCTTTTTCATACAAGGTCATGATTTTTGGCCTAAATAACACACCTATGGTGTTTTCTCATGTAGTGGATACAACATTTAAGGGTTTCATTCATAAATTCCTAGAAGTTTACCTTGATGATTGGGTAGTCTTCTCTTTATTCAAATAGCATGTTTTTGAGCTATGTTTAATGTTGTAATGATGCCAAGCTCTACTCATTGATTTGAATCTATAGAAATGTTTATTTTTCACACCATTTAGTGTTTTTAGAGTATACATAGTCTATAGAAAAGGCAATCTAGTAGACCAAGTAAAAATTATAGTCATCCTAAGTATGCTTCCACCTTTTAGTTTCACTGAAGTATGTTATTTCCTAGGGATACTATCACAAATTTATCAAAGGATACACAACTATTTCATCTCCACTAGAAACTTTACTATACAAAAATGTGAAGTTTGTTTGGACTTTAGAATATAAAGCAACTTTCATTGAGCTAAAAGAATGACTAGTTACTATGCCCATACTTATCTTTCTAGACTAGAGTAATCTTTTTCACATACATGTGGATGCTTTAGGTATTGTAGTTAGTGATTTTATATCACATCTTAGAGATGGTGGGATTGACCAACCTATTCATTTTACTATCTATAAACTATCTGATGTAAAAAAAAATTATACAACCATGGAATGGTCAGTATTGGCCATTGTGTTCACACTTTAGAAATTCTATCACTATCTATTGGAGACTCTATTCTAAGTCTGTACTGATCATCAAGCCTTGTGATAGCTTGTCAACAAGCTGATGCTAAGAGGATGCCTCTCTTGATTATTGATGTTATTTAAAGATTTTTAATTATATATAAATGTAAATCTAAGAAGAGAGAATGTAGGAATAGACCATCTCAGTCATATACCAAATGGGGAAGAGTTGAAAGAATTACAAGAAGACACTCTTGATACTCATATTTTTTATATCCATATGATTCTCAAGAATTTCAAAGTCATTGCTAAATTATTTGAATAAGGAGTCTTCCTTATGCACTTTCAAGATCATGATAAGTAGTTTGTGACTATAGTACTATTTTATACCATCGTTAATGGGTTTATGTATCACTTAGGGAAGGATGAAGTCTTGTGCAAGGTTGTTCTGGAACATGAACAACCTCAACTCTTGAAAGAAGCTCATTAATGAGTCATAAGAGGACATTTTTTGGGATGAGACGCAACTATAAAGCTACTAAAAATTGGATTATGGTGGCCAAATTTGTTCTAGGGTACACATAGAGTTGTGTAATAATGTGATGTCTACCAATGAATGGATAAACCATTACAGAAAGATGAGATGCCTTTATAGCCTTTATTAGTGAAGTAACCTTTCAAACAATGGGGAATTCATTTTGTCAAACCAATAAACCTAGTAAGAAATCACAATAAATAAAGGTGCATCATTACTGCAACTAATTATGTTACTAAGTGGGTTGAATCTACTACAAAACCTAGCTATGGTGTGAAGTATGTAGTGAAGTTTCAATATGAAAATATCATTTCAAGGTTTGAATGCCCTATAAAATTAGTTATTGATAGAGGAAAACACTTTTTAAATAATACCATCAATTCTCTAACTAAATAATTTATGATCTCTCATCAAAAAATCACTATGTATCATTTACATACCAATGTCTAAGCTAAATCATCCAAGAAATTAATGGGTAAAATACTGACAAAGATCTACAACATCAAGTGGGATTATTCATAGGATCATATTCCTCCAAATTTTTGGTCATATTTCACAAAGTACAAAACGGATACATGATTTACACCATTCTAATTGGTGTATGGTTTAGAAGTAGTCATGTTGATGGAATACTTAGTACCCAATCTATGTATTACCATGGTCATGTGACTCAGAGATCATGAGTCTCTTACTAACCAACTAACTGAACTAAATTAGATGGATGAGTTTAGACATAGAGGAATGTGGATGTAGGAAATTCAAAATCAAAGATAGAAAGTGTGGCATTATAGGAACTTGTGCCAAAAAGTATTTCACAAAAGATTAGCTAGTCCTATTATATGATAGTCATTTCAAAACATTCATGAGAAAGCTATAAATATGATGGAAATGGTATTATATTATACATCACTTAACATATCAAATAACCATGGTTTGAAGTTATTTACAAGGATCCATGTTATTGAGGTGGGTAAATGTTTGTAGGCTTAAGCCCTACCACCAATAGTCTACTAGTCTCATTTTTGAAGTTGAGTGGGTGTTGAGTAACACCATGTTGATTAGGATTTCCCTATTTTTTCATGTTTATTTTCTATTTTGTTTGATTGTAGATAATATTAGTAATTAAATTGGTGAATTACAAATACCAAGCATCACATGTGCTAGATAGGTGTACGATGATCCATGTGTGTCACTAAAAAATTTAAAGAGGAGTGACTAACAAAGTTTATGTCTAGGAAAGTTACAAAAATATCACATCAATAAGATATCCATCAAATAATGGTCATTCATAATAATTAAATTCCAAATCCAAGGGTCAATGTATGTCATCTTCAATAAATCAATGGCTTGTCAACATAAACTACATGTACCCTTGTATGGACACCAAAGATCATAATGGTGTAATTCCACAAATGTGTTAATGACTAACTAATTTAATGGCCATATCTAATATCAATTTGCCACATCTACCATTGCATTCAAGATGAGTGGATAGCTAAGTGTAGTTTTTATGTGGACCCTAGTAGGCATGAATTGTATAAAATCCAAGTTTGAATACTAAGTCAACATTTCATCCTTGATCATATTTTTCATGAGATATAAATATCAAAGATTTGAGCTATTTTATTAAAAAGAGAACACAAAGAATTTAAATTTCATCCTTCACATAGCTATGGATGCTTCACTATTGATCAAACATCTCATTGATGCATAAATTGAAGCTATGGGTATTGACATGGAACACTAAAAAATAAAGTACAATGATCAAGATCTATTTAACTACCTCTATCAATCTAATAAAAAGTTATTTTACCCTGATCTTATTGATGTTGCATAACCACTCACCCTCGTAGCTCCCCATCAATTCTAGAATATAGATGTTGTGTGGTTTCTATGTATGCCTACCTTTGGTGACCTAAGATAGATCATAAAAGTATTACTTGGGTGATAAAATTAGGGTATAATCTATTTGGGCCCAGATGAGACTATTGTCATCAACACATAAACCATGGCTTGAGCTCTAGGCATGCTTGTATGTGGGGATTCACTAATGCCATACAAGATAAAAATGCCTCCCATTTCATAAGAAGTTTGGGATCTATACGTGTAATATATATGAGGGATCCTTATTGAAGTAATTCTAGATGACCTAGTATGCATCCTTGTGTAATGTATCACCAAATGATATTGGTAGATTACTAAGTCTACCAAACAAATTACCAAGGGCATCATGAAAATCAATCACTTGATGATACACCATAATGAATAGTTTAACTAGATAGATTACTTCATCTAGGAGCTACTCATTAATATTGAGAAATGTTGCACCTCCCCCAAGCAAAATTTTTAGTATCAGTTCCTAATTTTCCTTCTTTTCTTCATGTAGTATAAGTCATTAGAAGGTGAAGTGCACCCATATACAAACTATTAGATGGCATAACAATTATACAACCTAATCTAGATGCAAGACAATTGAGTTCTCACACATGAGGTCATACTTAAAGCTTGGTGGGAAGAGTGCCTGGATCTCATCATTACATATCATAGAGTGCCACCTGGCATCATATAGTACTTGGGCCAACATGCATCCACCACTTTACTGCCAAAGGGTGTCTTGATCACCAATCATAAGTTACCACAATCACCATTAAAATTATTTCATTTCTTTATGAAAATGGCTATGGTAAAAGTTGATGTGGCTCAAAAAAAAATTTATGACCAAGCATGTGACCCCCTTATAATCTATACTACCTAGTGCATATATTCCTACCACACAATAACCAGAGCTAGCATCTAGCTCATAGTCATAGAATGGGAAGTGTAAATTAGATCCTCATTCAATGTATCCTTCCTCAAAGTGAACAACACATAGATCTATGACTTTGAAGGATGATCCCAAGGTGATATAGATCATGAGTTCATGAAACTCATCTAGATGGGCACAAAAGAGTAATAAGTCTACTAGGTCATGATGGTAGACATGGTTGGAGACTACTATGAGAAGGAGGAAGAAAAATAATTCTTGTTTTAGAAGGTGGTGCATGCATTTCAAGTTCATATGTAGGTTCTTTTAGATCTATGGGTGGACCTCCCATCCTATCCACCTTCCATCATCATGGACACAATCTAAGAAGAAATGGAGTAGCTATAGTGTAGAATAGATTTCTTCCATCCTTTAACTACTCTAACATTTATAGATAGCATCATTTTTGTACCCTTATTACAGAGTTTACCTGAATATCTATTACACAAGCCCTAAACATGAAGGGAGTCAAAAGTATCCCCTACCTTTGAATAACACATGTTTGGATGATTATCCATTATGTACAAAGAATAACCTACCATAAAATCTACTACACCACCACCAAGATGTAGATTAGTCACAATCAAGAGGAGGAAGTAGCAGGTTTAAATCTTGGAGGTACAACTAGTTGATTCAACACCATCACCATATAATCAAGATGTTGAGGGTGTTACATCATAATAGCTAATAGCTAAGGAAAAATAGACCATCAAGGAAGAATCCACTTGCATATCCAAACATAGACTCAAGAAGGAAGAAAATAAGAGAAAGAAATAAGAAGCATAGCAATAGAATGCAATATAAAAAATCAAAGAAGTTAAAGACACACAAAAAGATAATAATGTAGAGGTAAACATTCAAATGGATGTGGATGTGGCCAAGAAGGCCCAAAAAGTAGTTGATGTAGCAAAACAAGCATAGAAGGAGAGAGAGAAGAAGGAAAAGGAATAATAAGAAGAAAAAAGGAAACAAGATGTAGTCTAGGCATAACCTTAGGTAGAGGAAGTTTCAAAGAAAAAGTAGGAAAAGGATGATGAATCCCTATGATAATAAGAAACATAGGCATAAGCACAAGCATAGTCACAGGCCCAAGTTATGAAAGAGTAAGCCAAAGTTATGGCCCTGGCATTAATAAAGAAAAAGAGAGAATAATAATAGAAGAGGAAGAACAAGAGAAATATAAGAAAGATGAATAAGAATAGAAAGAGAAGAAAGATGAAGAATATAAAAAAATAAAGAAGAGGAAGAAAAAAAGGAAATAGAAGAGGAAGAGAACATAAAGAAAGAGGATGAGGATGAGAAAAAGAAGAGGGAATAATAAGTGAAGAAGAAGAAGGGGGAGGAGGAGGAGGCCAAATGAAATATGGTTAAAGATGTTGAAAAAAAAATCAAGTTGACATCAGAGGCCACAACATAGCCAAAAACACTAATGACCTTGCAAATAGGTTTGCAGTTATCATGGCTACCACTTAGAGGTATATGGCTATGAGATGTTCTTACAATTGGTTCCTAGTGCACCACTTTTTCCATTCTAATTACTACCATGCCATGACATGACCTTACAACATCAAAAAGAATATTGGCCATGCTCTTAATCAAGAAGGCCTCTTTAGACATGTGCCACCTAATTTTAAGGAAATAAATAGAGGGTTTTATAGCCTTATAAGAGTCAATCATGTAGAAAGCTACCTCCTTTGAGTAAGAATGGGATCAATTGAAGGCAAAGAATGTGGATCTTATTTCTTACCTTTATAAATTGGTGATTGAAGACACTTGCCTAGAAATAGACTCTTAAGTAATTGGGGACCAAGTGATGTCAACCTATAACAGATTTAAGACCTTGGTCTCAGAGCTCAAAAAGGACTAGTTCATAACCAAATAACTTTATGTAGTCAGGACATTTGGCTAGAGTATTAATATTAAGGCTAATACTTTAATTAATCTATTAGAGGAGTATCAAATCATGATTAATATTAAATCCCTCCAATCCCATCAAGTCACACATATCATACTGGACTAGAATTAGTAACTTGACAATTTTATTTTCAACTCTAGCATAGATTTTACCATAAGCATAGCTACCAAAACAACAATGAAAAATTTGACTACATCAATAAACATGCATGACATTCCTCTCCAGGAATCCTTCACCACTAAGGATAATGTGCATAATCAACTGGTAGCATGACCTATGGTATAGTTCAATTGTAGGCCTCTAGGTATAATGCCATGTAGAAAAGTTGGACCATATGAATAGTGAAATATAGATGAGGTTTGGTAACACAAAAGCATCCATGAGTAGCATCGATGATTTAGACCTAAAAGAACCCATCAGCTATCATGAAGTAATGTGTATCTTGATCCATATGGTCCAAGAAGTGATCCTTGATTAACATACCTACAAAAATGATCTGGCTTTATTCTATACTGAGGTATCTTAGATTCTTAATGTTCTAGTTTACAATCCAACATCTGAGCTCTAGCAAGTTAACATGTAGTGTAAGGTTGCACATCCTAGGGCTAAAGATATTATTGGCTAGTCCTTTTCCATAGAAATGTTACCTCCTTCTAGTTAAGCACTATGCAAAATAAAAATTTTGAAAAATTTTGTAAACACATTTTGTATTGGGATGACTAGTAAGATGAGTGGGGATAGGATGGTTGAAAACCCATAAAGGGTGGCCACTGGTTATGCCAACCTATTGAAAAATTGAAAGGGAAATAGGTTGGTATGTTAGTTGGAAACCTAAAAAGGTAGATAAGTAGTGTGTAAGAGCTAAAAAACATAAATAGTACCTTGATTAATTAATATGACTCTTACTACTCTACCTCTTCTTCAACTTCCACCCTGAGTGACCCATCAGATGATCCTATGATGTTGTCTTAGGATGAGATAAAACTTTAAGTCTAGGAAAGTTTTGGGAGAAGAAAATGGATAAGTAAAGATGCATAGTATATTCTTTAGATAGTCATGTGCTATGCAAGTAGTTGTTAGCTATATGTATTTTGTCATATATTACATGACTTGTAAAGGGATAGAAAGTGAATAGTCTCCTCTTTTGGTTCCATAGTGTGATAAGAATGTGAATAGTCAGGGACTAAAAACAACTATAAATATGTATGATTTTATGGAGAAGATGATGAAATTTTGTTTATGTCAATATAGACTATGTGGTTATGGTTACCTATTGTATTTATTACATTTCTTCCTTGTATGTGATGTCTTGTTAATGTTAAGATTAATTCCATCTAATTTACTCTAGATGATCTATGCACTTTCATGAAGCACTAGTTATTCTTAATTCCATCTTATCACATGATAATTCATATTTTTCATGCTTTTCTTAAATATGAAATTCATTGCATTATCCTGCACACTTAGGTAAAGCTTATTTATCCTCCTCCTTAACATGTTCTATTGTATTAGGAACCTCTAATAGCAGTATGGGAGAAGTTTTTATCCATATACCCATTAAATTATTTATATAAATCCCTACTAAGCATCATCTCATAATATTCCAAGATTTAAACAACTTGAATATCCATGAACTATTGAACACTAGGTTTAAAATTTAGGTAAATATGCATATTTAATCTCTCCCATGACTTTAACCTCAAACTTATCCAACCAAGCTACTATCTTATCTAATTTAATATGTTCCAACCCTAATATTTGATATATTCTAACAATAATGACATTTTATTAGACTCTTGAGTTGACTATGTAATTATGTATATTCTTTCCACATAACTATACATTAAGGAGGAAGGGAGGAAAATTCACCTTAGTCTTATGTATGAGCACATTAGTGTGTGTAGTTTTAGGCTTGGGTTGATATGGTTTGTTTATCAAGCACTTTAAGAGGAGTTACCTTTATTAAGTGATCTAGGAAATATCATGTAATGTGACATTTCCTCTAATCTTATTCATGTCTTATACTATGTTTTATCCATTCTTGTTATCCCTCTTCAAGTGGCTTGGGGTTATTAGCTTTTATATGTGGATTATTATTTCATGTTATACGATCAAGAGGGTTTGAACCATTGTTATGAGGAGTGGACATGGTAAGGGATTGTATTTGTGTCTAATTACTAAGATTTCAGGTACTCCATTTGAACTATAGAATTAATTTAACTCATTGGTGGCCTATTTTGGTTCATTATCCTCTTGGCTAGGAAATTATAAGGTCTCTAACACCATAGCAGTGCCTAAAGATCTTGCAGTGCTAAAGGAATTAGTCAAGCTAGTGGCATTCAGATGGTTTAGGACCATCTCATATTCTCCCATTTACCTTTGGAATATGTCAAAAAAATGTTTAACTCAATATATTTTAGCTCCCCATGTTGGTATGTGTTACTCACATAAAACTAGTTTGGCAAGGCCAACTCAAAAATGTTAATCCTAATTATTTTATTGGGAGAGGTTTGTGGTTGGTTATTGGAGTGGATGTGGGGATTATTGTATCTCTTTAAGGTTAATTTCCTAATCAAATTTTCACCACCACAATTCCAAACCTACCTTTAGAGGCCCAATAAGTAATTAATTAGCTTTTGTACCATTCACTATATAATGTCAAATTTGTTCTTGGCATATTGTTTTGGTATGCTTTAGATGTTAATAAAAATAAATATGAACACTTGGTTGTGAAATTGAGACACTAATTTACTATTGATTAGATTAAGGAAGCCTATGTGTTTTTTAGGATTAGCATGCCTTGAGGGAAATTGGTTTATCACAAGCATAAGATGTGACATAGACACATTCTAATTTCTGGTAAATATAAGATTCAAGGTAGGCAGGTTTAGAAAAATATTTGGGATGTCTAGTGCCATTTGTCTTCAAGGTTTCATCTTTTTTGACTTGGATTGCCTCAACATAGGCTAGGGGTGAATCCACCACTAGTAGGTCTCTACATAGAAACATTACATTCTAAGGTTCTAACACAATTTTTTGCATTCAATAGCCAATTGCACATATAGCCTATATAACTTAATGAATTAACTATACATCATCTAAAACCTATCATTTAAATTCATAATGGGCTTGTTCGACTCTTTATTTATGTAGGTAAATTATTTGTATAACAAATTAACTCAATGATATTACCAAACTAGGATAGGAACATGTTACTAAATTGGTCCTAACTTGTAATGGAGCTTTCAAGTAGGTTTAAGGACTAGTCATGGCCATATCCATCAAATTAAATGGGAACAATTTGTAATAAGCATCATCATGTTCTAAATTCATAATATTTATAGTAGTTTTATATGATCTCATAAGTTTTTTAGTGGTATACCCCAAACTTAGTTTTAACCATGGGAGGTACCTCTCAAATTTCCTAGGTAGATCATGGGTAGTGAAAATAATGTTAATGGTAAACCCAATTAACCATGCCATGGGTGAAACCATAGGTAAGGGTATATTAGGGGTGGACATAGAGGATAAAATAGTTAGAGTCTACAAATTTCTTGATATTCCTCTAGAAGATATAGTTCTCTTATGGATTTGTAAGGTTAAGATTATTAATCTCCTAATACCATACTGAGACCTATAGATCCATAGGCTAAGTTGTAGGTTACTATTGGGTTAGATTGTAGTTTAAAAATTTGATAATTATGATAAATTGGTGTCCTCATTATAGTATTATCTATTTTTGGGTATAAGATCTCATTATTCCAAATTCACTTATTAGATAGATTAATTTCACATAGTGAGCTTGAGGAACAATTTTGGTAATTTCATCTTCTAATTTTAGGATTATTGCTAAGACAATCTAGGGAATTAATGATCGGTATTAGGATCCATTAGATAACATGCATGGAATAGATCTCCAAGAGATATATCACCACCACCATGTATCCAATTCCTATTTTCTCACTTAATACATAGGTCCTTCTTGACTAACTATTGATGCTTAAAATTGCACTATTTCTAACACCAACAATGGGAAATTTTAGGAATGTGGGACTTGCGACCTAAAATGACCTCTAGATTTTAAAGAAGATGGCTCTTCTTTATCTCAAATGTATTGTGATAAGGAATATCTAATGTAACAAAATAAAATTTAACAATGGCAATGCACCTGAGTTTAATTTGTCCCTTAATACTAAGTACAGTGAATCTATCTTTAGGATTCAATTACATTAAAGAGAAAATAATCCATGATAAATGTAAAAGATGAAAACAAATAGAATCAAAGGCTCAAAACATAGACAATTTTTGCAGTAACATAGAAAATATCAGAAAAGGCATAAAACTCAGTCTTCTTATTAATTTTCAAGTCACATAAAAGGAATAGATACATGCATAGTTATACAAATTTTCTAAATCAAAAGAATAGAACAAAGGCAAATGATATTACTGGCCACTGTAAGAAAGTCTAAAAAAACTTCTTGATAACAATCTCTTGCATAAAATTCTCTCTCTCTTTTGATGATTTTGTTGTGTGTTTGAACTTGTGATTTGAACCCATATTTATAGCATAAGACTGGCTCTAGATTGTCTACAAGATCCAATCCCAATGATCTAACTGAATTCTAACTAAAAGTGTCTAATAGAAGATATCTTTTGAATATAAAACATTTAGTCTCCTACAAGTTCATTGGCTAAATTAGATACACATGACACTTTTCACTGTGAAATAGGTGAGGACATTTGGTAGCATCCACTAACTCTAGTTTGAAAACCATCTCATTATTTAGGAGGCACCAGAAAATGACACCTGGGAGCTTTCATGGCACTTATAGAAGACACAAGGCACTTTCCACATAACTTATACTCTTTACTATGTCTTTGTATTGGGAGTGCTCTGTCTTTGACATCTATCATAGTTTGTTACTTTGAAAATTTATCAACTTATAGAAAATGGGACCCACACCACTTCTTGCCCAAGCAGCTTCAAAAGGGGAATGGGTATAGGTGGCACTTTCCACTAATATTAACAAGTGACATTTGGCAACTTCTGCTTATCTATAGAAGCTTTAGATACCTTTTGAGATTCATATGGAAGATGACACTTTCTAGATTCTACTGAGCTTTAGCTACCTTTTGAATGTCTTATGGAAGATGACATGTGGAAATCTCTATTGAGCTTTAGCTATACTACAGAAACATTCTAGACTCATTTTAGATTCACACAAAAGATGACACTTGGTAGCTTCTACTTACTTTAGAAACAAAACCTAGGGCCTACCATAGTCTTTACTCAACAATGAAACAAAATGAAGAAACTATGGATGTTGACACTTGGAGGCTTCTGCTAAGCTTTAACAAGGGACACATGGCACTTTCCACTACATTTAGAGAAACATATTAAAACATTCCACATTTTCCACTTAGCACCCTTCGTACACACTCTAAGAGAAGCTTATAAGAAACTTTTGAAACTCATAAGAAACATAAATGTAGATGCCGACACTTGTCATGCTCCACTAAGTTATAATGAGACATGTGGCACATTCTATTGCTTTTAGAAACAAATTATAATGTGTCCTAGCATATGACACTTGGTGGATTTTTCTTGAATTTGAGACTTAGACAAAACTTTAGGCAAAATGAAAAACCCATGCAAAAATTGAAAAACCTGTGCCCTGTGTCATAACCCTCACTGCCTCAAAATTGAAATGCATAGGGACAAAACTTGGAGTGCACAACTGAAAATCAAAATAAAATGTAGAGTATTTTACTCTACTATTCTTGGTAACCCGAGGACTTTTTAGCCTACTTAAGAAAGACTCCACAAAATATATAGAGTGTGGTAAAAATCACAACTTTTGTAAGGTTGTCTGATAAATAGACCATTCAACATCAAAAAGTCCCTACTTATTTTGCAATTATTGGAATGATAAATCAAGGTTATTGATGTCCTTGTGTGAAAAAATCTACAAAACATGAACTATAGCCTTTAATCAAAAATCAAGCTGGGCCATGGGGATAAATATAGCTTACACTTTTGGCACTGATGAATCATCTGTTAAACCCTAAAAAATTCATTGATCATTTTGTCTGGCTAACAACAAAGGTTTAATCTCATCAACCATTAACATAGTGTTACTATCAATAAAAGGGGAGGGAAGACCCAATTGCACCAGATCTTCAATATGTTGCTTCATGTCTTTTATTCCCTCTTTTACCACATCTAGGAGTTCTCTGTAATTAATTACTATGGAGTTTTAACTGAGAACTTCATTCACCCTTTTTGTAGCATTCATTCTATCACTAATCCCTGCTACTGATAATGCTCCATAAATTGTGTCATATAGCTTTTATAGTAGCATTTGAGAATAAAACACTCTCAAAGAGATAGTGGATAGAGTGGCCTAAACTGAAGTCTCCACCTTTTCTCACAATTTATATGCATTTCAAAAGAAAGTTAGAGAGGGTCTAAGCTGAGTAATCTCCTCAGAGATTCTTTTCCATACTGATACATATAGCTCCTTGACTAGGTTTAGAACTCTTGAATTCTTTGGCCTATTAGCCAACTCAAGTGTCAATTGTTTTGTTATTTTTTACTTAGCTTAAAGTTGGGCCTATAGGGTAATGGTATTGGATTTCTCATTCAATAGCTTCTACTGGAACTGAGTGATCTGTTGCAATTTCTCTTGACATTCTTTCTATAGTGTTACCTTTTCCTACCTTAGGGTTGTTACTATAGCTTTCTCTTATGTTAGCTCTTCTTTCAAAGAACCATTTAGGGCTTGAATAGCCTAGTGAATTTGATAAGAAATAGTATCTCACAACTATTTGTTGACACTCTCTATCTCATCATTCTTTTTTTAATTTTTGTAGCCAGATGGCTACCATTTGCTTTCTCTTGAGCTAGATCAGCCTCCATCTTCTTCAGCTTCTTTGATACTTTTAAATAATTAGTAGCTATAGTATAAGTGGTTTCATTTAGTAGCTTGACCTTGTCTTGTGGTTTGAAAAGTGACATATCCATAGCCACTGCACTCATTTTATAATCTTGAGGTTACATCTGCTCGTTTGGTCTGACTACATTAGGTGACAAATGAGTCACAGTTAGCTACTACTAGATTGGGTCCAATAATGACCTCATGTGTGGTACAGCTAGAGCATTATTATCTTTTTTTTCTTTTAATCCATCCCAGCTTCCCTGGCTTTCTTAGTAGTGTCTGCTTGAGTTTGGAAGGTAGAGGGAGAGGCAATATACCCACCTATAAAAGGACAACCCTATGGCAAGCCATAGGGAATAGCCAAATATTGGCTAGGGGGAATTTGGGAAAGTATTCTCTTTGGGATGGAGGGGGAAAAGGGAGGAAATGCTATGGCCTATGATGACATGGCCTAAGTAGTAATAGGTGGGACAAATTGGGAAATTGGCACAACATAAGTGGTAGAGGATAATATTTTTCTAGTTGGGATTACCACCCCTATAAAAGAAGAAAAATACTAAGAAGAAGAAGGAGAAATAACATATACCTGAGGATCAGTAGACATATTCGGTGTTTGATGTTGTGAGGGCTCTACCTCCTCCTCTGAATTAGGTTGATGCTTTAGCTTCTTATGTTTCCTTGGCCTTTCTTCTTCTTGTTATGCTTCCTTCTCTTCAACATTTACCAATACTGCTAGTGGTGATTGCACAAGACTAGGAACCTTAAAGGCTGACACTGATGGGGAAGTTCTAAGTGGTGAGGATACCACATTCTTCTATTTTTCTATGGTACTGAGAGATTGGGACCAAATAGCTACAATGGCTATAGATGAGGTTTGTATTGGGGCCTACACTATACGAGTAGATTCTTATCCCCCCTCTGACTCTCCACCCTATGTTTATAGTTTGCTTGTATTAAGGCTAGAAACAAGAGATGGATGAAATTCATCCCAAATTGCCTCCCATTTCTCATCTAAGCTTACATTACCAAAATAATGAGTTATCTCACAAATATCCTACCATTACTTCTAATAGGCTTCTATTTTCTTAGGTTTCCAATCTTTGTTCTTCAATTCCCTTCTTAAACCAGAAGTTATTTTGATTTTAGAATCAAAAACCTTTTTCTTATCATAAAATTTCTCCCATGGCCTAGCCTCTTGAAAGGGAAAATTTGTCAATTCTACATACAAATTAGGAATATCTTCCATAGGGTTTTTTTTGTCTTCCTGAAAGGGATGGCCCTCATGCACAATTTTAGCAGTGACCTTGTTATTCTTGACCAATGAGGTTATGAAATTGCCTGGGTCAAATCTCCATTTATCTTCAATCAAAAAGAAACCTAGGATAGCTAGCTTCCTCAGTAACAAGTGCTCAGCATCTCTGACCTCTAGGGCCATGTTGTTCTTTAACCATAGAATATCATACATTTTCTTTTTCTTCTTCCCAATGCCATAGTCATTATCAACCACAGACACTTACCAGGTGACCTCTAAGAATTCTAACCTAGGGGTCAAAATATTGGGTAGCAACACTAGTTCTCTATTAAAACCATGGACCCTAATGATGGTATGATGAGATCCAAAAAAGTAGTCATAGGGAATAGTGCAATTTGTTATGAGGCCTCTAACACTTCGAGTTAATCTATTTTCAACAAGATCTAGGCTTAGGTGACAAAAGGTAGGGGCAACAAAAAGTTCCAAAAATTCATATAGGTCAGATGTTTTGGATAAGTTATGTGTCCATGCAGACATAGGAATGGTCATATTATGACCAAAACGTGGGTCATACATATTCAGATGCATAGATTATGAAAAGATGCTAGAGTTTTGATATAATATGAGGTGAAATAGATAAGAAAAATGCCTAAAAACCCCTTTAGATTTGAAATGGGTGAGTTGGTCAACCGTTGAATAGGCAATCTGCTCAGAAAAATCTACCTGATACTCCAAAGACTTGTCTATAGTTTTTAATCTGAAGAGAATGGCCATTTGCCAATCATAAACAGTTATGTCCTCCTTCATTCCAAAAATAAATGCCATCATGGATAGTGCCTATTGACTAGCCTATGTAAAATTTCCCTTCCTATTGGCAACACTAGCATAGTGGTATCATCATCCCCTAATTGTAATTCTGATTTGAGAAACCTCATTTGATTATTAACATTTTCCCACATTTTCTACATTTTGGCAATGGTAGGAAATGTGGCTATTTTGTCATGATATAGGGCCAACATGTCCCTAATGGCCTTCGATGTAATTTTCACCATTAATTGACCTTATTATATGGTGTTTGAGGGCACATGAAAAAATTTGGCACATATTTCAACTAAGTCAAGGCACGGATGTACACTTGGGATAATGAATTGTGCCAATTGAGAAGTCCATATCCTCATTATGAATGTTTTAAATTGTCTAGCCTTGGCCTTCTAGATACATCTTAGGTGTTCCCCTTCTCATAGAGCTTTGATAGACTTTTGAAGGGTTTGGGTTGTGATTCTATCTACAAAATTCTTCACCTCTACTAGGTCGATCGCATAACCCACTTCAGGGACTCTAGTCCTTGGATAGGTCCTTAAGGGTTGTGCAGGGGCTGAAGCATAAGATTTTCTAGTGAGAAGCTTATCAATGGATTCATAAATATTAAGCCCCTATTTTGAATATTTTGCCTCCTCCATATCTATGTCTATATTTGGAATTAGTGAACATATGTAATAAGTATGGAGCTTTGCAATAGGGAAGGCACTTTTACTAAGCAGGTTTTGCTATGAATTGAAAATGTAGGTAACAAGGATTTTCTTAGCAAACGTAGGAATGGATGAGACACTGTTAAGCCTTAAATCTTATTATTTTGGGTATTTAATGACCCATCAAGTCTCAAAAATGGCATTAAAACCTGATAATCGTTAGTAAATCTTATTAAATCTGTGTGGGACAGCGAGTCAGACACATCATGAAAGTGGTTGCATAAAGGTACCTTGGGGAATTTTGGAGATTTGAGAGAGACTTAGTGAATGAAAGAGTTTAAAATATTTTGAAAATACTCTGAGCCATGGCCACATGTTCATATAACACTTATTAAATGAAAGAGTGGGAAAAAATGGGAAAACAGAACAACAAGGAAAGGGAAACTATCTAACTATAATACATAAGAGATACTACTTAAATGAAATGTTTTAGGTAGATCCCATTCACAAGAATCTCTTTGGGTTCACCCTCCATAATTTTAAGATAAAATGAATTTTGTTGTTTACATGTACGAATCTTATAGGGACCCATCCACAATGCCTCAAATTTAGTGTGTTGACCCAGCTTGGCAGCTCTCGCATCCCATTTCAAAACAACTGAGCCTACTTCAAAATGGGGGTTTGAAGTCTTCTTATCAAATTAGTCTTTGATTATTTTTTGATGTTTCAATAATGATTCATGTGTTGTATCCCTCTTTTCTTGAACTTCTAGGAGCTCATCAAGTTTGACCTGCATGGGGCCATTTTCCTCAATTTCAATCTATTTTAATAACTGGAGAGAAGGAATTTCCAAGCTCAGGGGCATTACAATAGGCATACCATAGACCAGTTCATATGAGGACATCTTTTTCACTTTTTTAGGGATAATTCTATCAGCCCACAGTGCTATATTAAGTACTTTATGCCACTCTTTATGATGATCAGCCCCTATTCTCTTAATAAGTCTAATCAGGGTCTTGTTGGTTGATTTTGCCAAACCATTACCCTGAGGATAATAATTTGAAGAAGTTTTTAGATAAATTCCATATTTTAGCACAAATTTAGATATTTTTGTTCCTAAAAATTTCTTAGCATTATCTAAAATTATAGTACAAGGACGCCCAAAGCAAGTAGTGATATCCCCTAAAAAGTCTAAGATCACGTTTTCTATTACTTCTTTGAGTGGCCCTACCTCACTCCATTTGATAAAATAATCTATGGTAGTTAGAATCCATTTATTTCCCATAATCGACACTAGATTGATCATTCTAATGAAGTCAAGACCCCATTGAGCAAAGGGTTCTTCAAAAATTATAGGACTAAGGGGCATTGTTGCATTCCTTCTCATCCCCACATAATACTGACAAGATTGGCACTTTTTGACCAGTTGATAACAGTCTATAAATAAAGTGGGCTAGAAATAACCTACCTAACTTATCTTTATATCTATGGTTCTTGTAGAAAAATGTCCACCTGAGACTCCATGGTGCATTTCATATAGTATTTTATTACCCTCATCTTTCTCTATGCATCTTAAAAGTATGCCATTAGTATTTCTTCTAAAAAGAACTTGGTCAATTAAAACAAAATGAACCCCTTTCTACCTATAGTATCTCCTCTTGTCCTGAGAGATCTCTTTTTGGAAAATCCCATGTTTCATAAAATGGGTTCTATTTTTGACCTAGGAGTTCTGATCAATTTCTTATGTCCTTAATACATTTTCCTTTTATGTTTCTTTAGTTATAATATTCTCCATATCTTGAGCCATGTATTGGCACAACCCCCTACCTCTGACTAGCTTAGTGGGTATGACGTCTACAACATACTCATGGATCTTTGCTATCTAGTTTGCTCTTTTTTTAGTAATTTCACCTTCCATAATGTATTATCTAACACTAGGATGAGCCACAAGTATCAGAATCTTATTTCCTGATACCATATGCCTAAAATTCTTAAGGGATTTTACCATAGCATATGCCTATTTCTCCACAAAGTTGTATATGGATTCATACTCCCTAAGAGTCCTTGAGAAAAAGGCTACTGGGTGTTCTCCCTCTTGTTGATCATCTTTCTATGTTAGGATAGCAACAATACTGAACTCTCCTCCATAAACATACATTATAAAAGCCATAGAGAAGTCTGGGTTACTAAGTACTGGGGCTATTGAAATTGCATTCTTGACCTCATCAAAAGCTTGTCTTCCTTCTGTAGTCCACTTGAACACCATGTCTTTCTTCAACAAGAGTGTCACTAGTCTCACTAGGCCTATAAAGTCTTATATGAACTGACTGACAAAATTAATCTTTCCCAAAAAAGACTGAATTGCCTTCTTATTTACTGGCAGGGGCAAGGTCATTATGGCTGTGACTCTCTCTAGATCTATAGAGACTCCTTATTTAGATACTATATGTCCTAGTATTTTGCCTTGAGGTACTACAAAGATACACTTTTTGGGATTTAGGGATATTCTAAACTCTTGACACTTCTTAAAAATAGATTTTAGATGATCAAAATGATCAACAACATTCTTGGAAAAAATAGTGAGATCATCAAGATAAATTAGAATGATTTTATTTATGAGTTCTCCAAATGCTACATCCATTTCTCTTTGAAAAGTAGCTCCAGAATTTGATAGGCCAAATGACATCTTGGCATATGAAAACATTCCCCATTGGGTAGTAAATGCAGTCTTGTGTTGGTCTTCATCAGCCAACCAAATCTGATTATATCCAGAGAAACCATCTAGCAAGGAAAATATCTCTGATCTAGCTATAGTCTATAAAATTTATTCCATAGAGGGTAGGGGATAGTGATCTTTCAAAGATGTTCTATTTAGGTCTTTGAAATCCACACAGAGCCTTATGTCACCATTCTTTTTTCTAACTAGTACTAGATTGGATACCCAGGTTGAGTTTTTGGTTGGAAAAATTATTTTAGATTCTAAGAGTTTTTAAAACTCATCCACCATTAGAGGTTCAATCTTTAGATTCACTGGCTTCTACTTTTGTTTGACTGGCTTAGATGCTTTAGTCAGTTTTATGGTATGCTGAATGATGTCTCTATTATAGCCATGAAGGTCTTCATAGGTCTAGGCTATTACTCTATCATATCTTTCACACAAGTTAATTAGTCTTTCCCTTTCCTTCTAGGTTATGGAATTTCCATTTTTTAGTTTTCTCCCTTCACTCACTTGTATCTCAGAATAATCTACTTTATTTGCTTGAAACCTTTTCTTTTCTAGGCTTACATCTTTTGGATCAAATAGGTTTCCTAAAGTAATCAAGCCTTTGGGAAGCTTATTGGTCTTTAATTGAATAATTTGTTCTCCATATGCTTCTTCAATTTTAGGTTGCAATTGATCATCAAATTCTCTTGATTGTTGCAAAAATGAGAGTACCTAAAAATTATTTTCAAAGACTTGCCAATTTTTATCATTATTTGGGATAATTGGCCTTACTATAACTTTGACTGACTCATTATTGACTAATAGACCAGTTGCTGGGTCAAACTATGAGCCAATCTATGCCATCCTATCTACTTCAAAATTTTGGGTTCTAGGAACTACTTCAATATTGAAAGCTTCAAAATCATCTATTAAGTCCCAAATTATGTGTTTATAGGATCTCATCCTTACATTTTTGGCTATTGCCTTTTCTCTAATTTGTTTCACCACTAGTTCTGAATCTCCTTTTACAATTAGATTCTTTACTTCCTTTTTCTTGGATAACATGAGCCCATGTATTAAGGATTCATATTCAGAATCATTATTAGTATAAGCAAATTAGAAATTGATAGCTCTTAAAAATTTCTCACCATTTGGAGCAACAAGATAAATTCCTGCTCTAGCACCATTTTTACTTCTAGCCCCATCAAAATTTAATGTCCAAATTTTTGAGTCATTTTCAGATTCTTGAGTCTTTGGCATTTCTTCCCTTAAAACATTTGGTATTTCATGGTCTTCATAAAATATGACATAAGTGCCCAGACCAGTAGAGTCATAATTTCTATATGGGTCATTTTGCATCATAGTTAACAACTAGTTATTTTCCTCTTCTTGGTCATGTTTAGTCTAGTCACCTAATTCTTCAATAAAGACCCTTTCTTCCTTATTTAGCATAGCATGAGCTACCTTTAATTTTGGGGTTGGTTCATTGGTGATGTGATCCTTAGCTAGTGACTCAGATAGTATTTTCATTTTTGAACCATATTTCATTTTTAGGATGAGGTGAGACCAATCAAGTGACATATATCCTCCTATCTTGGCTGTGAACTCTCTAGATAAACATAGGTGAAATATAGGGAGTATATCTATGACTACCACATCCTGATTGACAATTATATTAGGGAAAGTATATAATTGCAATGGGTATTCCCTATTATTTGCACTGATTTGCCATCTAGCTACATAAACGCCTCTAGTAAGTGGCTCATACTTTATTTTTAAAGCATTTGCTATTTGTTTAGGCATTACTATAGTACTGGATCTTGAGTCTATCATTACATTATGTAATAGTTTCTTTCCAACTATCAAAGTCAAATAGAAGGGCTCTGGTTTGGATTTGCTTACCTCTGGTGCATTTTTCAAAAGGGCTATTATCTATAGAGGAACCATGTCTTTGAGCTTTTCCTTATCAATAGGTCCTCCTTTGGTACCAATAGGTTTAGGCACTCTTTGGTCCTATAGAGCTTCTTGCAATAGTGTCTTTTTCTTAGGAATAGATAATATGTCCCATATTGACACATGTGTTGGGGTCCTCTTTAGCTAATCCATCACATTCATCAGTCCTAGTGTTTGGGTTCTTGGATAATAAGGGTACCTTGATTTTTCTTGAACTTGTCCAAAAATTATTTGGTTCTGCACTACCTGAGGTATTTCTTGTCTAGCAGCTATGTTTTGATGACCTCAAAATGGAGGAATCCCCATAATTTCATTATTTATGACTTCAGGCTATTCCATCATCCTTCTCTTGGCTCTGGTGTAGTAATCTAATTGTACCACTAGCTTCTTGGAAGTAGAAGCTTCATTTAAGAATATTGATTCTTCATCTTTAACCCATGAAAACAAAGCATGCTCAAGGGATATTTCTTATTCTTGCTGTAAGGACATCCCTTGCATCTAAGCCATCAAGACTAAATTTTTCATATTAAGGGATTGGTAGGGTTGAATGTCAAAAGTATTTGTAAATTTTCCATCCATTCTTCTTTGCTCTACTATATTTTGTTGTAGATTACCCATGGGACAATATCTAGGCATATGAGCATTGTTACAAGGGAAACACTAGGCATTGGTGCCATCTACATAATTATTCTATCCTAGAACAATCTCCCTATTTGGGTTAGGGGGAACAATCTATGAGGACGTAGGGACTACAACTAATTGGTTTGATGACTAAGGGTTAGTTTGCCTTTGAAAACCCTGATACTGATTTGGCTATGGTGGAGGTCTATTTCCTTGGTAGCCTTGATATTGGGGTCTAGGATAAGGATTCTACTATCTTTTTAGGTTAACTATCTCATCAAAAAATTTCCTTAAGATGTTCTTCACATCATCCATCTTAGATGGTTAGATAGGGATAAGTTCTTTAGCAGGTTGTTGAGGAAATGTATACATAGACATAGGTGGGGCTATGGGATTAGGGGCTTCTTGAGGCAAAGGTAAGGTAATCTCTGGAAACATGGGCATGAGAGGCCTTGGGGGCAACTTTCTAGCATCTATTAAGTTATTTTTAGATCTAACTACATAGTCATAGGCTTTTGGCAGAGTCTAACCTCCAAGTGACTGAATCATTACTGATATATCTAAATTTAAGGCTTTAAGATAAAATACTATAGCCATACCTAGTAATGGTCATGTTGTAGCAGGAATTATTTCCCAAGTATTTTTAAATCTTGAATTGAAATCAGTCATTGCTTCTTATGGTGCCCTTTTGCTAGTAATCAATTGTTGCAACAAAGAAGATTTATGACCCTTTTCTTCAAATCTTTAAAAGAAAGCATCTCCAAGATGATATTATGTAGATATTGTATTTGGGGTCAAAGATCTATATTAGTCCAGAGCCTTCCCCTTAAAAGAAGCTGCTAACAATCTTATAGCCACATTCTATTGTGTGATCACATGTATTACACAGACATTAGACACATCTTGTAGATGTTATTTAGGTGTTTTGAAATCTTGACCACTAAATTTGGGTAGAGCTTTCAAGGCATTTACTGGAATAGGATCTCAAGTGGCTGGTGGTACTGGGAGAATCAGAGGACTACTAGTGTTCCAACTTGCATAATTCCTTGGGACTATAGGTGCTCCCATGATTGCTCTTGGTGTAGTTGTAAACTGATTGACCCTTCTTCCTAAATTATTTATCAATGGTGGTAAAAGAATACCTAGGTTCATAGTGGATTAAGCTCTTGTTACTGGTCCATAGCTCTGACTCCTTGTAGCTCTCTGGTTCATACAGTCTTGAAAGAAACTTCAAGAGATTGTCCCACCAGGTGTGCCAAAAAGATGTTGATGTTTAAAATTGCACTATTTCCAACACCAACAATGGGAAGTTTTAGGAATGTGGGACTTGTGACCTAAAATGACCTCCAAATTTTAAAGAAGTTGGCTCTTCTTTATCTCAAATGTATTTTGAGAAAAGGGATAAAAATTAAATAGAATCACCAATGCAATGAAATAGAATTTAACTATGGCGATGCGCTTGAGTTTAATTCATCCCTTAATATTAAGCATAGTGAACCTATCTTTAGGATTCAATTACATTAAAGAGCAAACAATGGATGATCAATGTAAAAGATGAAAACAAATAGAATCAAAGGCTCACAACTTAGACAATTTTTGTAGTAACAGAAAAAATATCAGCAAAGGCATAGAAATTAGTCTTCTTATTAATTATCAAGTCACATAAAATCCACAGATACATGCACAGTTATAGAAACTTTCTAAATCAAGAAAATATAACAAAGCCAAATGATATTACTGGCCACCATAAGAAAGTTTTAAAAAAATTCTTGATAACAATCTCTTGTAGAAAATTCTCTCTCTCTTCTAATGATTTTGTTGTGTGTTTAAACCTACAATTTAAACCCATATTTATAGCATAGGACTCACTCTAGATTGCTTGCAAGATCCAATCCTAATGGTCTAACTAAATTTTAACTAAAAGTGTCTAATAGAAGATATCTTTTGCATCTAAAATGTTTAGTCTCTTGTAAGTTCATTGGCTGAATTAGATACATGTGATGCTTTTTACTATGAAATAGGAGAGGACATTTGGCAACATCTACTAACTCTAGCTTGAAAACCATCTCATTATTCAGGAGGCACTAGAAAATGACACTTGGGAGCTTCCACGACACTTACAGAAGACACACGACACTTTCCATGTAACTTATACTCTTTATTGTGTCTATGTATTGGGAGTGCTCCATCTTTGACATATGTCATAGTCCGTTGCTTTGAAACTTTATCAACTTATAGAAAATGGGTCCCATAACACTTCTTGCCTAAGTAGCTTCAAAAGGAGAATGGGGATAGGTGGTGCTTTCTACTAATATTAACAAGTGACATGTGGTAGATTTCACTTATCTATAGAAGCTTTAGATACCTTTTGAGAGTCCTATAGAAGATGACACTTGGTAGCTTTCATTGACATTTAGCTACCTTTTGAAAGAACTACAGAAGATGACACGTGGCAGTCTTTGCTAAGATTTAGCTATACTATAAAAACATTCAAGAATCACTTTAGATTCACATGGATGATGACACTTGGTGAATTTTGCTTACCTTAGAAACAAAACTCAGGGCCCACCATAGTCTTTACTCAATAATGAAACAAAATGAAGAAACTATGGATGTTGACACTTGGCAACTTCTATTGAGCTTTAACAAGGGACACGCAGCACTTTTCACTACATTTAGAGAAACATATTAAAACCTTCTACATTTTCCACTTGGCACCCTTTGCACACACTCTGAGAGAAGCTTATAGAAATAAACTTTTGAAGCTCATAAGAAACTTGAAATGTGGATGCTGATACTTGTTGCAGTCCACTGAGTTATAATGGGACATGTGGCACATTCTGCTACTTTTAGAAAAAAATTATGATTTGTCCCAGTAGATGACACTTGGTGGCTTCTACTCGACTTTAAGACTTAGACAAAACTTTAGGCAAAATGAAAAACTTGCGCAAAAATTGAAAAACCCACACCCTATGTCATAACCCTCACTGCCTCGAAACTAAAATGTGTAGGGACAAAACTTGGAGTGCACAACTGAAACTCAAAATAAAATGTAGAGTGTTTTACTCTAGACTAACTAAACCTATTGTAATTAATTTACCATTAGAACCCTACTTTGTTTCACTTCACAATTTATAAATAAATGCAAAGGATCACTTGATAATAAATAGATATCAAAAGAGATAGAAGACAAGGTAAAATATTAAAATTTATGGGTCACAAAACAATATTTATTCTTAAAAATTGAGGATGTTTCCAACTATAATTTACCACTATATGCCAAGTTCCATGAAATCTCAGGCTCTATTCACATAGGGAAAGGATTCAAGGAGGGTATTGAATGCTTGATCCCAAAAGTATTTTATAAATAAACATACATGGGACCTATTTTTAAAGAAACACAAATTTATGTGAGTTTAAAGAAAGAGAAATAAATGAATTAACAAATGAGAATAGATAGAGGCTCGTTTCAATAAATTTATAAACATGTCAAAAAATGCATGCTTCAATTCCTTAACACTAATGCATTCAATTAATTATATTTTTTGGAAGACATTTATGAAAATTAAAACCTTGTGAGTATAAAGATAAGATCTTATATTAATTTATTGAGTATTCAATTATAAAATGTCAACCCCCAAAAAAGAGATGAACAATAAAATATACAGAAATGATATGGCACCCACCTCATAATAGCACAATATCCCACTCCTAGTCATCATGGCCCAAAAAAATTACAAAAACCAATTATTACAACCAAAGTCCCATAAAAACAATAAATACAGAAGAATATGATGACATGTTGGCCTAGGATTCATTCAAGCCTAGATAGATTAGATTTAGATCGGTGGTGATCCATTTCCTAGTTATCTCTAAGCACCTTACTAAGCTAATAATGACTAATCTAAGACTATATATTCTCAATCAAGATTCTATATGCTTACAAATGGATCTCAAAGGAGTACTTATACTTGAGTCAACAACCTATTATGTGCCTTGAAAGGATCCTTTAATGAGACTATTAATTTTTTGACCTAGATAATGCTAGATGTAGATTGGGTGGTGAGCTATAAGATATATTTGGATCCAACATGTTTGGTTTTCAACACCTTTCTCCTCATCACCTCATCAGAATGTGCCAAGTGGACCCTAAATTCATCATTCCCAAGTAAAGTGTCATCTAAGTCAAAGAGAATAGTCAATGGTAATTTTCTTAAAACAAGTAAAGATTTAGTCCATAGTCTTGTCCAAGGTGTTGATGGTGGTTGGGCATTCCTCAAATAATCTTCAATAGAGGTTCTCATGACCCTCATGAAAGTTTAATATAAATTTAAATCAATTAGGGCATAAAATTAAATTCTTATATCATCCCATTGTGAATTAACTTATTAACCGCATTAATGACTCCATCTAGGTGATTTTTGGCTCTTTTAGAATATATTTACTTTTGGAGAGAACTTCAATTTCTTCAACAAGGGCATAAATAACTATGTAAAATTTTCATGTACTTTGATAATCAATCCCACAGGGAATGCAATCATCACTTGATACTCAAGAATCTTAACCTGTTCCTTAACATCTTCAATAAAATTCTCATAAAGCTCATTAGTGTTGAATATCACTAAAATTGGTTCACTATATACCTTATATTCTCCACTTTTAGTACTCACTTATGTGAATAAGAAGAGATCTTATTTGGTCCTTCACACCAGAAGGTTCCCTTACTGAGTTAAGGTATATGTGAGCTCCATTTTCATCATTTATAGATCCAAATAAAAATTTAATTGGACATTTTGATGCCCATGGTAAACCATATCTAGTATTTATGAACCTAAATATCCAATGGATCTAATCCATGCCTACCCAATTGCAATTTAGAGGATGGTGGAAGAAAGGATGAAGGATTAAAGAGTGGAGAAGATAAATGGAATGAGATGGAATATAGATGATGAACTATAAATAAGGATAGAGGGGTGACATGAGGGTAAAGGTTGTAATGATTAAGGAGGATGGCCATGGGAACACATTAGATCACCATTGATTTGTGGCTATGGATACTTGAGCATTGTGAATTAACTTATTAACCACATTAATGACTCCATCTAGGTGAGTTTTGGCTCTTTTAGAATATATTTACTTTTGGAGAGAACTTCAATTTCTTCAACAAGGGCATAAAAAACTATGTAAATTTTTCATGTACTTTGATAATCAAGCCCACAGGGAATGTAATCATCACTTGATACTCAAGAATCTTAACCTGTTCCTTAACATTTTCAATAAAATTCTTATAAATCTCATTAGTGTCGAATATCAATAAAATTGGTTCACTATATACCTTATCTTCTCCACTTTTAGTACTCACTTTGGTGAAGAAAAAGAGATCTTATTTGGCCCTTCACACTAGAAGGTTCCCTTACTGAGTAAAGGTATATGTGAGCTCCATTTTCATCATTTATAGATCCAAATAAAACTTTAATTAGACATTTTGATGCCCATGGTACACCATATCTAGTATTTATGAACTTGAATATCTAATGGATCTAATCCATGCCTAACCAATTGCAATTTATAGGATGGTGGAAGATGATACATGAGGGGTGGTCGCAAGTAAAGTAGAAAGTGGAAGAAAGGATGAAGGATGAAAGAGTGGAGAAGACAAATGGAATGAGATGGAATATGGATGATGAACTATAAATAAGGATAGAGGGGTGACATGAGGGTAAAGGTAGTAATGATTAAGGAGGATGCCCATGGGAACACATTAGGTCACCATTGATTTGTGGCTATGGATACTTGAGCATTGTGAATTAACTTATTAACCACATTAATGACTCCATATAGGTAAGTTTTGGATCCTTTAGAATATATTTACTTTTGGAGAGAACTTCAATCTCTTTAACAAGGGCATAAATAACTATGTAAATTTTTCATGTACTTTGATAATCAAGCCCACAGGGAATGTAATCATCACTTGATACTCAAGAATCTTAGTCTGTTGCTTAACATATTCAATAAAATTCTCATAAATCTCATTAGTGTCAAATATCACTAAAATTGGTTCACTATATACCTTATCTTCTCCACTTTTAGTACTCACTTTGGTGAAGAAGAAGAGATCTTATTTGGTCCTTCACACCAGAAGGTTCCCTTACTGAGTAAAGGTATATGTGAGCTCCATTTTCATCATTTATAGATCCAAATAAAACTTTAATTGTACATTTATATGCCCATGGTAAACCATATCTAGTATTTATGAACCTGAATATCTAATGGGTCTAATCCATGCCTACCCAATTGTAATTTACAGGATGGTGGAAGATGATACATGAGGGGTGGTCGCAAGTAAAGTAGAAAGTGGAAGAAAGGATGAAGGATGAAAGAGTGGAGAAGACAAATAGAATGAGATGGAATATGGATGATGAACTATAAATAAGTATATAGGGGTGACATGATGGTAAAGGTAGTAATGATTAAGGAGGATACCCATGGGAACACATCAGATCACCATTGATTTGTGGCTATGGATACTTGAGTGTTGATGGTGATTAGGAGATAAGTATTCAAATTAAATGAGGATATTATATAGCTAAGTTTAAATCCTTTAAGGGATAGGGTGATGGATAGAGGGGTCTTATAAGGAGTCAAAAACACTATAGCAAGAGACAGATGTTTCTAGGGAGAAATCACTCTATGCTTCATATTATTTTATTTATCGAGTATATTTGTGATATGGGTATTAAGATAGAATAATGGAAGAATTCTCTAATGAAGATTTTGGGGGTTGAGTGGATATTTAAGGTTCCATTTGTATACACTTAGTTTTGTCCACTTTCATGGCTAAACTAGATATTCATTTCAATTTTGATGAAATAACACATTTTAAGCCTAGAAATCACCTAAATTGCCTAAATTTATCCATGTAAGAGATTTAATTGCCTAGAAACATGATGATGATAGATTATTTGATATATTTCCCTATATAAATCATTAAACTAGTTTAGTTATAATCTTAGTCAAATTATGACCTAGTAATTTAACACTTTTAGCTTATCAAGATATTAATTAAAGACATTTAAAATAATTTCCAAAATCTAAAAATCATTAAGCAAGACTAATTATATTACAAATCTTAATTAACTTGCATAAATAAAACTTAAAAATTAAATTAGTGATTTTCATTTACTAAAAAAAGAAATTTTAGACAAATATGAAGTCAATGGTCAAATGAGCTAATAAAATTATTTATTATCTCCTAAATATTCAAAAATATGAGTCACACTTCATAAATATTTAAAAGTGAGTTGTCATGACTCACAAATATCTAAAACTAAAATGTTAAGATTTCATGATTTCGTTAACCCAACACAAAGTTAAACTAACTCAACCTAGGTTAATTTAGACTCAACCCAAGTTAGAATTTAACCTGACCTACCTAGGGACAAAGTTATCTTTTTGGGATATAAATACAAGTTTCCACACCATATGCCAATAACCTTTGTGTGTAAGGTTATTCTTATGTAATACCTTCTTGAAACCTTTGAGAGTAGTGTTATACTACCAAATTTATGCCAAGCTTCACACCAAGCCACAAGTGACTATTGGAGTGAAGCTACCACCATGGAAGAACATTGTTAGAAGAATCAAATTATCATATGATGAGCACAAACATCCATATGACAAAAAGTAAGCATCACATTTGACAAAGGAGGTGAGAAATTTGTGTTGTCGTCATCTCTATTTTATGATCTTGATTATTATGTTATGATCTCCCTAGTTATTAGTCAATAGTGTTTAGTCCTTGTGTATTATTATGCTTAATGTTTTCTCATTTTGACCAACAAGGGACTAATCTACATATTATTTACACTTAAAACACATAAGGTAAATAATGGAATTTTTTGTGGGATGAAGCATCCCATATGGTTAAAGATATTGATATGTTATTTTAAATTTTTCTAATTAATGCATTTAAATCTTCAATTTTAGAATTTTAGATTTGAAATTCATGTCATTTCTTAACAAGGTTGTAGGGATTGATGAAGATTATAGTGAATCATCGATGATTTTAGGAATAGATGATGATATCTACATCAAAACATATCAATTAGGGAACATAGCAAAAATTAATTTGTGTTGCTTTCATTTTTATGCTTAATAACATATTTATTACCTTTGTAGCCTTTTCTTTAGAGAGTCACGAGAAGTTTGAGTTTTAAATTTGTTTATTAACCATTTTTATTTCAAAACACTTATTTTTTTATGTGGTTGTAGTAAATTACTGATGATTTGACCAAATTAACATCATTTTTAGGAATTGGCATCGATCTCTATTGTAATATATGATGATTTATCTAACACAAAGATAGAAACCTGAGAGCCTAAAATAGATTAATTTTTACTCACTTGATTTTTAAATTCTTAGCAAGAAAATTCCTTAATATTTTTTAAGACCTAATTTGGAGAGAGAAAAGCTTAAGCATTTTTAAAATCTCACATACATTTTGTTTGGTTCTTAAAATCCACTTATTTGTATTTGTCTTTTAGTTATTTTTGAAGTTTTTACAAGTTTAAATAATGCCAAGGGGGAAAAATATCAATCCGACTTTGATTTAGTACTATTAAAAGGAATTTACATTTTAGTTAGTGATCTTAAGATATTTTTCACTTTATGTTTGTTTTACATTATTAGCTAAATTTTAATGTTCATTGAGATGGATTCTTTGTTTATGAAAAATTAGAAACTATTATGTGTATGTTCTCCCTCATCCCCTTTAGGTAACTCGGGTGACCAAAGCACTTATTTTATTATCATTGTTGTAAAAGTTGTGTCAAAAAGAATGTCACATATGATCTCCCCAACCACTAAAGGACTTAGGTGACCCAAAAATGATCTTTAAAGTCTTTCTATTTTTATTTTTTGTATGCATTTGGTTAATTCATGTGAGTTCATCACCTCCCCATGAGTTCTTTAGGGGTGCAATGATATTGGGTTTCATCTCCCAACATCATACCAACCCCACTCCATGATGAGTTATACAAATTGGGAAAATTATTTGATGGGATAGTGGTGAGTAGTTGTCTTGACCATATCAATGGGTACTCAGGCTATGTAATAACCAGATATAAGAATCCACTAAGTAGTATAAGGCTAGAGTTACTATGCAGTGGAATAGACCCTTGCATGGTAATCTAGTTGGTTTGGATTAATTTGACATGATCATGTCCTTGTGTTATCCATAATTTGAACCATTTATTGCATTCAAGATTTATATATTTTAGTCAAAATCCCACTTTTCATATAACTTATTGCCAAATGTTGAGTTTTCCTCACTCTAACTTCATGCCACGTATCAATGCTTGAGAGACTGAGAGTGGCATAAAAACTCTACCTATACATATACTTTAATTTTTAGATGAGCACTTAACTCATCAAAAACATTGGTATATCAGTGGAAACTTTGGTAGAATCTATGCACACACATGTTAGTTTTAGATATAGGATGATCCATTAGTGCTACTTCTATTTTGTTTGATTTACATGTGTGTTTTTAGAATGAAATTATTTGTTTGTATTATCATATCAAAAACAAGTCTAAAACATCATATTATTTTTACACCCCTTTAACTTAATAGGTGTTAATATGTCTTTTTATGTCACACTATGCCTTAAAGATTTGTTCCAAAATTGGTTATGTGTCACTTCTTTAAATGGGGTATTGTTATTCTACCCATATCATCCCAAACTTTTGCCTTGGAAATTTTAGTACAAAACCATTTTCTATGACATTTTTTTGAAGGAGTATTGTTACAATGCCTAAATTATTCCAATCTCTTGTCAATTTTGAATCTAAGTTCCAAGATATTGATGTACATATCTTATTTCAAATGTATGGCTACATTGCCCTTTTTGGTATGGCCTTTTTCCTTAGAACATTTGATTATTTTCACATTAAATCTGAAACTCAACCTTTCAAAGTTCAAATCCTAAACTAATTAGGTTTATACCAAAGCCTCATCTAAATTTGGTCTTAGGTTGTATACCTTTTATGTTTAGATCATGTTACTTGGGTTGATTTCTCATTTGATCTAAAAAGGCTCCTTGCCTAGACCTAGATATTGTTGCTTGTTTTGTACCTTATTTAGAGTGTCTTTTTGAGCCAAGTGGTTTCCATATACTTTATTTGAAGTTTTTTATGCATAGTTTTCAAGTGTCCTAATCCCATTGTTATAAATATTATTTCATGAATCAAAATTTAAGTCTTAATTAACCAATTACCAAGTGTTTTTTGTGCGAATTACCTTAGTTTAGTTTGATTTTGAATTCTTTATGTCTGAGTCTAGCCTTATTTTTTGCATTTGGAACTATCATAACCACCTTTGGGAAAATTATTGTTATATTTTGATCTAAATTTGAAATTATTCTACTTTTTTTATACATTCTTTTCATTGATTATAATTGCTTTTGGTAAAATCAATATTTTAGCCATAGATGAGTTTGAACCTTTGTGTTACTTTATTTTTTAATTATAATCACCTTTGGGTGAATCAATATAATTTCTTATACTAGTATCACTTTTTTTTTCTACCTTTTCCTAGTTTAGTTATGTATCCCTTTGTGCCTCTTTTTATAGAGCCAAAGGTCCTTTATTTTTAGACCTCAATTATTTGTTACCTTCAGACCCTTTGTTTTTAATGTGACCTATCCATGGATCTAGATATGGCTTGTTACACACATAGTAGAACCATGCATGATCCATGTTATGAAAACTTTGTGACCAATTACCCTTTTGTTCAATAGTTGTATGATGATGTAGATTATGAGATATGTCTTTATCCATCTTATAAAATTCAATATGTTGAATAAAGACATGACCCTTTAGCACAATATTTGGAAACTATGCTTCCTTATCTAGGCCAAGAATAATATAAAATAACACAATAACTTTCTCAAATGATGCCTACCATTGAACCAAACCAACAATAAAATTCTTACTATGTTACAATGCCAACATATACAAGTTATGATCCAAACTTATCTGAATGTCATTTGTTAGAGAACAAAGATGAAGTGATTTTTATAGCCATGGAGGTAGGTTCCATGTTTCTTCCATACTTCCCATAAGAAAGTTTGATTAGTTTGATTAGAACTCCTAGTAATGCACTACAAATTTAACCCTTTGAATAGACATTAACTAGTTATAGTCAATCTCTAGTACAAATGCCACAACAAGACCAAAATATACTTGAAAAATGAAAAGGTATTATGGATGAACAAATGGAATAGGTAAAAAATCCATACCAAATGTATCTCAACATATCTCATAGCCTAAATGCAAGGCTTATTTATATCCCACCACTTATTGAGATATATCCATCAATAGGATATTAAATAAATGTTTTAGGATATATAAGCCAAAATATAAACCCATTTTATCCAAATCACATTTGTTATCAATATGTATAATGTCCATATTTTTATAGAAGATAATGCTTGTCAAATGGAAAACAACACCCAAAATGTTATAGAGATAACACAAGTGTGGTCTAATTTTAACCAAATGGGTATAATTTATCACCAAACTATACACAATAGGTTCATAATGCCATGAGTGGATCAAATTAGTGGGAAATAGGTATGCCTATTTTATAAAATCAATAAAAAAACTCCACTCCTCAACCAACTGATTCTTTGAATGTGCAATAGGTAGAACAAGCCAACAATAGATTAACTTACCACCATAATAAGTGTAAAAAATTATGCCACCTCAACAAGTGACAATGAGTGTTATACCATAAAAAACACATACCAATGTACCTTATCAATCATAAACATTGCCTAAAAAATAATGTACTCCTATTGGTCATAAAGCACTAGTTAGTCAACAATAATAAATTATGAACTAATAATTACTAAACTAATAGTTCCAATCACCCAACAAGTTCTAATTTAATAAGTGTCAACTCCACAAGTATCACTTAAAAAATAAGTACTAATTCAAAAATAAGTATCTCTTCAATAAAAATTTCCAATTATTGAACAATTACCACTTCAAATACAAGTGTAGATTTAATAAGTGTTATCCAATAATAAGGTTATTATGTAGAGTATCTACCATGTGATCAATAACAATTTCCTTTCACCCAATGGGTATTGCATGCAAAACAACAATACAATTAGAAACACCTTCACTATTAGGGATAAATTCAATAATGTGTTTCATATATACAATAAGGTTCAACAAGTAGACATCAAGTTCAATCCCAAACCCAATAATAACAACACATTCTGTAGTGCCAAATGCCATTACCATAGCCACAAATCACTAGCTAGGGTTATCTAATCAAACCAAACCAAAATGTGCCTCAGCATCAATGTATTAAATACCCATATTATTACCTTAATGAATGGATACACATACTTAGTAATTTGACCAATTTAACTAGCATCCCAAAATATACCTACCTCGATCAAATTAATCCACCTTTGATCACTCAACATAAATAACAACAAAAAACTCCTAATTTGATTAACAAAGAGTTTCGAAAGATGAAGGATGGAATTCAAGCTTTATAGGTAGGAAAATAAATGAATATATTCAAATTGAAAGAGATATGTTATTACCCATTTAACATGGAGTATCTACAAATACCATTTTTACTAGGTTATGAGCCACTTAAATTAGACAAATATAAAGTCAAGGGGGACCCTAGAGAGAATTTTAAGGAGTTATTTATTTCCTTCTAGATGATGGCATATAGTGATATATACTTGATTCTACTCTTCTTAAGGAGTCTATCTAGACAAGCCTTGGAATGGCTATTGAAATTACCAAATAAATTTTTACCTAACTTTGATGATCTATCATAAGAGTTTATATAACACCTTTCATATAATCTTGAGCATGATATTACTGTTATGGATCTAGGCCAAGCTAAATACAAAACTGGTGAAATCTTCCCTACATACTTATAATATTGAAGAGAAATATCAAGTTAGTTTACTCATAATATATGAGATAAAAAATTGGATGTAATATTTACTAGGATCTTACACAATAAGATATTCTATCATATCGAGCTACAATCTACTCATACATTCAAAGAGTTTATATTTAAAGGATTATAGATTGAAAAATCCCTTATCAAAAAAGGCATAATCAAGTTATCCTCTTCCAATCAGAATAAAAATTAGAATCAAGGCCAGAACCATAATCAGAACCCAACACAAATACCAGCTTCAATGTCACCTCAATCCAACAACAATGAAAAACCTAAAATTTTCAACCATAATAAGAATGTTTTTGGTAATGGGGTTATTAAATTATGCCATGTTAAGATGGTGAAAACACTAATTGTCCATATACCTCCACTCACTCAAAAACCACTTCCTCCATACATGTAATTAGGACCTCCATAAAAACAACCACCATAGAATAAAATGTAATTGCAATCCCTTCCTCTAAGGATAATACCACCAATCACCTAATAATTTAGTGACCTTGGTGAGCCAATTGAATTTTTGTTACAAAGATTAGTTCAATAAGATATGATCAGTTGGTTAATACCAAAGTTGTTTCTAAATGGAATTCATTTTCTTGATTGGTATAAGGAACATGAATTTTTTTAGTATTATCATGTAAGAGGACATTCCATTAGATGGTTTATATAGCTCAAACATCTAATTAAGAACATGGTGGAAGTTAGAGAGATAGAAAGAGACACCCTTGATCCTATAAATAATCATAACTTAGGTATCTACCAAACTCCATTTCCCTAACATAATAACTAAACTAATGATAAGTAGTAACAACAACAATAATAATAGTAATAGATAACTCCACCACAAAATTATAAATAATAATGCTAGCCATAAAAAAATTAATAGAATGGTTAGAACCAAGAGAAAATTGATCAAACCAACCAAACAGGTCAAAATGCCATTATGTATACCTATACATATGTTTTACGACATGTTTTAAGAAATCATGTTTCCATCATTACCATCAACCCTAGACTAACTACAAATTGACCTGGGCTTTCACATAATAGTGCCTATTTTTTGAACAATGCCCACCAACCTCCTTATGATGGTGATTCTTCTATGGGCCACATTAATAATCATGCACCATACCATCCAAGGATCATCTTTCCAAGACTCATTGCCTACCCAACCAACTACCAATTTTAGTTCCATATGAAGATTGCATAATCACAACTTGATGATCCAAGGTCACTATCAAAGGACCAAAACTAAATACTTAAAATGGATCTAATTATACTTTTATGCCTATCAAAAATAATCCAATAAAAAAAAGTTGAGGGGAAAACCTATGATATTTTAGAATAACTGAAGAAGACACCTAAAAACATATCCATCATGGATTTATTGTGTACATTTACCATCCATAAAGACATCCTGAGTGAGTATTTAAACCACTCCCTTGTGCTAGATTATATCACTCTAGATAAATTCCAAGCCATTGAGGGACACTTGACCCTTAGCCAATGTCTCACCTTTGACCAAAGTGATATATCTTCTATGGGCCCTCTACATAATAATATATTGTACATTAATTTTGGTATAACAAACCATATATTTAAACATATACTTATAGATAATGGTTTAGTTCTCAACATCATGTCTCTAGAGTTGGTAAAACATCTTAGATATATAACAACTGATTTATATCTAGATATCATCATTATCAAGGCATATCATAATGAAGAATGAGGATTTCATGGTACCATTATATTGATAGTGGTCATTGGGACATTCACCCATGATAATTTATGCCATGTTTTAGATCTTGAATTATCTTAAAATATGTTATTAGGTTGACGCTAGATCCATAAAATTAGGGCTATACCTTCTACATTGCATCAATGTATAAAATTTCCAAATTCAAAAATGGAAGTGACTATACCTATTGATCTTTATCCATATAAATATTGTAAATAGCTTGAGGCTGAGTATAAAAGCTATAAATACCATTTTGACATGAATCATATGCCTAAATCAAAAGAAAAAAAATCCAAAAAAGGAAAACCATTGAATCAGGCCCATAAGATAACTACATTGAACTAGATAACTTAGCGTCTACCTCCACCATGCCTCCACTATAAATTTCCAACGAATTTTATATCATTTACAAAGGTATTGGATAATATATTAGCCATAATGCATTTCATATTTCCAACTTTCCTAAAAATCCTAAATCTTATGGGAGACCTTGCAATCGGGTATCACTTCATTCGAGAGTTAGTTGAGAAATTTTTGATAAAGCCTAGTTTTTTCAAATCAAATCAACAACTATCAAATTTTATCACTAAACCATTATGAAAATACATTTTCATGCACTTAAGAGTAAGGTTAGGTGTCATTAATGTAGTAATGCTCAACCCACAAGGTTTTATATTAGCTCTAGAGTCCTAAAACATAGCTAAAAAATATAATAGGGTAGCTACAAACTTTAATAATCCATATAAAGACTCCAAAAAGGTAGCTATAAACATTGATAGTCCATCTATATAATCTAACAGGGTATCTATAGACTTTGATAATCTAGCTACAAAATCCAATATGGTAGCTACAAACTTTGATAGTCTAGTTATGGACTCTGAAAGGGTAGTTATAAACTTTGACAATCCATCTACAGACTCCAAAAGACTAGCTAAGGACTTTAATATTCCAAGTACAGACTTTAAAAAATTATCTATAGACTTAGACATTCCAACTATAGACTACAATAAAAAATCTTCAGACATGAACATAAGAGATGCAAAAGCACTTGGGTAGATGAAGAGAAATTAAATAGATGTTTTGAAGGATGAGAAAAGTCTTACAGACCATGGTAAGAATTTTTAGAATAAGGCAGAGTGTTAAAATATTATATTCTACCTTCCTACCCACCTACATAGGAAGCTACAAACTTCTACATTTGGGACGTTTGATCTCCAAACCATATTTGTTGAACAAAAACTCAAATTTGAAATTTATGAACTATTTTAGTTTGGGGTAAAATATAATGGAAGGTGAAATAATTAGTAGAAGAAAATAATGGAGAAATAGATAAAAATATATTGTTATTATTGGTAGAAAAAATATATGATGTAGTAATAGTTAGAGATAGGAAAATTTTTAGCACAACAAGAGTAGATAATTGAGCCTAGATAAAACAGGTAAAGAGTATATTCATAGAGAGAAACAACCTATAAATGAGTGAAAGAAATAATATAACACACTATAAGTGAGAAATAATATGATAATAAGAGTATATACAAAATCAAAGAGAAAATAGTAGGGGAGAAAACCACATAATAATAGTTTGAGTGAGTGGGTGGAGATGAAAATAGAAGAGGCCAAAGGAAGTTTTTTTTGAGTTTAAATGAATATATGTAGTTTTATCATTTTATGTATTGTAATACAAATATAATACTTATTTTGAATCATATAATATATACATCTCTAATTTTTTATTATTATGATCTACCATCCACTATTTCATCTCTTCTTACATGTTTATTTAGTACATTTTTAGAATTATTTTTCAGCTATAGACTATCCCCATAGTTTTTTTTTCTCTTGTTGGTTTATACCCATTTGGGTCTACACATTCTATATTTTTATTCCAATAGATAGTTGTTGATAATTTATCATCTCAAACACTAATAATATCTTTATGTATCAAGATCAAGGAATGTTTGGAGGATGATTTGAGTGGAGTAACTACTTGTTGAGCTTTGAGGGTTTAGTGATAAGTGGATATTACAAGTATCTTGATGTCATTAAGTTATGGATATATTTTAGGTTATATTGAGATCCAAAGGGTCATGGATTAAAAAATTCACCACTAAGCACCATGAAGAAAGGTAAACTAGATGAATATTTTGAGGATGCAATCAAAACAAGGTTTAAGACAACAAATAATCTCAAACCCTTTAGTGAATTGATTAATTCAATACCAAATTAGATGTATTTGATGTAGTAAAATAAGATAATATCAATTAAAATTCTTCAAATACTAATATCAAGAGCTTCATTATATGGTTGTCAACCATAAAATATTATTAAAAAAACAAACACACACACACACAAAATTTACAAAAATATTTTACAATGTCAACATAATTTGTAGTGGTCTACACTAGATTACCACTAAAAAAAAGGTATTAAAAATGATAAGGATAATGGATGTGGTATTCACTCCAAAGTCCTTATGAATAACAATATCCAAATTATAGATAGCTCCCCCAGGGTAGCTATTTTGATACCAAATATATATTTTACCACATATTTAGTCAGAGATGAAGGCTCAAATTATAAATATGTTTTTAATTATTCAATCATCTTCAATATTAATTAATAATAATTTTTACACTTTTATAGGATATTTCCTATAACTATTCTCCTATAATAGTTGATTTGTTCTAACAACTCACTATATTACACAACCTATAATCTCTCAATATCTCTATGTGATTTGTTTATCAAATAAATTACACCAATATTTTATTATTACTCACCTATTTATTCTCTAAATATATGTTCACACTAAATAATATCAGAAAGTGTTATGTATCACATAATCTAGAAATAAAATTTTACCCATGGGTGAGGCTAGACCACCCAAAGGAAACCATGTTTTTCTTCATGAATTGTCTCCCCTTAAATAAACTATGAATTATATCATTCCTCATATTCTTATCCTTATAAGCTTTAATACCTTTGAAAAGTATACCCATAACTTCTAAAATTATTTCCTCATATATTCATTATTATTCTCCTCATTGTAACCATTATGTCATTCCATGCCTTAGTAAATTCCATATATAATATTAGATCAAACCCAAAAATCCTTTACATGTAGGGAGTTAGTCCATAATTATTAAGAATTCAACATATGAATTTTCTCACCTTAACACCATCATAGGAAATGGACTCATCTCGATCCCTATTGTCACGCATGTTGTAACCAATGTATTTACTCTCCTTGCTAGTGTACACTTTGATTGATGGTTGGTTTAACATAAATTCTTAGACTACTAAGATTAAAATAATTGAACATTTTAGGTGAATGATCAATTAGGGACAAATAATGATACATACATCATCCTCATTCTCAATATTGGGATTAAACTTCAAAATATGATGGATAAATCCATCATTATATTCAGTGATCATATAAATTGTTTTAATATTTTCTATATATGTGGAATCATGTTTCCTCATCTCATCCTCTATGGAGTATTTTTTGACTCCTTAATCATAATACTAATGAATGCTTTAGGTTTATCATCTAACATAGTCCATTTCAAGAAGTTATAACTTGAGACACATCTATTTTCTATCTAGTTTAAATAATTGTTTTAGATTAAGGTAAAAATAGGTTTTGAAGGGACCCCAAAACCCTGAACAAGGAGAAAGATAAACATTAAAGCACAACCAGGTTATCACAAGAACCTGATAACAAAAAAGAGCCAAAACCAGGTTTTACATGGACCTGTAACCGACAGATAAGAACATGAAAAATCAGCTGTCAAAACACTGATCTGAAAGAAAACCAAATCTTCCAGATCCGTAACCAGCAAACCTAAAAAAGACCGGTTTACTTCCCCCAAAAACCAATCAGCAGAAAGGAATTTTGGATGAATCTTTTAAATTCAGATTTTTCTTTTTGCATGATCGAAGATTCATTTCAAGAGGAGGGATCAAAGGCTTAGACTTCTTTCTTCTGACTGCAGTCCAGCCATCTTCAACCTTAGCTGCCTCAGCAACCCATGCCTCAAAAGACAAAGATCTTTGGCCTCCAAAAGGCATAAACTCATTGTGACAGTCTAACACAGTCTGGCTATTTGAAAGATCCTCCAGAATAGGGGAAGAGATCACCATCTCCTCCTCAGGCTCAGTTGTATTATTAACTACAGCCTCTTCAGAGGCTTCATTTGATTGATTCTCTAGTGAATCCTCTACATCTTTTGATTTGGATTGCACCCTTTCCTCGTTCTCGGTCTCGGAATCTGTTATTGTCTCCAAAGGTAGTTTGTCTATGCTATGTTCAGAGAAATCCTTTGGCCACCAAGAAGGTGAACGTCTGGATTTGTTTTTCCCAACACCACAATAGGCAACAACATGTCTCGTCTGGTAACACTTCCTACACCTGAAAGGAATCCCCTCATAATCCAAGATTTGTGTCCAGGAACCCCTTGGGGAATCAATGCAAATCGCCTCAGGAAGGCCCTTTGAAACATCCAGGACAACCAAGAATCGTTCACAAGTCGAATGGGAGCTCTTCGTGCTATCTTCTTCATATAGAAACTCCCCTATAGCATTTCCAATGGTTTTATAAACTGCCTCTTGCCACAAATGTATCGAAAGATAAGGGAGCCACACCCATATAGGGATCTTGTAAAAAGATTTCGAGAGAGGATTAAAGTCCTTATGCCATGGTTTGGCCAAAAGAGGAAATCTGCCCTGCCAAGAAAAATTATTGTGGCACAATATAGACTGCCTATCTTCAGGACTTTGAAATATTACTATAAAAAAACCCCTGGCGCAGGTCTAGATTTGACCGTCTTTAATATGAAGCCAACTCTTAGCAATCCAATTCTGTAGATCTACAAACGAAGGCCAGAAACCATGGAAATGGAAAATGGCAGCACAAGAGGAAAACCATTTTTCTTCTTGGAAGATATATTCTGCTAATTCAGGGTCTAATTTAAATAATTGTTACCCTCTTTATAGGTATGATTGATTCTCAGCTAATTAAAGTCTGTCATGAAGATTTTATCATCCCTAATCACATTAATGATAAACAAATAGGGATTAGACTTTCCATTGAGGAAGTTAATTATGTTTAGAGAGTCAAATTTGATAATAATATTTTTATCTTCAACTCCTTAGTGAATAAAATTCTACATAATGCTACTCTAGCCTTAGAAACATGGTTTGTATGAACCCCCATAGATCATACATAGGCTGCCAAAAATCCTCAATTTCTTTGTTTAATAACCCAACCACCTCCCAATTATCCAAAATTCCATTTATTAACCCCACAAAAATTCAATTTTATCTAATTTTTAAGAGGATTGATCCATTTAACTTGGCTCATATCAAACTTATTTTTAGGATCTTCCATTTTCTTGTGGAACATTGACATTCCAATTTTGAAGAATGTTCAATACTAAATCAGGTGTGGATTTTTTTATCTTTATTAATATTTTTTTTATAATTCTCATTGATGGCCTCAATTATCCACATCCCCATAGTGACCTTTTTCTTATTTAGAAATATTCTTACATTTATTTAATTCCATATCCCCCATAATAAATTATGGAAGGTTAGCTTTTATAGATAATGTATTAGATAATATTTTTAGGGTGAATTGCATTAAATGATTAGGCCCAAAAAGTATTTGGGTCTCACCCATGCTAAATTAAATAAGGAAAGTTTCCATAAATCTAGTAGAAAAATAACACTCTAAGAAGATATGATAGATCAAGCCCTCTTTTTATGAGGTTTTCAACCATTAAAATTATATTTGGAGTCGCTAACCAAAATAAAATGTTAATCATATGAGTAAATTCCTTCACCCAAAGAGTACTCCATGGGAATCCATCCTCACTAATATACATTTCCAAAAAATTATTTGATGTGACTAAATACCCCCACCTTCCTCTAGATGTTAGAATAACTTATCCTCTTTTGGAAACTAGAAAATATGGAATTTTTCATCTTCTAGTTTATTATTCTCAAATTTTAAATAATATTAGGATATTATAACTCCAAATTAAAAGTTTTATAAGAATACCCCTATCATTTCACTCTCAATAATCATTGACTTTTTCCCATGAGGTTATCATTAAAAACTAACTCACTTCAACCTATGGTGATTTAGAACTTAGTGGGAATTCAAACAACCAATAATCATTTTAAAATGGTACTTTTATTCCATCCCAAATTCACCACTTACATCTATTACACATTAGATATTTAATTCTATATAGGGCCTTCCAAAATGATAAGCCTTAGTGTGGAACATTCTCCATAAGAAAACTATCCCCAATCCTACCATACAGACACTTGGCTCTAATAATGTTGGTTAAATGGATCTTATTCATCATCACTTTCCAACCCATATTTAAAACAATTTATATGTTACTAATTTTATCATTCTAAGTCTAATTTCCCTATGTCCCTTCGAGAGAATAACCCTTTCCCAATCCACAAGTGGAAACCTAATCCTCTCTTTAATTTTGACCATGGGAATATCATTTATTTATTTTTATTCCATCAAATAAATTATAAGGAATATTTAAGAAAAACATCATGTAAATTGGGATAATCTATAGAAAACTCTTGACTATCTAAAGTTTACCTATTTGGGAAATAAGACTATCCTTCCACCTACAAGTTTCATCTACATTGTATCTAAGAAGGAATCCAATATTCTAAAGACATCCTTACATTAAATAGAGGCATCCCTAAATAAAAATATAATAATTTATAAATTTGAAACCCCAATATGTTTTATATCATCCTCTAAAGAGAGTCCATAGTGTGAATGAATAACACTTGACTTTTGTAAAAATTGACACATTGCTCTTTAACTTATACATAGTGCTTAAGTCTATATTTTATATATTTAGATTCAACCATGAATGATTATCTTTAAAAAAAAAATCATCCACAAACTACTAGTGCATGATGGGTTTCATGAAAGGAGATATTTGAAGACCTTTCACCTTATATAAACTCTAGCTTTTCAAAGACTTCTCTGTAGAACCTCCATCAAAATAATAAACATGTAAGGAGAGGGGAGTCTCCTTATCTAAGGCCTATTTCCATTAGATATATTTTTTATCATTCATTAATTAGTATAGATAATTTTAGGAAAGAAAATTAGGTTGAGATCATCCTCCTAAACTTGGTGTTGAACCCTACTCTGTCAAGAATTTTATCCAAGAAATTCCATAAAATTTTGTCATGGGCCTTATTAATGTTGATATTTAGGAAAATTATATCCCTCATTAACTTATCCAAGGAGTGAAAATCCTCATGAACCATAATTATTCCATTAATAATTTTTATTCCAAATAAAAAACCCCTTATTGTTTTGAAATGATTTTGGGTAGAAATATTTGGAGTTTTAAGATTATGGTTTAGGAAAAAAAATATGTAAATAATGTTTCATAAACTTATGGGACATAACTCATTTAGATATTTATCTATATACTTCTTTAGGATAAGAAAAAATAAGGTGTTTTTCATATATTTGAGAAATTTTCTTGATGTCAAAAAATTATAAATTGTAAAAATAACCTCAAAATGAACTACATCCCAAAAATGTCAAATACTCTAGATAAAAGTCTTCACAAACTGAAGTTTATCTACCTAGAAAAGAAGATTGACTTTCCACCTTAAAGTTTCCTTTTCATTCTATCTAATAGGTGATTCTAGTTGTCCAAGGAAATATTGAATTTAGAGAGATGGATCCATAAATAAGAGGACTTAAGGTTATTAATTTCACATTCCAATATTGGATATCCTCCTCTAAAAAGAGTCCTTACTAAGAATGAAGAACATTAAACTTTTGGAAAAATTGAAACATTTCCTTGTAACTTAAACATAATCCATAATAATATATTTTTTAACTTTATCTTCCCAAAGGATGTTTATCCTAACACAAATATCTCATACACAAATTATTGGTGCATGATGGGATCCATATAGGGAGCCATTTGAAGACCTTTCACCTAACCATTAATTTTAAGAGTTCAAGACTTATTCATAGATCCTCAAATATAATAATATACAAATAAGGAGAGAAAGGGTATACTTTTATAAATCCTATTTCCCATGGAAAAAATTATCCTAGTTATCCATTAATTAGTATAGATAATATAGGGGAAGAAATGTAGGTTGAGATCATCCTCTTGAACTTGGGGTTGAAGCCTACTTTGTCAATAATTTTATCCAAGAAATTCCATGAAACTTTATTGTAGGCATTTTTCATGTTGATCTTTAGTAACATTCCATCCCTTGTGTACTTATCTAAGGATTTAATGTCCTCATGAACTTTAATGATTCCATTTGTAAGTTGCCTTCTGAAGATAAAGTCCTCTTATTGTTATTGAATTATTTTGGGAATCAAGTTTTAAAGTCTTAAAACCATGGTTTTTGACAAATTTTCTAAATAGTGTAGCATAAAATTATGGTACATAAGTATTTTAGATATATATCTCAAGTATTATTTTGGATAAGAACTAAAAAGGTGTTATATATCTTTTTAAACAAGTTCACAATGTAAAAAACATATAAATTGTAACTAGAACCTCCAACTGAACTACATATAAAAAAATATAATATTATGTTTCTTAATGTGTTCATCACTATTTGACAAAATGCAATATAACCATTCATAGTATAAAATATTATCTCAAAGGCTTGTGTAGATTATTTTAGTGAAACTAAGACCCTTGTGAATACTAGTATTGTCTAAGCTCTATCGATAATGTCATTTTTGACTGTGTAGGTCTTTCATGCCTTAGACCAATGTGCTTATGAATTTAGATGCCTCATATGTGTGTATTTAACTTTTTTCATATGCAATAATCTTTATTTTATTTTTCCATATTTTAAACTCAATATTACACTTTTTACCACAAAATGACCCTTAAAAAAGTGGTTAGTATTTTAGGTCAGATAACCCAAACCAATTATCATTGTGTGAATAATAATTACATATATTCAAATACTCTAAAGGGGTATCAAAACACATATATTTATACCATGTAGGTGTGTGGGGGAAACATTGTGACCAATATTTAATGAGATATAATGTTTGGATTTTAATATATGGAATCATACAAATTTGACTTACATGTCTATTTAGACTTGGATCTAGGGCTACTATTTTGAGGTATATTCAATTATACATGCCTTTTTTATATTATTATAAGAGAGCGAAAATTTATTTCTCAAGTCTTTTAGGACTTGCTAAGGTGATTGGTCGGTAGTGACCAATTGATTATAACCATAAGATTAATTTATATTTTATATCTAAGTATTTCATATTTCTTGGTATGATTGACCCATGAAATGTGTCTATGCCAACACAATCAATAATTACCAATTTTAAAAATAATTTTTTAGTGTTCTTGGATACTACTTGATGAGGTAGACACTTAAAACAAAACACAATGGTTCAACTATTGGCAATATTATCTTAAGAGTGAAAATTAGTGATATAAGATATCGAGATAGTCTATTTAGGATTTTGGAAAGTTATTACATAGACTATGGTGACAGTAAATATGTGTATCTCATAAATTGGGTTAGCTAAGACAAAAGCTGTATATAAATATAAGGGAAAATGTTCATAATAATTAAATGTGTATGTAAATTCCAGGTATGTCAAATTGTGCCAAAATTGATGTTTTTAGTGTCTACTACCAAATATATGTGTCTAAAAATTCCCTTGTTTTAATCTTGTGTTGAAAATGATATATTAAAAGGATGAAATAATAAATTTAGTAGTTATGATTAACCACATCTAGTGTTGATAGGCATGCCCCAAATGGCCTACTTGATTCATTTAAAAATTGTAATGAATCATGCATAGATCAATTCCATCTTCTTATAGAAAATATGAAATAATATTGATGATTGAATTATTTAAAATTTAAATAAATAATACACCTAAGAATGTGTGATCCAAGCTTCCACTTATTGAATTCATTTTTAAAATGTCATGGGTTGATTATGCCCCAAGAAGATGAAACCATGAGTTAAGGAGTATAAATTCCTGAACCCCAATTGGATAAGGAGTGATATAAGTTGAGTGTCCTAGAAACCTAAATTCTAGTAGTTTGAATTTAATCGTTATTATTAGAACATTCATATGAGGTTCATATGTAATATTATAACCCTAAAAATGTTTTATATTTAAAAGTGGAACCATAAAACTAGGTTCTATGTACAATTATAAGCCTAAAATAGGTTTGTATGTAAAATTAGAACCTCAAAATAGATTCATATGTAAAATCATCAATTAATATAGAAAGTTATATATCTATAGTGCTTATATAGTGTCATCATTCATCATTAGTTCTTTATATTAAAAAATAAAAAAAGTTCTTATATGAACAACATTCATGCCTCAATCTGATCCATATATACATAAAAATAATATAGAATTACATTATATATTTTTAGTGTTATATTATTTTACAATTTCAACCTGATCAGTCTAATAAATCTACTCATCTGACCTATATAATCTAATAAATATGCTCAATTTGGGCCATATAGTTTGTGTTATAATGTCATGAAATTCCTCTAGTATTCCTCACAATTAAGTATAAATCCCCACAAATGGCTTTATTTTACCAAATCACATAATTTTTATAATAATTTCATGTAATACATTTGAAAGGACTCGATGTGACCCATGTAAACTATATAATATGTCTTTGAATACTAATGCTTACTATAATATGGCTTGAATATGTGAAACAAGTCTAATGTATTGACCCATTTTGATATTAGGGATGAAGCCTACAAATCACTCATCTCAAAAGAACAAGTTATACACATCATATATTATGTATAAAAATTTAATCATGTATATTATATATACCAACATGAAAATATATGTCACCATATAAACATTTGATCTTCACAACCATCTATGAATCATGTAACCATGGAAAGAAACTAGTTTAGCACCTAATATGTAATAATTATATGATAATATATGGTGTTAATAATATAAATAGGCACTAAATTTTTGTTTAAAAATTTTAATCTTTAAACTATTGATGATTTATATAATTTTATTATATGTTTGTAATCCTTGTGTGAGTGGATGCATTCCTATTATTAGAAATCACATTGATTGAATTTAGTGAGTAGGTGAATGACATAATTATGCTGGTGTATATTTTTATTCTATTTAGTAATTTATTTACACATTTTTTTCATCTTGTTTAGGTGTTACTTAGGTGGCATACTAGGTCATTAGGGAAAATATGGCTTAACCTTATTTTCTAATTTTGAATTGATTTTTTCTTCTATATATAATGTACCTTTCCTAAAGCTATTTAGTTAATATGGTTAATGATAATAATACAAATTTGGTTGTATAAGACAAGATTTATAACAATAATGTTTTATTTCACTTATAAAATAGGTAAATTCTTCATGCAATCGATCCTATCCAACTTAGATCCCCAATTATGTCCCACTCTAACATGGTATCAAAGTGATGCTAATAGATGAATTTCATGGATTATATTGTGATATAAATTTAATTATAACTCCTATTATCAAGAGACCTGCAAAATACTTTAAAAACTAAATATGAATGTTAACAAGGATAGCATGCCAAGGAATTGAACCTATCACTTATCAAGATCAAATTAGTCTAATAGACACATTGAAATAGTCCATAGAGAAGGTAAAAAATATTTTTATTAATATTTAAAATGCTTAATATGATCAAGGATTTTCCGTAATCATATGGAGGATACAAACTTAGCCAATTAAGGCTCAATATATAGCATAAGTGGGAAAGAAGAAGAGAAGGGCATAGGAGAGAGAGATGACAAGTGTCCATGTGAGTTAAAAACAAGAGATGAGTTATGAAATTACCTCAATATGTATAATATGCCATGTGTATCTCCTTTGAATATTATCTAACCCTCCAAGTGGTGTAGAAGTTGGAAAGCTTACATGACACCTTGACTAGCTCTTTAAAACAACCCTTTGCCTTACATTATTGAGTGACAAGTGGCTTTACTAATTGTAAAATAAGGTTAGATTACATATTTTATATGATATTTAAACCTCTCAATTTATCCATTAAGGTTATTCTTGACACATCATCTCCATTTCTTGTTAGGTTTCTAAAGGAGTTTTCATCTCCTTAAGCTAACATTGCATACTTGTGTCAAAACTTGGATTATTCTTCCTCAAATCATCATATATTAATAAATGTCTAATTAAAATCATATTATATCTATAAAAATCCATTTTAATGTCTGAAATTATGCTTAAGAATTTGTTCTATACACAAATCCCCAATTAGGCCTCATTCCTTGTAACCCTAAAATTATGTAAAGCTCCTTATGTGGAGAGTTATACAGATGTTACTAAGAATATAAAGGCATATTATAGTACCCAATATGTACTTACAACTTCATGTTCAATATAAATATTAGAATGTGAGTGAAGTCAATTTTATATTGCTTCTCCTTCCTAACTAGGCCTCCTTGTCAAGAGACTAAAAATTGAGTCTATAAGATTTCCAAAAGTTAAAAACACCAAATAAAAAAAGTATTCACTTAGATGACCTACTCCCCATTCTCATTGACAAATTTGGAGATTTGACACCTTGTATGGATCTATCAAATAGCATAAAATAATGTTTAAGGGCCCATATTCTAGAGTCCTATACCTATAAGTACAATCCAATGGCATGGGATGATGATCAAGGGGTATTAAACATTTTATAAGTCATTTAGAAGTTTGTATAGTCCATCTAGATGTACATAATTACATTTCTCTCTCGTTGTGTTCTTATAGCTCTCTTAGGCATCTTGAAAGTGATTTGAGGTTTTAAAGATTATTCATAAAGATGGAAGCATGAATCAACTAAAAAAATCCACAAAATAGAAGCACACTATGGTGGTTAACTTATCCTAGGATCTAAAGGTCACATTCAAATCTTATGCTCCATATTGAGTAATGAAATATAGCCTCTTAGGTAGGCAACAAGCATTCTTTGAGGTCTAGGCAAGATTGAGGTCTGTAGGTTCATGTTTTGAGTTTGATTATGCATCTAAAATATTCATTAAGGTCAATTAAAAATTTAATGAAATGACTCCATGATTATCTAACCTTTATACCTTCATTATATCCCTTGTAACCTCACTTATTTAAAGCTAGGGTTTTTAATCCTAGTTTCTCAACTTACCCTAATTGAATCTATTCTCCCATTTCTCTCTCTCTCTCTCTCTCTTTTAGAAATCTAGGTCCCATGAAATGTTTGATAAAACCTCCTCCAATATTCTTATAATATCTAAAGTCTAAAATTCACTTCACTTTACCACTTCTTAGGATTTACTACCCGTATAGACTTGTTCATGCACTTAGGCCTTGCTAGGCCTAAATAGGGTCTCGTCTTGTTTGCATTCTTTGTTGCTTATGTTTAAGGTATACTAGTGGACTATGTAATAAACATGAAATCATATTTAAAAACTTATTTTCCTTTAGTCCTTATGAATATTTACAAACACCCTTCATTCAAGCAAACACTCTTATAAATAAATAAACATGTGTATGCATTAGCATGGTTTTAGATTTTTAATTTAGTGTGAACTTATGATGAAATTGTATCATCATAATTAAATCTTATTCCAATATATTTATAAGACTTATTATCCTTATAAACTTGTATATCTCTCCAAACAACAAAAATTCTCAAGAATAAGCATGTTAATGACATTACGTAGACTAAGTAAGTAGGGCTTCAATGTTTGTATTATTCAGAGAGTTATGTGAGGTTTTGTTATGTCCATGATACTCTTATCCAATGTTATACCTTTCTATCAGACCTCACATGGACTTTAAGGCCTTTTAAATAAGCAACTTTGCTTAGCAAGGCAAGACTATGTTATAACTATATGACCAGTTGAATATGCATGGTTTTAATGACCCTATTTGGAAATTTATTTTTTTCCTTACTTAGTAATCCATTGGTGTTTATTAATTTATAAATTTAATCCTATTTCTAACCCCCATATACTCATATACCATTGTCTCAAGATTTTGGTAGACCTTGAGTCACTCAAGTAGACCTACAAGTGGCTAACTACCTATGTGTATCCATTTAAGATGGTCTAAAATATTGAGGTTTTAAGAGTCCCAATTAAAAAAATAAAAATATCATATCATTATATTGATATTTTATGTCTTTTTTCAATACCTTAAAACTTTTTACTCCACCATCATCACTGTCTCAAGACTATTTCTTCAATAGGTAGCTATAGGTGATTGCCTAATGTCTGAGTTTGTAGTTTTTAGTTTGAATTATCTCAAATACACCATGGTATCTAATCAATGGTAAATAATCATAAATATCTCATTCACTCAATCCTCAAATAAATCATTAATTTTAAATCATCTTCAAACTTTGATCCTCTACCTTCACCGTCTACATAGTCTTGTAGGTGCATCTTACTAGGTATTATAAGCTCAATCTTCAACTTTAATTAAATTAAAATGATTTGTAATTATTAATTGATATAATAACCATTTAAAATTTAAATATTTCCATTATTCATGCTTGGATAACTTTTATGAAACACTATCACCATTGTATTTCTATTGAAGTTGTAGACCTGTAGGTTCGTAGACCTATAGGTCTTCAACCTTGTGTAGAAGCATTTTATAAGTGAAAAACATGAATTTTAGGATAAAATATCATTATATTAATTACATCAACACATTATCAATAAATCACAACCTCAATTTATTTAAAATACATACTCAAACCTTCTCAAATAAACTTTCTATATAGACACACAAAACATAATTTTAGGAGGTGAATGAAAGAAGTAACCATTTGTAAATTGTATAAAATATTTCACTAATAATAATATCATAGATGAATTTATATGATATTATAGGACAATTAATTAATGCTTAGATGCATTAGATCACCTATATAACTCTAAAACACATAAAAGTTAGTAGTCATTTATATATTATGCTTAAGAGAAGCTTTTCTTACCAAAATACCATAAACACATGAAAATATGGTGAATGGATATGTATTTACCCATAATAAATCATTCAAATTTGTTTCATGTAGCCATGAGCTCACCTTTACATTGGAGTTGCACCAAACTCAGCCTGTGGAGATTTGGGTCTTCAAAAAGCAATCTAGCTCCTTAGAGATTGTTCAGAAATATAAACATACCAATCTAATTAACAAAGCAAAAAATTAAAATTCCATAGGGATACTAAACTTTGGATAAAATATTAGTCCCTAAATATATCTGTGTAGCCTATACCATGAAATTGGATTTTGATTTCTAGAGCTTTTGAATGGAATGATGGAGGGGGAGAGATGGTTTTCTACAACTATGAGAGTTCAAACTTATTCCCATAATGTTTTCTAACCTTTGGAAGTAAAAATACATTATGAAACTCTTTTCACTTATGAGTGACTTAAATAATCTTGTACAGGTCACTTAACTCCTCAAGATGGCATTGAAACTCAAAAAACTAACCTTGTTTTGACTTTATGATAGGTGTGGTAGTTGTGTAACTAATCCAAGCTCTTTGTAAGGTATATGGTACAAATTTCTAACTTAGGGGACTTTGAAACACGTAAATTCTAACTAAAATATCACCTTTTCACTCATTTTCACCACCTTCAAGATTTAAAATAAACATTAGACATTCCAAAACATCATGAAATGTTAAGACAAAGTGATTAATACATTAAATTACCTTTATAAAATCCTAATCACCTATGACACCACATCAACATGCCCTATCTCTACATGACATGTATAAACCACTATATTACCACAACATGACACTACCTTAACTTCTCCAAACTAACCTTAAACAATGCTAATAGGGTCTTATCAAGACTTTTAAGTATAATATAAGACATGACATGACTAAAAAAAATCTTGTGAAAGTTTTAATTTGGATGGGGTGACCAATTTTGACTAAAGGTTAAAATTTTATTCACAACTCCTTTTAGTTATTTGTGATCTTAGCTATTTTCAAGGGTTTAGTGGGCTTTCATGAAAATCCATGCAAATTTTACCAATAAAATCTATAGATGAAAATAAGACAATGCCATAGGATTCAAAAGATGTCAAAACTCTAACAACATCTGTAAATATGATGTAGTTTTATGATACTCTATTTTTAGAATTTTCAAAGGGTCTAAAGGAAATTTTTTGAATTTTGAAAAATAAATATAATTTAGTGCTTGAAGAAGTAAAAAAATTCTAAGTTTTTTTAAGTTTTCTAAAATACCAAGTTGGTATTTGTTGATTTTGGATTAAAATGGATCATTTTTATATATCTGGAGGTTTTATGTGCAAATTTATTATTTTGGTGGGTTTTGTAACTTGGTGTTGGGAGAAGAAACTAGATATTAAAGTTGTATAAGATATTCTTTCAATATTCATGCATTATGTATTTAGTTGTCAGATATATGTATTTTGTCCTATCCTTCATGACTTGTAATAGAAATAGAAGATGAATAGTCTCTTCTTTTGGCATTAAAGTATGAGAATAATAAGAACAATTAGAGATTGTAAATGACTACACACACAAACACACACACACACACACACACACACACACACACACACACACACACACACACACACAAACACACACACACACACACACACACACACACACACACACACACACACACACACACACACACACACACACACACACACACACACACGTATGTATGTATGTATGATTTTATGAATAAGAGAGTTTGACCTTTATTGAGATCAATAAAGACTATTTGGTTATGGTTACCTATTATATTTCTTATTTTATTCCTTGCATGCACTTTAATGGTTAATGTTCACCTTATTTATTTCTAAGTTTATTTAGAATGCTCTATAACCATTAATGAATTATCACTTATTCCTAGTTTCTATCTAACACATGACAATTAATCATTGTTATGCTTAGACTTTCCCTATTGAATATGAATTCTCTACACTATCTTGTACACTTGAGTAAAACTTAGATATCCTAGCTCTTAACATGTTTTGATGTCTCAAAATCATATATTAATAATGGTATGATGAGAATGGAAATAATCCTTCTAGAGGAAACTATGATAAGATGGTTATCAATATAAAGAGACGTTAAGACATGGTTAGTCCAAAAAATATGTAATCTCACAGAATAAGATTCCAAACAAAACTGACCATAGCACATAAGAAATCATTCAATAACATATCTATGAAGAGATTTACTAAATATTTTTGTGAAAATTACCTAAATTTATAGATAATTGGTTATAATGGCTGGAATACTATTGTTTTAACACAATAATGAAAGAAACAATCAGCTAGACTAAAGAGAAGATAGACCTATTACAGAAATTGGAAACTAGTTAGATGAGGGCAATAGATTATTAGGTTGCTATTACCATAGACAAATACATCATCAAGTTTTTAGTACAAGGATACATATTTTTTCAAGCCGTGTAGGGATTATTTTTCTAAGGAATTAGAGGGAAAATTTTCTAGTGACTACCTCTCCTTATGAAGATGTTGGTTGTGGATAAGGCCATGTTCCTACTCTAGCCAATATGGAGTAGTCACTTCAAGAATATGGGGGTGTGTGTGAAATTAAGCTAAATTATGTTTAGATGAGTAAGGCTTAAAATTGAATCCATAATAGAGACACACGAAAAGAAGAGTTATAATAAAAATATGGATTTAAAATGGGAACTACAATAATAAAATATTTGGAATAAATAGAAGAATACCTAGGTAGCTATGAGTAGCAATATGAATAATAGATTAGATGAGGAACAAGTATGAATACATGATGAGAAAGAGGATGAAATAAGGATGAAAAAAGAATAGGATAAATTCCATTTGATATAGTGAGGTAATGAAGAATGAGATGAAGATGAGATGTTTGAAGAAGGTGAGAATAGTTTAGAAGTAGATGATAGATGTAACTCATAGCTACAAGAAATGGTATTTTTAGAACAAGAATAATTATGCAGAGAAATATAATATAGTCATAGGTTAAACATAGATTCAATCATAGTATAAGAATAAGTTGTAAGAAAGAACCATTCACTAGAAGAGTGCACATCCCTACAACTCAATATTTTATATTGTATAGAATTTTTTAACCAGGTGAATAGGAAGGTAATAGTTGGGAAGGACCATTTATAGAACACATGAATCATTAGGGTACCAAAATTCAAATAAGATTAATTTAAAATGATTTGAATGCCATTAGTCTTGTTGAAACCAATAAAAACAAAGAAGGAAGCATATAAAATCATAGTGTGCATGTTGACTCACCTAGTACGCAAAGTAGTATGCAAGAAGGATCACCTAGAGTACAGCCTCCTCTAGTAACATATGCACAATAGATTCCATTAACATTATTGGTTCCCAATTATACACCTCTCTAACCTAGCCTTACACAATTGAAGGAAATGGAAAATAATGATGAGAAACCTACTAGAATGTCATTGTTTCCAGGGGAGAGTTTAGCATCATGAATGGACTAAACTATATAAAATGATTGAGAGGTACTTACAAAGGGTATGGTTATCTCCCTACTACTTTTGGCTCTACCTAAACCAAGGTGAGATAACATATGGGGTAGCTTTCTCTCATGGATGGTTTTAAAAATTCAAATTCCATTGGGATTTATTATCATAAGGGACAACTATAACCAGAGCATAACCATGTCTACACACTTCACCTATGAAATATTATCACATGAAATTCATAAATGCTCTATGTTCTATAAAAACTACTAAATATTTATGATTTTTTTACTATGATCTCTATTTCATAATATATTTAACATCAAAATAACTATATAAAAAATTGCAATGCTAGGATTTAAAACACATACTAAAAACACATTCCAAATAGGCAAGATATTATGAATTTACAAGGCTAGTAAATATTGTGATATGAAACAAGGTGTGTTATTTGAAGGGTAAGATGAAGTAGGACAAGTTTATATTTAGTTATAAAATTGAAGGTGGCATGTTGGTGGCTTCCAAACAACAAAGTGTCTAATAGTACTTCATGACAATGTTCCTCAGTAAATATTTAGAAAACACTTCATATATAAAGACAGTAATAAATACTAAATGATCCCTGGGAGACTAGGACATACACTGAAACTAGAATCTAAAATACTCTCTCCTATTAAATTCATGAACCCAAGGAGTCCTTAAAAGGTGTTCAATAATTCATTTTCAAACAATAATTGTAGAAAGGGATTTATAACTAAGGTATATGCTTATAATGACATCCAATAATGAAACATAAACCCAAGTATCTAATTGGTAGAACTTACAAAACATATTATTGCATTTCATTAACAAAATATATTAAGGAACCACAAATTTTTTCCATTGATTTAAATAGAAATATTACAAACATAAACACTTTAATTATGTCATGTAAATAGGCATGGTAAGACTACTCTTTTGACAAGAGAGACATGAACATCCTCTCAAAGCTTGCTAATAGTTGTATAAATGCAACCACCATATCAAGGAAAATAGAGTCTACACATAGCAATTAAGCCTAGAATTTTTTTGTAGAACATAGACATAGAAGAAATGGATGCCTAAAATGACATATATCAGTTGAAATCCAATCTCTACCAACAATGACAACCAAATTTGAAATGGAATACAAGCCTTCTATTTATACTTTTTTAATCCTTCCCAAATCTAGGACCATGGGCTACAATTTTCAAGAATTACATAACAAACTTTTCCAATCCCATCAAGATGCTCCCAACCAAAAAATGCCTTTTTCTATGCCTGAGATCTTCATCAATTTTCAATACAAATCATTGTTTTAACTACCTCTTCAAAGAATGATGAGGAATCGCAACCACATAGAACATGTTACTTAATCTCCTAGATAAAAAATACCATTCACATGAGCCTATAAGGAGGACATTCAATTTAATATCCAAATGGATTTTATCTTAAAATAGAAATACCAAAAGATCCCTTTGATCACTCACTTGCATAGCTAGAGGAAAAATTGTTTGAAAGCTAAACAAATTTTGTTTGTATTGTAACTTACTTAGAAATTCTTTCATATTAGTTAATTTTAAAATAATGGACATTTTAATCCTAGTGACTACTTATCATGGCTTAAAATTAATTTTCACACACCTATAAAAATCATTTGAATTCAAATGGCTAGTTCGTATAGCTTAAAGTTGATGTTTATGCACTTGTAAAAAATGTCTGTGAGATTGTCATACCTGTAACTTGGAAATATTATTTTGGGGACTTTGTTCCATGTCAATTTTTTTTAAGTCTCCATCTTTGTCACTCCTATTTACTTCATTACTTCTATCTTCATTAGAATAATTGTTTCAAACATTTTTTCCAAAATAATTCCCCTAAGAAAAATAGTCTCTTGTATTTTTGTCGAAGGAATTAAGACTTGGATCTTCACCTTTGTTAAGACAATTTTTTAGGATAATTTGCCTAAAATAATTTCCATGTATAAATTGACCTTAGTACCTTTCCCAAATAAATGTAATTCCTTCAAACTTTTTTCTTAGGTGAAATGTCCAAAAGAAATATACCTTTGCCCTACAACAAATTTGTTTAAAGAATCCTTCAGGCACTTAAACCTACCCTTCATAATTTTTGTAAGTATCGTTTTCCCTTTGAAAGTAACCTTAGAGAGTTTTTCAAGGGAAAATTTCCCAAAGGAAATAATCCTTTGGAACTTTTGGAAAGGCAAAATGACACTTCAAAACTTCAAGAAGTACCCTTGGCTAAGGCAAATGACCTTACAATTCCTTCTAGATTTTTGTGTGATAAAAATTCCTAAAAGGCAAGTGCCCTTATGGTTTTTATCCATGGACAAAATTTTTGAAACAAATGACTTAGAACTAATGAAATATCCCTTCAAAACTTTTGTAAAACACTTAGCCCAAAAGTAGTAAGTCATTGAATTCCTTCATAACTTCTGTAGTGGACAAAATGTGTGATGAAAATAAGTCTTCAAACTTTTTATCTAAGACAAAAACCCCAAGTACCTATTTTTTCAACATTATGTTCATGCAAAAGGACTAAAAAGTATAATGGAAAGAACACCTTCACCAAGGAAAGGTAAGACAAAGGACTTAGCCACCTTTAACATGAACTTGACCTTCCAATGGAATACATGGAGATAGATATCTAGCTAAGGAAATAAAATTTGATAAAAACAAGGGCCCAATTGATCTAGTTTATCTTTGGGAACTAACACTAAATCTCACTTGAGGATGTATAACCCCTATGGGTGTGTAAATAACTATAAAATATAAGACCAGGTGTCAATCCATAAAGGTTTTATAAAATAGGGTAGACTTACAAAAATAAATCATGAGGATATGGAAATAAACACTTAATAAAAAGGAATACAAAATAACTATACAAACAAGGCCCAAAGAAATGGGTAACAAAATAATAGAATGATAAGTAAATAAACACTATGTAATATGGTACACATGTTTTAGATAGACTTAATTAAGTGTTTTAGATGCTTTCCATTAATTGACATCTCCAGTATCTCACCATATAGATCTCTGAATAAGAAAGTATGATCCCCAATCCTACAATCAATGGAATAAGGACCCATCTATAAAGCATCAAATCTACCATGCTTTCCTTTCTCCCCATGACTATTCTCCCAAAGTATAACTAAATCACCTATTTAAAATGTCCTTAGGGTGACCTTTCTATCAGATATTTTCTTTATCATCTCCTTGAACTTAAGGTGACTTTTATGATTTTGTTTTTGAGTTTCATCAAGCTCAATAATCTAGTTCACCCTAATTTCATAGTTATGGACCCACTTATCATCCCTTAGTTGTTACATGAGCTAATAAATGGGTAGATGCAGATTCAAAAGAAGAATTACCTAAGCTCCATAGATAATATAAAAAGGAATTATACCTATATCTCTCTTAGAATTAATCCTATCATCCCATAAGGTAATCTTAACTGGTCACCCCACTTCTTCTTGTTTACTTCCAATGTTCTCTTGATGATCTTTTGCATGTTTTTGTTACTTGATTTAGCTTCCTCATTTCCTTATGGGTTATAGTTGGAAGCATAGGTTAGGTCAATCCCATAGTATTTGTACAATGCCACCAAATCCCATAGTGGATTTTAAGCTCATGGCATTGTCAACAACTATGTTAACAGGTACACTAAATCTAGAAATAATCTAATATAACAAAAAATACATGACTACCTAGTGTGTTTCTTTCTTTATAAGTATTACTTCAACCTCTTTGGTAAATTAATAAATTTAAACTAGGATCCATCTATGTCTAACACTTATAAATTAATTATTTCACCAATGAAATCCATTCCCCATTGTCTAAATGGTCCTTCAATCATCACTAGTTGTAAGGGAAGAGAACCTGAAGCTTTCATCCTCCTAGCAAAGTGCTGACATCTCTCAGATCATCTTACTACCTGAGAAACATCCTTGAATAATGATGGCCAAAAATAACCAACTCTTATAATTTTATGAGTTGTAACTTTAAGTGAAAAATTGCCACCACAAAATCCATTATGGACGTCTTTAATCAAGATAATAGTCCTCTTCCAACACATATCTTAGTATAACCCCATCTAGATTCTTCCATACTAGTCCATCCTCAGCCAAGAGGTACCTTTGGGACACAAGCTTAATATTTCTTTATTGGTTCTTATCTAAGCTAGGTGGATAATTTAGATTCTACAAGTAGTAGATAATGTCCCTATACTATGGAGATGCATTAAACTAACTCGAGGAATCATTAACATTAAAATAAATATTGTTGAACTCTATAGCTTGCAGATTGGTCTCAACTATATGCTTGGCTAAACCCATCCCTCTTATTAGCTTGGATGTCTAAATATCCATTTCATACTCTTACAACTTTGTGAACCACATGTACCTCTTGTTAGATACATCGATCTGAGTCAAAATGCCCTTCACCTTGGTGTGAGGGACATATGCAATAATACTAGAACTTAGAATATATGGCTTGAATGTTTTAAGAGCCTTCAAAAGAGTGAATTATTGATTTTACATGATGGTGTACTTTAATTTAATACATTTCATAGATTTTTTGAATAAAGCTATGGGTTTCTCATGACCTTCCTCATTCTTTTCCAATAAGACATTAGTCAAATTATTGGATGATGTAAAACAGAATACCTATAATGGCCTCATGTAATTAAGACTATCCAAAATAGGGGTAGACTTTAGATCCCCCTTGATATCACTAAATTATTACATGACCTTTTCCTCCCATTTGATGGTTTGGTCATTCTTTAACATAGAAATAATGGGTAGAGTGATCTCTACAAAATTAGACACAAACCTTATTAACAATTTAATCTATTCAAATAAAGAATAAATTCCTTTCTTAGAATGAGGGATAAGAACTTTATCTATGGATTAAACCCTTTTAGGGTCAATACTAACACCATCCTTAGACACTATATTTCCTATCAACTTGGCCTTTTATACTCTAAAGTGGTACTTCTTGGGATTAAGCAAACTTCCAACTCTTTGCATCTAATTAACACCTTTTATAGATGCTCCAAATGCTCATTTATTTTTTTTGAGTACATAGTGATATCATCTTGATACACAATAATAAACTAGTTAATTATCCCTACAAAAGTGATCCCCATAGCTTATTAGAAAGTTCCATTAGCATTTATTAATCTGAAATACATCCTCATACAAACATAAGTTACCTAAGGCATGGTGAATGTAGTCTTGGATCTCTTGGATTCCTTAACAATAACATGGTTATAATCCAAGAATCCATTTAAAGTGGATAACATTTTTGATTTAGTGATGCTTTAGACTAGGTTATCCATATTATGTTGGGGATAATTATCTTTTAAAGAAGCTTTGTTTAGATTTATAAAATCCACACACAAGTGGATGTCATCATTTTTATTTCTCATAGGGACTAAATTTATAACCCATGATGAATACCTAATGGGCTAAATGATAACACCATCCCTTAGATTTTTTAATTCATCCCTCATATTATTGGCCAAGATGGGGTTAATGGGTCTCTATCTATGCCTAAAAGGTTTGTTATTTTGTTGCAATGGGATGACATGATAGAAAAATTTGTGCTTATATGTTTTCATCTTAGAATAAGACCATGTTAGGAAATCCTAGTACTTCCTTAATACCTCCAAGAAATATTTCTTATCTACTATACTTAGTTGAGTACCCATCCAAACCTTCCTTAGATTCTCATTAGAACCCAAGTTGCATTCAGTCACATCCTTTGAGATAAATAAATATCTCAACTTGATTCTATCCACTCCATTAAAAGATGCTTCTGAGCTGACTAGACCTCTTGGGATCATGTTTGTCTTTAAATGAATGATGTCCTTCCCAAACAAGGTCTCTTTTCCTTCATTGACTTGAACCATACAATCCAAGTCTATGATATGATCATGGAGATTAACTTTATAGTTTAGAAACCTCTTGATCTATTTATCATCACTAAAAACTTGCCAATGATGAACATTGTCGAGGATTGAAGGCCTAACAAGCACCTCTACTTGATATTGATAATGAGGTCTCATATTTGCAATGTCAAATTGAGTACCTAGACCTACAAGTTTTTTAGCTTATTTTTTAAAACTTGTCATGATAACACAAATTTAATGCATCAAAGAACTCTATCAAGTCCCATACATAGTTTTATATTGTTTCAAACTTTTATTTTCCATGGCAAAAGTATTATGGACTTTCTTTACCACTAACTCAAAATCACCCTTAAAAATTAGACACTTGATTCTATAGTCATGGGAAATCATTAGACCAAGAAAGAGTGCCTCATACTTAGTAGTATTATTATTTCACTAAAAATAAAGATGGAAAGAAAACATAAACATTTACCATTGGGGGCATGGAAGACAACCCCAGCTCCATTTCCAAGATTTGAGCAAGCTCCATCTAAGCACACCCTCCATACTACATTTTTTTTAGGCTCAACATTAAGAATAATACGTTATTCATTAATATAAACATTCCAAATAATGTTGCTAAGGTCTATGTCAATGTACAAAACTTCATTAAGAACATGTTTTCAATGTTTAATCACATGCAACATCTTAGATTATTTGTAAAGTTAGACCATCTTCCCATTTAAAGGAATAGTGGCATAAGAAATGTCCTTCTTCACACTTCCACCATGATGGCATCCCATTTACATGACAGTAACATCCCCCATTTAGGTGGGTAGTCCACAACTAACATGTCCATGTTTATGTACTTTCTAAGATGCACTGCCAATTATATCACTAGTTCCTTAACTTATCCAACAACTAAAACTTCTTGTGAGTCCATGGAATAACACTTGCCAAAGCCTAACTTGATATTTAATCTAAGATCATTGATGATATCCAAGGGAATCACATTACAAGAAGCATTGGAATTAAACATGTAATTTTGAACTACTAGACCATTGATTAGCAAAGTCATATGAAAAGGATCCATGTTCAGCTAACTCTCTACTAGTGCAATCCCCAAGTAGACCTATGGATTATGTTCAACAAGATTTTTTGATTCTTTATCTTCTTTTGGGGGTACTTATGGAAACTTAAATTCATTCACAAGTAACCTTTCACTAAATTCTAAATATTTGAAGGCCCTCTTATTGTGTTTAGGTATTCTCAACAACTCAATAAGTGGTATGGTGATCTGTATCTGACTCAACACCTAATCCATGTCACATACACTATAATGAGGAAGAGGCATATTTTATGGAATGGTTATGACACCTGTAGCTAGAATGTAATCACTCAATATATAAAATGGAGGAGTCTAGGGTATATTTTTAACTTTGATAGTAGCCTTCAAAGGTTGATTTTACTTAAGCTCACTTGCAACCTTTGGGATGATAGGCAATATAGGCATTCTATTATTCCTAGAAGGATTAGCTCTAGGCTTAGCAACTTGGGTTACATGTAGTATCTTGAAAAATTTTGGGACTATTATATCTTTCTTTACTTCCTCTCTTGCATTCTATGCTTTTAAATTTGTAGGGTTAGTGTCTTGAGGAGAATCACCTAATTGCCTTCTCAAATTGTATTCCTTCTTTTAGATATCTACTACATTAATTAATAGTTACACTTCCTCAAAAAATAGAACTCCACTAGGATATTTATTGATCATCATAGGGTGAAAGAGATCAAAATCATGAACAAGTAATTTATATTCTTGTGCCACATTAACATCATAAGCAAAATCAAAAGTTGGGATGCTCTCAAATTCAATAGGACTCCAAAGCTAATAATCCTTAGTATTAGTCTATAACTTGGTAGAGGTAGTTGATTCATCCTGAGGTCTTTGACAATTGAACATAATAATCTCATAATCAGATGATGCATATTTAGGTTCATCCAGTTCTTCATCAAGTTGTTCAATAGTATCACATGGAGGGTATGGATGGAATTATTTATAACACTAATAAATGTTTAAGTCTAAATTTACATCATTTAGCTTGGCATTCAAAGGATCAGGCACCTCCTTTCTATCCCCTCTATTCTAGTTTATTTCTACACTATCTTTGTGTAGGCATATTTCCTCTATCATTATCTCTATGGTGGAAAGGAGGTCCCCTTTATCCTTGATTCAGATTGGGAGCTCTATCATAGCTCTTAGACACTTGATGAACCCCCTTTTTAGCTCTAGCCAACTTGTATGACATTTTTTTGACAATAGATCCAAGTTGTTTGTCTTTATGGGCTATGTCTTTTCTATATTAACTAGATTCACATCAACCCACTTGTTCAAGGGATTTCCCATAGCATTGATGTTATTATAAATGTGGATGGACATATTGAATGCCAACCACAAGTTAGTGGGATCCTTGTCCCTTAATAAATAAGTAGCCTTCTTATCAAAGTCATAGTAATTTATCAAGCATGTTATGTCATTGGGCTTGATGTTTTTAGGCAACCACATCATAGTCTTATTAAACCAAGGGTTGAAGTTCTACACACACTCATTAAGATTCTTCCTTATATTTTTAAATTTAGCCTAGAGAAACCTTGGATCAATCTTAGTACCATGTTGAATCTTAAAAACATTTTGCATCTCTTCTCATGAATCAACACATCCAATAAGAAGTGAGTTAAACTAGTAAAGAACATCTTCCTCTAGCCTGTGCATAAATATTTTTATACACACATTCTCATACTCAATCTAATAATCCTCAATGATATTTTGATAGACTATCAGATGTTGATCACCACTCATTGCATTGTTCCCTTAGAATTCTGGGAGACATTTCCGAAATTCATGTGGAACCTCATTAGGATAGCCTTCCATCTCATCAAAATTGATAGGTCTAAACCTAGGAACCCTAAATTTAGGACATACATTCTCCTTTTGGTCTCTATGCCTTATGATTGGTTTAATAAGAGGTTCAAAAACAAATAACAAAGGGATATGAGGGGGTGAATGAGGTGCACTTAGTAGATTAGACCTGGGAGGGATTCAACTAGTTGAGAAGGAGTTAGAAAACAAATAGGACGATGTGTTTTAAAATTAGTATAAGAGCTATGATAGTTCTTAATAATGGGGGGTTAACAAAGATTTCAAGATTATCAAGACCTTTCTAGTCTTGATCAGTGGAAATTTTCCCTTCAACAATCCTCCAAACTTTTCCCCTTTTTCTTTGAGGAGGACCCAAGGGTGGAACAAGTCTCTTTGATGGGTCACCTTTGAAAGATCATCTTAGTCCTTTTATCTTTGTAAACAATGAGATACTCAAAATTGAAAGTTAGCAAATATTCAGAATAGGCACCAAGCTTTCTTGAAATAATAAAATATAATCAGAGTCACCACTAAAATCAATATTTGGGAATAGAATAGCCTAAATACTATTGTGGTATAAACTAAAAATAGACTTGATGATGCTAAGAGAGATAGAGAACAAGGCCAACAGAATTTTAAAAATATTGCTCAAAATGGACAAAACACCTTTCAACATTAAATATTAACAACTCCTTGTAAAATAATCAACATAAGTCAAATTATCAAACCTTAAAAAATTCCTGGCACATCCCTAATGGACTGTTATGATGTAGATATCCAAGATAGTCAGATCAATGTAGTAATGATAGAGAAATTTAGAAGGTGAAATACTCACTACTCTCTGCAAGAATCCCTTGCAATACAAGTGTCATGGGTGTCTTTTCTTTCCCTCAAAATGGTGCCAGTTGATTGGTGATATTTAGGAACCAAAGATAATCATAATAGCACAAATAGGTAGATAAATTTAAAATTGATAGTATCTCTTTGCAAGAGTCCTCAAAAACATAGGCTCTAAGGCTCTTTTCTTTCTCCAAAAAAGGCACCGGCTTGGTATTGGTTCCTAGTTGTACACCTCTCTAAACTAGCCTTAAACATTTGAAGGAAATGAGAAATAATGATCAGAACCCCACTAAAGTTTCATTATTATTGTGGGAGGTTTTGGCATCATGAATGGACCAGACTATAGAAAATGACTACGAGGCACCTTCAAAGGGTAGGGTTAGACCCTTGCTACTTTTCTACTCTACTTTAACCAAGGTGAGGGAACCTATGGGGTAGCTTGCTCTGATGGATGAATTTCAAAATTCAAACTCCATGGGGATTTATTGGCATAAGGGATAAATATAAACATAACATAACTACATCTATATACTTCACTTATGAAATATTGTCACATGAAATGCAAAAATGATCTATGTCATACACAAGCTACTAAAGATATATGAAATTATGATTGAAATATCCATTTCATAATATTTTTAACATCAAAGGAACTAAATAAAAGATTAAAATGCTAGGATTTAAATCACATACTAAAAACACATTCCAAATAGGCAATATCTTATGTATTTATAGGGAAAATAACTCTTTTGATTTGCAATAGGGTGTGTTATTTGTAGGGTAGGATGAAGTAGGACAAATTTCTAGTTAGTCATAAAATGGAAGGTGGAATTCTAGTGGCTTCCAAATAGAAAAGTATCTAAAATTACTTCATGACAATATTCCTCAATAAAGATTTAGAAAACACTTCATATATAAGATAATGAAAAACACTAAATGATCTTTAAGAAACTAGGACATACACTAAAACTAGAATCTCAAATACTCTCTCCTACTAAATTCATGAACCCATAGAGTCCTTAAAAGGTATTCAAAAATTTATTTTCAAATATAACTTTAGAAAGGTATTTATAACTAAGGTATATTCTCAAAATGATAACTAGTAATAAACCATAAACCCAAGTATCTGATCAATAAAACTTGCAAAACATATTATTACATTTCATTAGAAAAATATAGTAAGGAACCATAAATGTTTTCCATTGATTTTAACACAAATATTACACACATCAACACTTAAAAATGTTGTCATGGGGATAGACATGGTGAGACTACTCATTTGATAAGGGAGACATGAACATGCTCTCAAAGCTTACTAATGGTTGTATATATACAACCAGCTTAGCAAGGGAGACAGAGTCTACACATAATAATTGATCCCAAATGTTGTTTTCAAAACCTAGACTTAAAAGAAATGGATGCCTAAAATGACCTATATTAGTTAAAAGCTAATATCTACCAAAAATGACTAGAATTAAAATAAAAGATAAGTTCTATATTTATACTTTTTCAATCCTTCCCAAATATGGGATAATGGGATCAATTTTCATAAATTACATAACTAACTTTTCTAGTCCTATCAAGATTATCCCAATTTAAAAATGCCTTTTATTACACCTAAGATCTTCATTAATTTTCAAGATAAATCATTGTTGCAACTAACTCTTTAAAAAATGATGAGGACTTAAGGCCATTTAGAGCATTCTAATTAATCTCCTTGATGAAAAATGTCTTTCACATGAGCCTAGAATGAGGACATTCACTTGAAGATCCAAATAGATTTTATCTTGATATGGAACTACTTGGAGATCCCTTGATCACTCACTTGCACAACTAGAGGAAAAATCATTTGAAATCTAAACAAATTTTGTCTATATGTTAAACTTATTTAGAAATGCTTTCCTATTACTCAATTTTAAAATAGTGGACATTTGAATCCCAATGACTACTTAACATGACTTAAAATTGACATCCATGCACCTTTCAAAAGCATTTGAATTCCAATATCTAGTTCCTACAGCTTAAAGTTGACGTTTACATGCTTGTCAAAATCATCCATGAGACCGTCATACCCACAACTTAGAAATATTTTTTTGTGGACTTTGTTCTATGGATTTTTTTTGAGTCTTTATCTCTGGAACTCCTATTTTCTTCAATGCTTATTTATTCATTGGGATAATTTTTTCAGACATTTTATTTGAAACAATTCCCCTAAGAAAAATATTCTCTCACAATTTAGCCAAAGGAACTGAGACTTGGATCTTTGCCTTTGTCAAAACAATTATTTTAGACAATTTGTCCAAAATAATTTTCATGCAAGAATTGACCTTAGTACCTTCCCCAAATAAATTCAATTCCTTTAGAAATTTTTTCAAGCAAAATGTCTGAAAGAAATATACCGTGGCCCCATAGCAACTTTGTAAAAAGAATCTTTTAGGAACTTAAACATACCCTTCATAATTTTTGTAAGTGTCCTTTACCATTTGAAATTTCCCTTCAATCATTTTTCAAGGGAAAATTTCCTAAATAAAATAATCCTTTGAAACTTCTACAAAGGTAAAATGACCATTTGAAACATTAGGAAGTACCCTTGGCTAAGGAAAATGAACTTATAATTCCTTCATGATTTTTGTGCAGGAAAAATGCTCAAAAAGCAATTGCCCTTTGAATTTTTTGCCATAGAGAAAAAGTTTGAAAAAAATGACCCAAAACTAATGAAACAACCCTTCATAAATTTTGTAAAACACTTAGCCTAAAACTAGTAAGTCATTGAATTCATTTAGAAATTTTGTAGCAAATAAAATGTTTGATAGAAATAAGTCTTCAAACTTTTTGTCTAAGACAAACATCCTGAATACATATTTCTATCAAACATTATGTTCATGAAAAATGCTTGAAAATTATAAGGGAAATAACACCTTCACCATGAAAAGGAAAGATAAAGGACTTATCCACCTTTTACATGAACTTGACCTTCCAAAGGAATATATGGAGATAGAGATCTAGCTAAGGACATAAAATTTAACACAGACAATTGCCCAATTACTCTAGTGTTATTTTGGGCACTAACAGACACCACTTTACACAATGGGTCATCAATGAGGATTCATAAACCTAATAATCTATAATGGGTCTATGGATCTTTAATAGTACATGCTATCTTATGAGATGAGATGGAAAGTTAAGGCCATCACTGATGAAGTCAACAAAAAGTGTGAGTTAGTAGGGGTACTAATAGGAAGATCACCTGAGTTCATATACCAAAGAGACATTCAATAAGAAAGTATAAAAGATGTTAAGGACTTGTTTTTCATATAATATAAGATAAATAAATGAACTAGTGAGATAATAAATGACCTGAAGGAAATAAGACAAAAGTCTGGAGAATCAATCTATGATTATGACCATAGATTCTCTAATGTGATGAATAAGGTAGAATTTTCCTTAATAGAAAAATATAAATTTGCATGGTTTTTCAGAGAATTGTGCTCAAGAATTAGGTTTTCCACTATGAAAACTCAATATGCTAAAAATATGGATGCTAGAGATACTATCCTACTTGTTGAAGAAATTGAAGATTATGGAGAAGCTCATGTGACAAACTCCAAGATTAAAAATAAAATATAGACAATTATGAAGAGAATGGATAAATACCATGAGGCCAATAAGCCTAAGTTTCATCTTTGGTGTATGGAGTATAGAGAGGAAGGACATAATAGGAATGATTGTCTAAATATCAAGAAATAATTATTTGAAATCTATCGAGTAGTGGGGTATGCAAAAACATAGTTCCATCTTCTAAAATAATATGTTAATAGCCCACATAATTTGTATTACAATTTTTTTAATTCAAATAATCATTATGAAAATAACTATATGGATTTATAAAAACAATGCATGAGTGACCGAGGGCGGGAAGAGGGAAGAGGGAATGTGGCCATGGAGATGGCTGTGTTGAAACCCTACCACCGCGGCCGCCTCTCGAGCTTTGGAGACCAGATCCCTACAGAGGGAGCCTGGGTTTTTAGCACAACATAGAAATAAGATACCCTTCTTGCACGGTCCTTTATTTTGCTTCGGATCTCTATTTCGTGGGTGGAACTTGGACTGGTTTTCTATTCTGAGTTAGATGGCCACCACGAACTGGTTTTCTAAGTAAATAGTTTTTGGATGGGGGAAACTTTGTTTCCTCTATGGTTTGTTTTTGAGTCATGGCACCCTATTTGGGGTAAATGGAGATATCTTTTGCTGCAGAGGAGCTTTGCTCTTGAAAATTGCATGGTTCTGTATTTTTCCTCGGTTTTCCGTTTTGTAGCTGTCGGGCTGACCATTACCCTTTTCTAAGCGGATCGATGTTTTTTTTAGAGAAATCTAAATTGCCATGGCAGCATTTCCTCTGGGTGTAGGGGTGATCTTTACAGACTTTAGGGTGGATGGGTTGGGCGGTGGTGGCAACGGGATCGGGGGTTTGGACTACGCATTTTTTAGGGTTTGAGATCCTGGGATTGGCTGTCACTTCTGCTAGATCTGACGGTGCCTTCTTCTTTCTTGGTGACAGAGTATCCAATGGTTTTATGGGGTTCTTTTGTCATGGTTTATGCTGGTCGCTAATGTTTTATTTTTTTAGCATGGTTTCAGGGTGTTTAACCTGGTTCTATTGAGGTTTCAAGTCCTTCTAAAACCTAGTTTTGTTACTATTTTTCAGTAGGTTTGCCTTGGCAGTTTGTAACATTTTATCTTTCTTGATTTGTATAGGGTTTCGAGGCCCCTTCAAAACTTGTTTTTACCTTAATCTAAAACTATATGGATTTATAGAAACTCAAATAAGGCATCACTAAAAATGTATTAAGCACTACTACATAATAAATGTCCTTAGTGAAGTAGATGATTTCAGTCTCAAAGGTTGATAAAGGTTGTGTGACCCAAATAAGTCCATAAGGGATTCCTAATTCACCATAGTATCAACCTCAAGGTATAGCTATATGAACCCCTCCTTTATCAAGTTAGACACCTCCATCCCCTTAATACCAATATTCAATACCCTATAGATCAAGCATGACACAATAACAACAAACTAGTTAGACCCCACTAGCTACACAACAACAATTTAGAATTGAAGATAATAACTAAAAACACCAACATTGGAACACTATGTAACAATAAGGAGGATATAGAGGTGGATATTAATTCAATAGGGGAGGATCTTGAGGTAGATATAGAGGAAGATACCAAAGAGGTAGAGGAAACAACTATTAGTGGCCTTCTCGATAGTGCTACCTATACAGAGAGTATAATCATGTATAATAGAAATACCCTATGAATCCTCAAAGATAGTCTTATTATGAATTCTATTGAATATATAACCATCATGACATAGAATATTATCTTTCCTTGGAGAAGTAAAGAAAGGATAAGGCCATCTAGAATGTGAATATGTTGAGTGTGTAGCCTAAATAAAATGTGTTCTTGAATGTTGTGACAAGACCAAAACATGTAGAGAAAGGTTTTCCTCCACTTGAGATGCCTCAAGATCAAGGAAATTCAAAAAGTAAAATAGGATAAATACCCAGACCCAAATATAGGATAAACATCCAACATCAAGATAGCACTAAAGGAGATGATGTTGCAATAGATGCAAAAATGTATGGCTAGGTTGTGTGCATTATGTGTTAGGAGGGAGTTATCGCTACATTGATAGATCTTCTAAAACATTTAATCACACTATAGAATGAATACATCTCATAAAACATCACAAACCTACTACATGATTTATTAGAGTGTGTGCAGTGCATACAATATAACAAGGAAAAGATGGTTTAGTACATCAAAACAAAGAATCCCTAGGATGTTTATGCATGAATTGGCATTGACGTTGTTGGTTATCATATTCCAAATGTTATCTTTGATTTTTTCATCATATTTAACATGATTCCTAGGTCTATACTAAAATCCATTAGATGACTGGTTCTGAGTTATAGCCTAGTAACTTTGAACTTAGTTGATTATGTTAGGGTTAAGGATATTGGTAGATTAAAAGATGTTGAGAGTAAAATTTTAGAATTGACACTACAAGTTGAATTTGAAGTCATTGAAATGAATATTATAACAACACATTACCCTATGTTGATAGGAATTAAATGGGCATATGATGGTTAAATGAATATAAACATGGTAAAAAATAAATAAAAGGTACACCAAGGAGATAAGGTTGTTGTCATCCCTATGAATAGAGCACAAAAACATTACATAAATCTAGTTGTACTAGATATTCCATACATTATGAAAAAAACTAGTTAGATGAAGGTGAAGTCTAAGGAAAATCCAAAATCTTTACATGCATCTAAGTGTAACTTCTTGTATGAGTATACCAAACATTAGGTATAATCTATGTTTACTCAACAATTAAAGATATCAGAACAATGGAGACTCAAACCCATAGTTATATAGCCATTGGAAAACTAGCTTTTTATAGAAGATTATTCATCTATGTCTATAAAATACCCTACTCAGTCAAAAGTTAACCTACTCTATTAAGATGATGATCACATGTAGGACTGCATAAAGCTAATCAGATAAGGTACTTTGCCTTGGTAAATAGATTCATCTATTAGTGGAAACTCAGACACATGCCTTCTCAACTAGGCTCGAGGTGATCATGAACTTCAACTGATGAGAATGGTATTTATGCATTGGTGATAAATTCCTATGTACTATGCAACTAATGATATCAATGAATTAATTATACATTTACAAGTTCATATACTTACCATTAGTTATTAGGTTAGTGATTTAGACTATACTCTAAAGGGATTTTCTATTACATGGTGAGTGATTCATCAAAATGACCAACTCAAGTAGGATGAGGCCTATGAGCTCATGATTCACATGTTCTATCTACCATAGTTAATCTAAATAAATTATCATTTATTATAATAAGTTGAGTGTCCTAAAATTCATATTCATAAATGTTTTGAAGTTTGGACTAAAGAATGTGTGGCACTGAAGTACTAGGTTCACATTTTACATTATACACTTGCTCCATTACCACCAGCATGGTATATGCATCAAGAGAATAGATAATAAATAAATAATTATATGTAGGTCTAAATTTATTTCATTCAAACATTTGTCTTTGAATATGAAAACACTCTAGTTCACAATTCACTATAGAAAATCGAACAATTTTTATGTCATGGGTGCATAGAAGACTTAAGCACCATGATAAAATCCACTATGTAAAAGAACACAACCTTTGATCCTAATTTGTAATTTCAAAGATAAAAATCTATGAACAAATAAGAATAATCTCTTACACAACCATGCCACCAAATAAAATATTAATAAGAGGACATTGAAGATTTTGATTTTGATGGTGATCTGGATTTCATTTATTTATTTGTAGTTGAATGGCCAGTAGAACCTCTAAATTACTTTAACATAGATTATATTAAATAAGATAAGTTTCATAATATACAAGTAAAAAAAAATGAAGGAAAACTAAGGGAAAATGAATTTATTGATGAATAAAATCATAATATTTACTAAAAGCCCATAAAAAAACATGTAGCAAACATCAAAATAGAGGAGGTTCCAAAATTGGTAAATATAGTTGATTATTCAGCAGAAGAAGAAAATTTTTAAGATATGTAACTTTTGAGAGATTATAATGATTATTTTCTAATCTAAAACTCAAAATTATTGGTTGAAGAATATTTCAAGAACACACAAACAATAATGCTATTGAAGAGATGTTTTATTGCTCAAAATTGTAGATATAACATATGCCTATCTCTAGGGAGAGATGTCTGATTGAATTTTTGAGATACATCTATTTTCATACATATTTTTAAGGTATGAGGATGTGGAAGGTCACCAATCTTGAGGGAGATGAAGTGGTTTAACTTCCATGATTTACAACATTACAGAATTCAAGAAATTATTATATTTAGAAACTTATTATTTTTAGATTGCACTATTAAAATTAAAATTTAGGACACTTCCATTGAATTTTTGGGGGTAAAAAACAATTTATCATATCTCCATTCCATCTCATCACATTCTCCTCATTCTTATCTTTCTAATAGTTCAAATGGGGAGTCAAATAGGGTTATGGTGTAAAAGTTATGGCTCCCAAAAGTTTCACCACTAATTGGGGTAGAACCATCACTTGAATTGTCACCTAAAATGTTGCTCAGATCATTCCTCCCTCCTTGAGAAGAAATTATCCCCATTGTATCAAGATTTATTATCAAGTGTGGTAGTTATGTTTTGATTTGATTCTCGATGCATACTTAGAATGAACTATGATTTGTGGAGTTATGTTTTATGGAGCTATGTAGTCCCTAATTATTTACCATTTCTATCTGATCATCAGTCTATGGATGGAAGGATGTGAACTTCCTTATCTTGTTATCTATTTTATTATGTTGTTTTGATGTTTGTGTAGTTAGGGTTGCAACATCAGCCCTTTTAGATTTTTGTGGCTTGAAAACCATGAGAACAAATTTCTTGACACTAATCAGGGAGGAAAATATAGAAGGTGGTACCTCTGGCACCCTGTAGCATTGTGTTCTAAGAGTGAGGGTGATCCTTCAATTTCTTGATTCACAAATGACATGTCAATCATACATGATTGGTTGACCAAGGAGTACATCATAAACATTTAGATTGACTACATCACACAAGACCTTATTTTGGAAAGGTTTTATTGCATATGAGAGAAGACATTGGTGGGTAACATGGAGGTTTCTCCCTAAACTCAACCATCTAATACTATATGGCTTTGGGTGAGGCTTCATGGATAGATATAGGCTTTTCACAACATTTGTAAAGATTAAATTATATTGACTCCTACTATCAAGAATGAAAAGTAGAGGCTTACATTTCACCCATAAATTAGAGTCAAACAACCTTTTCTTATCATCTGGCCTCTCCTCATGGGTCTATGATGAAGCAATTATGGCATCAATCTTAACATCTACAATATCTTGTTCATCCTCTTTAACTGTAGGGTGTGTATGAGGTAGAGTAGTAGATGTTGAGGATTATGACTTAGAAAGTAGGGACTTGATGGCTCAATATTCTTCTTTAGAGTGAGTTCTATATTTGTGGTAATCACACCATTTCCTAGTCTTCCTTCCTTTTGCTTCCAATTTTGGCCTTGTGTTTGACCTTCTTTGTCACTTTTGTATTTTCAAGACTGACTCTTTGTATTCATTCTTCCATGCTTCTACTCAATCTTCACCCTATATACCATTGTAGTCTAGCATGATATTTGATAACCTTATGTTTCTCACTTTCTTGGATGCCCAATCTTGCAGATAGAGAATGAAAAATGTTAGTGTAATCTTGAATAGACTATTCCTTACCTTGGAAAAGTTATTGCTACTCTATATATAGATCATCATATGCTATAATGTGGTATTATTCTTCCTTTATAGGTTCTATGAAATTATCCTAGGTAGGTTCTACCTCAAGGCCAATATCATCTATACTGAATCTCTTCTTGTACACTTCCCACTAATTTTTGACAGGGAATAATGATTTCAAAAGAGCAAAAGTTATCTTCTCTTTATCGATGAATTTATTTATAGAGAAATAGGATGAAAATTTATCCAACCAATTTTCTAATCCATCAACATTGATTTTCCCTTCAAATTTATGGATATCAAAATTCACCTAAACCTTGAAGGGTGTTGGGGCACTGAAAAGATGTGAGGTTATAGATGAGGAGCTATAATTTCACATTGAGATTTGTTGGATAATTTGGGAAAATTATTATAGCATCTATTATTGGTGATATTTAAGGGCTTCATTTACCATTTCCTTAAAAGGATAAGATGTCTTGATGTTGTCTACCATTTGAGGTCATTTGGAGTGAACAGGTGGATAGTTTTCTAGTTCTATTATTTTCCACCCAAGCTTCCTATAATCTAACCTCATCCTCAAAATCATAAAATCTAAAAGCAAACCACTATGATACCATTGATACAAAACATGAAAGTCTTGGTTGAAGAATATTTCAATAACACACAAATAATAATGTTATCTCTGAGAAGAGATGTTTTCTTGCTCAAAATTGTAGATACAACATATGCCTATCTCTGGGAAGAGATGTTTGATTGCCTTTTTGAGATACATCTATTTTTATACATATTTTTAAGGAAAGATGAGGATGTGTAAGATCACCAATATTAATGGAGATGAAGTGGTTCAACTTCCGTGATTTACAACATTACAAATTTTGAGAAATTACTATTTTTAGAAACATACTATTTTTACACTACAATATTAAAATTAAAATTTAGGACACTTCCATTGGGTTTTTAGGGTTAAAAATAATTGAGAATATATCCATGACATATAATTACATTATCCTCATTATTATTTTTCTAATGGTTCAAAAATGGAGTCAAATGGAGCTATGGTGCAAAAGTTATGGCTCCCAGAAGTTTTACCACAAATTGGGGTAGAACCGTCACCTGAGTTGTCACCTAAAATGTTGCTCAGATCATTTTCCAAATAAATTATTAGATGTCCATAGAGTTGATTAATATCTATGTGATATTTATATTTAACTAAATGAGTGTGCATGGCCTATACATAAATGACCATACATACTAAATCTAAACATGAAGCTCAAAGTGAAGGTTGAACTTGATAAAATGCAAGATGTAAAAATAATTTTTTAAATAAAAAAGAAGATTAGGTACATACCATGTTAGTGAATATAAATAAGATAGGGTAAATATGAGTATGTGAGGACTTTCACATTATAAATTATGCCTATGTAAATTATCCATTCCCAATTATATTCACAGAGGAAATTTTGGAGTCTATCATAAGACATGAAGTGTATTCTTTCATGGATGGTTTTAGTGGATATCATCAAATACTCATTATAGAAGAGGACAAATCTAAAAGTAAGTTTTCCATGAACTGAGGATTTTTTTCATATAATATCATGCCTTTTGGCCTTAACAATGCACCTGTAGTGTTTTATTACACAATGGTGACTATATTTAAGGACTTCATTCATGACTTCCTACAAGTCTATCTTGATGACTAGGCAACCTTTTATTTATTTAAAGAACATTTGTCTAAGTTTCACCTTATGTTGGAATGATTTATATCTCTAAAAATTACATTAAATTTAAATAAATGTATATTAATTATACCCTTTGGTATCTTTCTAGGACATACATTATGTAGTGAAGGCATTCTGGTAGATCAGGTAAAAATTATAGTAATCTTAAGTATGTCTCCACCTATTAGTTCAACTGATGTGTGATATTTTTTGGGCCACATAGGATACTATCACAATTTTATCAAAGGACACGCATCTATGTCATGTCCATTGTAATCCTTACTATGTAAAAATGTGAAGTTTGTTTGGACTTCAAAGTGTCAAACATCCTTCATCAAGCTAAAATAGAGATTGGTTATTGTGACCATTCTTATTTTTCCAAACTAGAGTAAGTGGTTTTACATAGATGTGGATGCTTCAAGTATTAGAGTTGGTTTTCTAATTGTGTATCCAGAAGAGGGTGGACTTGACCATCTTATTTATTTTTCTAGGAGAAAACCATTTGATGTAGAGAAAAACTACACAACCATTGAATGAGAAGCATTGGCCATCATGTTCACACTATATAAATTTCAACATTATCTACTTGTGATGACATTCAAAATATTTATTGATCATCAGTCCCTATGATACATTGTAAACAAGCCAATTCTAGGAGGATGCATCTCTCAATGGTTGATGTTATTTTAAGAATTTCAATTTTGCATCAATGTAAAGCCAAGAAGAGAGAACATGGGACCAAACCATCTCATCCACATTCATAATGGTGAAGAACCAAAATAATTAAAAAATAATCCTAATTATCACCTCTTTCATGTTTCTATAATTCCTAAAAAAATTTAAGCCATTGCCAACTATTTTGAACAAGGAGTCTTTCCTCTACACTATCAAGAACATGATAAGTAGTTTTTTACTATATCCCTACCATATACCATCATTATTGGGATTTTGTATCACTTTGGGATAGACAAAGGTCTATATAGGGTTATTTTGAAACATGAACAACCTCAACTCTTGTAAGAAGAACATCAAGGAGTTGTAGGAGGATATTTTATGGGAGAATCTACTACCAAGAGGTTGTTATAAAGTGGGTTATGGGGGCCAAATATATTTTAGAATACACACATAGTATTGCAGCATTGCAATGTCTTTTAGTGCATGGGTAAATAATTTTAAAAAGATTAAATGTCTTTGTAGCCTCTATTAATTGAGTAGCCTTTTGAACAATGGGGCATTGGTTCTTTTGGCTTCATCAATCCAATGAGAAAATATAATAAAGTATGGTATATCATTACTATGACTAACTATTTTAATAAGTGGGTGGAAGATGTTGTGACACCTAGCTACAGTGTAAAATATGCAATGAAGTCTAAGCTAAAGCTTCCAACAAAGTACAAGGTAAAATGCTGTTAAAAATCTATGATGTCAAGAGGGATGATTGGGAAGATCACATTGCTATAAATTTTTGGGCATATTACATACACTACACGAGAGCCATAGGTTTTTAATCTTTATATTTGTTGTATGGACATAATGCAATCATACCAATGATATACCTAGTTCTTAGTCTTCACATAGCCTGGTCATATGACTACAGGATCATGACTCTCTAATTAACAAACTGATTAAACCAGATATGATGGATGAGTATAGATGTAGAGAAGCATGGATGTATGAAGTAAAAACATATATCCATAAATAATGGCATGATAGGAATTTATACCAAAAATAATTTCATAAAGATTAACCAGTCTTACTATATGATAGCAATTTCAGAGCATTTCTAGGCCGGTTACAATTTCTTTGGAAATGGCCCTATATTATACATGAATTAACACAACAAGGAACTATGGTTTGAAGAGATTTTTATGGAACCATTTTACTAAGGTGGGTAAATTTTTTTAGGATTAAGCCTTACTACCAATAGTCAAATTGATCTCATTCAGCTAAGTGAGTGGGTGCTGAGTAGCACCAATTAGATTAGGATTTGTCATTTTTACATGTTTGTATGTATTTATTCTTTTGTCCATGTTTTGTATATGATCTCTTCAACAACATTTGATAATAAAGATACCAAGTAGTTGTGGATAATGTAGACACCTAAAACTGGCCATTGATAACCTCCAACTAGGCTTTTGACCAATTTCTTTAAAAAATGCACAATTTGGCCTAAAAACACTAAAACACATTAAAAGATTTTAAACTATCACATTCAAGAGATGGTTTTTTCTAGAGTATCATTAAATAGGGTAATGTATTTTATGAGATATCTAACTTTGATCAGATCATTTTGAGTCAAAAATACATTTTTGCACCTAGGTGATTTGTATTGCTCTTTTCTACAAAATTTCTTACATGAGACACATGCCTTTATTAATTTTTATTAGAAACATCCTAAATGGGAAGATAGTTACAATACATTTAACATCAACTTTCAATTCTAATCCAATCAAATTTTGAGCCAATAACAAGACATTTTTAACAATTTGATTAATTTAGGCACCAATTACCAAGATTTACATCAAACTTACCTAATCAAGTTTAAAAGGTAATTAATTCAAATCATGAGAATAATTAAGAATTACATGGAGATTTTTTAATATTTATTTTTGGAAATTAATATTAAATATTTACATCATCAAATGACATCATTTCTATAGGGTGGCATCCACAAGCCATAAATGCATAAAATATCTGGATTACAGGTCTCCCATGCCTCATTAAGACCCTCCATGCCTCTTAAATACCCATCTATCCCAAATATTTAGGGAAGATCACATTCCTATAATTTTTTGGGCATATTACATACACTACATGAGAACCATATGTTTTACACCTTTCTATTTGGTGTATAAACATAATGTAATCATACCAATGATATACCTAGTGCCTAGTCTTCACATAGCCATGGTCATATGACTAGGGGATCATGACTCTCTAACTAACAAACTAATTGAACCAAATAGGATGGATGAGTATAGATGTAGATAAGCATGGTTGTATGAAGTGAAAAAATAAATCAATAAATAATGGCATGATAGGAATTTATAACAAAAATAATTTGATAAAGATTAACCAGTCTTACTATATGATAGCAATTTCAGAGCATTTTTAGGCAAAGTTACAATCTTTTTGGAAAGGGCCCTATATTATACATGAATTAACAAAAGAAGGAACTATGGTTTTAAGAGATTTTTATGGAACCATTTTACTAAGGTGGGTAAATGGTTTTAGGATTAAGCCTTACTACCAATAGTCAAAATGATCTCATTCAGCTAAGTGAGTGGGTGCTGAGTATCACCAATTAGATTAGGATTTTTCAAATTTACATGTTTGTATGTATTTATTTTTTTGTCTATCTTTTGTATATGATCTCTTCAACAACATTTGATAATCAAGATACCAAGTAGTTGTGCATAATGTAGACACCTAAAACTGGCCATTGATAACCTCCAACTAGGCTTTTGACCAATTTCTATAAAAAATGCACAATTTGGCCTAAAAACACTAAATCACATTAAAAGATTTTAAACTATCACATTCAAGAGATGATTTTTTATAGAGTATCATTAAATAAGGTAATGTAGTTTATGAGATAACTAACTTTGATCAGATCATTTTGAGTCAAAATAACATTTTTGCACCTAGGTGATTTGTGTTGCTCTTTTCTACAAAATTTATTACATGAGACACGTGCCTTTATTATTTTTTATTATAAACATCATAAATGGGAAGATAGTTACAATACATCTAACATCAACTTCCAATTCTAATCCAATCAAATTTTGAGCCAATAACAAGACATTTTGACCAATTTGATTAATTTGTGCACCAATTGCCAAGATTTCCATCAAAGTTACCTAATCATGTTTAAAAGCTAATTAATTCAAATCATGAGAATAATTAATAATTACATGGATATTTTTTAATATTTATTTTTGGAAATTAATATTAAATAGTTATATCATCAAATGACATCATTTCTATAGGGTGGCATCCACAAGCTATAAATGCATAAAATATCAGGATTACAAGTCTCCCATGCCTCATTAAGACCCTCCATGCCTCTTAAATACCCATCTATCCCAAATATTTAGGGAAGATCACATTCCTATAATTTTTTGGGCATATTACATACACTACATGAGAACCATATGTTTTACACCTTTCTATTTGGTGTATAAACATAATGTAATCATACCAATGATATACCTAGTGCCTAGTCTTCACATAGCCATGGTCATATGACTAGGGGATCATGACTCTCTAACTAACAAACTAATTGAACCAAATAGGATGGATGAGTATAGATGTAGAGAAGCATGGTTATATGAAGTGAAAAAATAAATCAATAAATAATGGCATGATAGGAATTTATACCAAAAATAATTTCATAAAGATTAACCAGTCTTACTATATGATAGCAATTTCAGAGCATTTTTAGGCAACGTTACAATCTTTTTGGAAAGGGCCCTATATTATACATGAATTAACAAAACAAGGAACTATGGTTTTAAGAGATTTTTATGGAACCATTTTACTAAGGTGGGTAAATGGTTTTAGGATTAAGCCTTACTGCCAATAGTCAAAATGATCTCATTCAGCTGAGTGAGTGGGTGCTGAGTATCAGCAATTAGATTAGGATTTTTCAAATTTACATGTTTGTATGTATTTCTTTTTTTGTCTATCTTTTGTATATGATCTCTTCAACAACATTTGATAATCAAGATACCAAGTAGTTGTGCATAATGTAGACACCTAAAACTAGCCATTGATAACCTCCAACTAGGCTTTTGACCAATTTCTATAAAAATGCACAATTTGGCCTAAAAACACTAAAACACATTAAAAGATTTTAAACTATCACATTCAAGAGATGATTTTTTCTAGAGTATCATTAAATAAGGTAATGTAGTTTATGAGATAACTAACTTTGATCAGATCATTTTGAGTCAAAATAACATTTTTGCACCTAGGTGATTTGTATTGCTCTTTTCTACAAAATTTATTACATGAGACACGTGCCTTCATTATTTTTTATTATAAACATCATAAATGGGAAGATAGTTACAATACATCTAACATCAACTTCCAATTCTAATCCAATCAAATTTTGAGCCAATAACAAGGCATTTTGACCAATTTGATTAATTTGTGCACCAATTGCCAAGATTTACATCAAAGTTACCTAATCATGTTTAAAAGCTAATTAATTCAAATCATGAGAATAATTAAGAATTACATGGATATTTTTAAATATTTATTTTTGGAAATTAATATTAAATAGTTATATCATCAAATGACATCATTTCTATAGGGTGGCATCCACAAGCTATAAATGCATAAAATATCAGGATTACAAGTCTCCCATGCCTCATTAAGACCCTCCATGCCTCTTAAATACCCATCTATCCCAAATATTTAGGGAAGATCACATTCCTATAATTTTTTGGGCATATTACATACACTACATGAGATCCATAGGTTTTACACCTTTCTATTTGGTGTATGGACATAATGCAATCATACCAATGATATACCTAGTGCCTAGTCTTCACATAGCCATGGTCATATGACTAGGGGATCATGACTCTCTAACTAACAAAATGATTAAACCAAATATGATGGATGAGTATAGATTTAGAGAAGCATGGATGTATGAAGTGAAAAAATAGATCCATAAATAATGCAATGATACGAATTTATACCAAAAATAATTTCATAAAGATTAACCAGTCTTACTATATGATAGCCATTTCAAATCATTTCTAGGCAAGTTAATTTTTTTTTTGAAAGGGCCCTATATTATATGTGAATTAACACAAGGAACTGTGGTTTTAAGATATTTTTAGGGAACCATTTCACTAAGGTGGGTAAATGGTTTTAGGATTAAGCCTTATTGACAATATTCAAATTGATCTCATTCAACTAAGTGAGTGGGTGTTGAGTAGCACCAATTAGATTAGGATTTTTCATTTTTACATGTTTATATGTATTTATTTTTTTGTTGCTAAGAATAGGATATACTAAGAGGGGGGGTGAATTAGTATATCATATATCTTATAAAACTTTCCTTTTATCAAATTCCACTTAATCAAACATTCAAGATATGTAATAAAACTCAAACAATAAACATCACAAAAGATAGAGAGAGACACCAAATATAATGTGGAAACTCAATGTGGGAAAAACCACAGAGAACAATCTTAAGTATATTCATGAGATCAAACCCATAGGAACACCATACCCCTTTATCGAGTACCAACCTCAGCTACAATTCGTGAGCACCAACCCATAGGAGCTTCAAACCCCTTTGCTGAGCACCAACCTAGCTACTATTCAAGAGCACCAACCCACAAGAGCATCAACCCCTTTGCCAAGCACCAACCCAACAACAATTCGTGAGCAATAACCCACAGGAGCACCAACCCCTTTATGTATACCACACACCTGTCTCTCAATGTTGTTATCAACAAATGATAGATCAATACAACATCTCCTTCCTCTCTCTCACCTTTTCTCTTCTAAGCTAGATATAATAAATACAAATCATATTCATCTCTCACAATTGCTCTTCTAAGCTAGATATTACAATATCAAATCAACCTCTCTCTTCTATATTACAAATGGCTTCTCAAGCATTTATTTATAGCTTTCCAAATGACCTTTGGCCTTCCCCCTTTTTGACCCTTCAATCTTCATAGAAAATGGTGCCAATCTTAGATGACCCTTCATATTCAAGCCTTTGAAAAGTCATGTGGTGACCCTTCATGACCAAAAATGTCCTTCCCACTTTTGTCCTTATCTTTGGTGACTTTTCGTATTCCTCAAAGTGTCCCTTCATGATAAATTGTGCCCTTACTCTTTTGTCTTCACTTGGTGACTCTTGGTATTCCCCAAGATGACTCTTCATGGGAAAATGCATCCCATCCTTCTTTTATCTTTACCCCGTGGCTCTTTGACTTCTCCATGGGCCCTTATTTTGTCTCATATGCAACCAAAAATATATTCGTTAATATTAAATAAATATTAACTCATATTAGCCAAGATATATACCAATAATACTAGACCTTTGACATCAATGATAATATTTCCAACAATCTCCCCCTTTGTCATTGATGGCAACCTCAATCTTTAAATTGCCTCATCCTATCACCTGCACATACCGTCATCTGAAAACATACAGTAACTCCCCCTTACTATAGCAACCTGTACCTGTACCTACTATTCTCCCCCTTTGACATCAATGGCAAAGGGCCTACCTGGAGCTAACACTTATCTCCCCCTCACTTGATGCTAAACATCAATGGCATGAAGTAATAGAAATTACTCCCAACTCCTCTCGCTAATCTTTGAATGTATCCTTTGATCATGCCTTTGAGAAGATATCTGACAAAACATATACATTGTTCCATGTCCTTTAAGCATCTACAATCAACTCATTTGAATCTTTTCTTCTAGTCTCACAACCTTTAGCATGAAACCTTAATGTGTATCCTTGATCACATATTTGACTAACACTTAACAGATTATGCTTAAGACCTTTTACATATAAAACATTCTTAGTCTTACTTCTACCATAATCCAAACTCAAAGTACCTTTTCCTGCTATCATGGTAGTGGTTTTATCTTTGAATCTCACTGTACCACTATTGATCTTCTTTAAAGATATGAATTTACTTTTATCTCCTATCATATGCCTTGAACATCCGCTATCAATTAACCATGGCTGATCTTTACCTCTCACATGCAGAGCTGCTTGCACCATCATAGAATCTTCATGTTGTTTCTTCTACCATGAACATGTTTGAACCTTCTCCCTAATGAATGGATCTTTGACACTCTAATCCTTCTTCTTGATGAATGGAGCTTTGAAACTATGATCCTTTTGAACTGACTCGAACATGCTTCTGCAATACTAAGCTATGTGTCCAAAGTTGTTGCACTTGTAGCACACTTTGGTCTCTTCATCAAAGCTTGATAAAGGAGAAAAAGACTTGTGGCTTCTACTTGAATCTACTTAACTTTCCTTCTCCTTATTTCTAAAATTTTTAGCTCTTTTTCTACATTCTAATTTCTTGTGACCATATCCATTACAATAAAAACAATATCCATAGAAATAAGACCTGTCTATATATCTCTGACCTGATTGCCTTTTGTAGATTTGTTCCTTCCAGCCTTCTCTATTTAGAATGTCCTCTGTATTCTTCGCTTCTCCCCTTTTTGTTTCCTCTTGTGTAAGAGCTTCAGCATAGCTTTTTTTCTTTTCAAAACTAATCCTTGTTTAATCTGAATATGCTTTTTGACTTTTCAATATCTTATTCAACAAGTTAGTGCTATCTTCAAATTTTGAATCACTGATTACTTTATCACTAACTACTTTCTTAATATCTTCTTTTAAAGAGGCAATTTCAATAACATACCTTTCACAATCTTTTCTTGTTATTTCCAACTATGCTGTGAGATCTTCTTCATTCTTCTTGGCTTCTTTAATGTGTGCTTGTAGATCTTCAATCATTTCCTTTGACTCTTGTTCATTTTTCTTGATCTGGTGCTTTAATCTTTGATTCTTCTTTTGAATAGCTTCTAACTCTTCTAAGGCACAAATGAGCTCTCCTTCCATATTCACTTCAGCTTCCTCCTCTTCTTCTTCTTGATCATCTTCATGTATAGCCATGAATAGAATCTCTTCTTCTTTTGAATTGCTAACTCCACTATCTTTGCCTGAGCTAGGATCTTTAGAATATAGGCTCTTCTTCTCAAATCCCTTCTTAGATTTGACTTGAAATTATTCTTGTATGTAGGCTTTATTCTTCATCATCTTTAACTTTATCTAGGCATCTAGCTAAAAAATGTCTAATCTTTCCACAATTAGAACATTTAAAAGGTAATTTTCCTTGATATTTACCTATTCCTATTTTTGTCTTGCAAGTGAAAAGTGCTCCATTGTCATCTTCATCATCACTGGAACTATCACTTGATTCTTCATCTCCTCAATTGCTGAAACCTTTGCATCATATCTCATTGGTAGAGATCTCAAAACCTTTTACACCACCATTGACTCATCTAATGTTTCTCCAAGACCTTTAATCTAATTTACGACTTGATCAACTCACAAAAGATAACTTGCTATATCTTCTTCTTCTTCCATCTTCAAACTTTCAAATTGCCTTCTAAAAGTTTGCAACTTAACTTGCTGAACCTTTCCATCACCTTTGTAAATATTCTCAAGTTTTACCCAAGTTTCATGAGCATATTTACATTGCATAACTTTAACAAATTCATATTCACATAAACCACATAAAATAGCATTTAAAGCTTTAGTATTACATTCACTTGGCTTCTTTTCTGCTAGAGTAATTGTAGATGTCTATGGTTCTTCATATTCCTCCACCACTGATTTCCATATGTCAAATCTAAGGGCCATCAAATAAACCTTCATTCTCATTCTCCAAAAATCATAATTCATCCCATCAAATAAAGGTGCCTTATTTATAGAAAATCCTTCATGTGACCTAGCCATCATGCTTTCTTGATCTACCTTCAAGCTATAAAACTTTTCAAAAAGGAACTTGCTCTGATACCAATTGTTAAGCACAGGATATACTGAGAGGGGGGGTGAATCACTATATCATATATCTTATAAAATTTTCCCTTTATCAAATTCCACTTAATCAAACATTCAAGATATGTAATAAAACTCAAATAATAAACATCACACAAGATAGAGAGAGACACCAGATATAACGTGGAAACCCAATGTGGAAAAGACCGTGGAGAACAATCTCAAGTATATTCATGAGAACAAACCCATAAGAGCACCATACCCCTTTGACAAGTATCAACCTCAGCTACAATTCATGAGCACCAACCCATAGGAGCTTCAAACCCCTTTGCCAAGCACCAACTTAGCTACTATTCATGAGCACCAACCCACAAGAGCACCAACCCCTTTGTGTATAGGACACACCTATCTCTCAATGTTATTATCAACAAATGATAGATCAATATAAAATCTCCTTCCTCTTTCTCACCTTTGCTCTTCTAAGCTAGATCTAACAAATACAAATCATATTCATCACTCACAATTGCTCTTCTAAACTAGATATTACAATATCAAATCAACCTCTCTCTTCCATATTACAAATGGCTTCTCAAGCCTTTATTTATAGCTTTCCAAATGACCTTTGGCCTTCCCCCTTTGTGAACCTTCAATTCTCATGGAAAATAGCACCAATCTTGGATGACCCTTCATATTCAAGCCTTTAAAAAGTCATGTGGTGACCCTTCATGACCAAAAATGTCCTTCCCACTTTTGTTCTTATCTTTAGTGACTTTTCGTATTCCTAAAAGTGTCCCTTCATGAGAAATTGTGCCCTTACTCTTTTGTCTTCACTTGGTGACTCTTGGTATTCCCCAAGATGACTCTTCATGGGAAAATGCATCTCATCCTTCTTTTGTCTTTGCCCTGGGGCTCTTCGACTTCTCCATGGGCCCTTATTTTGTCTCATATGCAACCAAAAATATATTCATTAATATTATATAAATATTAACTCATATTATCCAAGATATATTTATTATAAACAACATTAAATGCAATGGGGCCTTTATCACCAATAATACTAGACCTTTGACATCAATGACAATATTTCCAACCTCTTCTAGAGAGCAACTTATTAATACTAATCAAATATTGTTACAAACCATGAATAAAATGGCTATATTCCAAACTAGCTAGGAAATGTGCATTGGATGTGGCCCTTGGCCTTATTATAAAACATTATATGACATTGTGTGGCATTATGTGTTGTGCTTGTTAATATTGATTTGTGTTGCCATGATACATATCATGCAATTTCAATTCAAAGAGGGCTACCTTACTACATGATTCAATGCTATATCTATATAGATATTAATTTATATGTCTAACATTAATTATGTTACATACATGCTTTAAATGATAATTTTAGTTATATGATGACATACTCTCCACATGTTGACATTATGCTCCATTATTAAAACTCTACACATGGTATAGTTAACTCTTCTTTCGAGATGAATGACTTATAGGCTACATATCTCATTTCAAAAGGGGGCATCATAGTTGATTTGTCTTAAATATCCAAGCCTTCATGAGTAGACAAAAATTATATTTGTGAAAAATGACATGTTTAAAAAATACAAAGTACAAGTTTTCAAAGATTTAAAGTAAATTCAAAGTTCAAATTATATGACAGAGTACAAGTTTTTCAAAGATTCAAGTTAGTTTAGGAAACAAATATTGACACATTTTGCATATGTAATTAGTTTTCAAAGGGTAATAGTATAAAATTATACACATTTAAAATTCATATGCATGGTCATATGAAAAATAACTACAAAATCAAAGTTACAAGTTAAAAATACAATAAATTGAGCTTATATATGCATGAAATTCTATATCATTGGCACAATCTCAGGGGGAATGATACCCATTCATGTTCATGCTTATTCAAAGATGAAAGTTTCAAATTTTTAAGAAGGAATAATACTTGTTCATACACATTTTCAAAGTTTGTAAGTTCAAAGTTACAATTATAAAGGCAAAATATTCATTTTAATTCAAATCTATGAGCAACATGGTCATGATGCGGGCATGAATATTATTCATTCTCTTTCGATCATGCAAATAAAACCTATAGCCATCTATAATGGTGAAATTTGAATATGTGTGAGTAAATTACATCAAGTTTTAGTGATGCTCAATGGCTATGGAATTACTTATAAATAACCCATTATATGGTTCCATCTTCTATTGTGAATGATGTATGTTTGAGTCAAGTGACACTTAATGACATTGGAATCACTTATAGTGAGTTGATCTTCATTTAAACTTATTATTATTATATTTGGTACTTTTTCCCATTAATGAAGGTTTAAATAATGCATATTTCCAACTAGAGAGCTTTATTAGTTATTCAAAATCAAAACTTGATCACTCTCAATTTGCCATTGGTTAAAATTATTCAAGTTCTTTAATTAAGAGGGCATAGTTATACATCATCAATTATAGGTTACATACTAATTTGGTTTCACATGTATATAGGTTTACTCCTCCCTTTCTATATTTTCAAATTTTCAATTTTCAAAGTTAGCTTTTTCAAATATAAAAATTCACAAATAACTAATTCATGACCTATTGTAGGGTTTGCTACATTGAGTGCCCTACAAAATTGAAGTATCCACTCAAAGAAAAAGTGTGTTATACACATGACTTAATTTTTTATCCTTTAATATATAAATTTAATTACTATATTAAAAGGGGAAAAATTTAGATACATAAATTTGGTCATAGGTAATTGATAATTATAATTATTGACACATCCTAAACCAAATAACTTGCACACAAATACATGAATCTCATTTGCCATTCTTAACCATTCATTTATATGTGGGTTCAACCCTCCCTCTATCATTATTTATTACATAAAAATTTTAATTTAAAATTCTCAATCCACTTTAAATCACTCTCAAACCATTTCTTGTTCAATAAAAGTCTCGTTGATCCTTCTAGATAAGTTTTTACTAGGTCGACAGAATGCACTATACTCTTATCCACTTAGGCTAGCCACATCTCACATTAAATAATAGTTAATTTTATATATTCAAAACATCTTTTTGGGTCTTATCACAAGTTTTATCATGTTAGATAAAGGAAATCATCAAAATTTTGCCTATAAATACATCATTTTCAAATTTCTAACGTCATATCTTGTCATCCTTTTATCAAAATCAACTAGAATAAGTTTGTTGTCAATGGAATAAAATGTACTATGCTACTGTCCATTTATAGCAAAGTTATACATATTTTATTTATGATATAGTGCTTGTTTAGAAACCTATACAACTATGTCTTTCACTAATTTTCACTATCAAACAATCAAAACAATCAATGAAAATTGATGTGCAAGCTAAATATATATCTTCTTAGTACTTTCCAAAAATATTAGTTTTATATATTTAGCATTTTGTCAAAATAAAAATTGTTGATTACTTTACATATTTACCATTATGATATTATCTAGTTTTAAATCTATAATAAAATAAAATTTATTTGTATTTTATGAAAAATAGAGTAAAAAATATACAATAGATTAAAAATGATAAAGATCAACTCCCAAATGTATGTACTATTTCATTATTATGAGACTTGGGGTTTGAAATTAAATATCTATTCAATCCACATCATGGTACATTCCTAAGATATATTAACATATTAATTTATTGCGGTCCAAATGTCATTAATATATCCATATGTGTGACACCTTATACCACCTAGTTGACACTCACACTATGATTGTAATGGTTATACCTAATATAGGCCATAATGAATAAAATAGATAAATATAAATATCTTATCATATAAGAGGAAATCAAGATTTAACATAATGTCAATGGTACTCACAAAAAGGCAAAGTATGAAAAGATAAAAATAGGAACAACGTATGAATAATTAGAGACAATATAAGAAAAGGTAATGCAGTTAATAAGTTCAAAGACAAGGCAAGATATTTTGACATCAATCCCAATGAAGATGACTTATTCATAAATTTTAGAACAATATGTTCAAATATTTATAAAATAAAAATAAATACAATACAAAAATATTCAAAAAATACAAAATCATAACTTGATCATGACATGATTACTAGATTACACTATTTACATATGTTATTTATCAAATGGTTGGTAGATGGCATATTATTTTCATACACATTTATTTCACAATATATGATTGTGATGCAAGACACATAGGTTACAATAGTAAATATAGGTGTTAACATTTCCTTTGCCTAGTGATAATTTTGATACTAGGGACATGTTATTCCACATGTTTCACTATAATAGGTTATATCTTTCTATGATCATTTCTACTATATTGAGTTATCTGGATTATACTTGTCTTACTAGTTACTCATATATTACATAGTGATACATGGATATGTTATTATAGTATAATGTGACATGATACATATGGATGATGTAGGCTTTTATTTACTTTTTCTATGTTCCATCGATGTTATTAATGCCTTACATGATATGCTAGTTTGTGTTTGTCTATTGTGTATGACTCTTGGCCTTGTTTGATATGACATATTTATGTACCTTATTTCCTAAATTTTTATGTCCTTGATTTAACACATTTTTATGTCGCTTGGCCCTATTTGATAGAGATCTATATTTCCCTTGTATTTGGCATTTGGAGTTATGTGTGACACTAACTCCTGATATTATTGTACTAGTTGAGCTTGTTAAACTTTAGTGGTGAAATGATACATACCATGCACTATTACTGTACAATGTTATTAAATTATCCTTATATTATGTGCTTCATTAAGAATCTTATATTGACATGACACTTACATTCCTTTCATTATATATGTTACATTTGTGCCTTAATTGACACATAATATTACAATGACATACTCTCCACATTTTCACATGATATCACATGATGTTATATTTATACATGACATGATATAATCAAATATTATTTTTAGAGAAGTGAATTATATGACACATTCCTAATATATAAAGGAGGGAATCATAGTGGGATATCATAAATACATAATCCTCCATGAATAAAAATTAGATTAGAGTACATATTTTAGAGATTCATAATATTTTAAATATCAGATGATTCAATCACATTATATATATTCACACATAAATAAAAATTATGGGTCCATATGACATGAATATGTCATTTAAAAAAGGCTTTAGTATAAATTAATACACACAAGAGTGTATGTGCATGGGCATATGCACATAGTTTACAAGAATAAGAATTATAGGTTTCTATATACACATACATTTGAGATATAAGTTCTCACATTAAACATATAGATGAATAAAATTATATATTAATTTGTAGAGATTCATATCACATGATAATAGTTCATGCACATATACAACTTCTAGATTTATGAGACATCATATTGGTTCATGTATTTACACAACATAGTTTAAAATCAAATGGCAAATGATTGTCATTACACTTCACACTTATAAAATATGAGTTCATGATGGGGGTATGAAAATTTCTCATTATCTTTTGATCATGTAATTTATGATACATTGAGTGATATTGAGAGAGATTGAATGAAAATATACAATCACACTTATAGAAATGATGAAGGCATGAACACTATTCATTCCCTTTTGATCATACATTTTTTTACATAGAGGTAACTTGAGTGACCTAGAGTAAAACTATAAAATCAAATATATAATCCATATATAGTGGTTTATTTAATTTTACTTTTATCAAGACCACCACATGGTTCCCCATTTATTTTTAGTATAGTTATCTGGGTTAGTACGTTTCGTACTTCTCCCCATATTTATGAGGGTTTGGATATTTTACCTTCAAAACCTAAGGGCCTACATAGTTACACAAATCTAGGGAAAAATAACCCAAAATCTCTATGTGTTTTTAAAAAGAAGTATAGGATTCTCTAATGATTCAAAAAGGAAGCACCATCTCTAACAAGTTACAAGGGCAGCATGGTTTTCACCAACACACATGTGTACTCTTTCTTCACTCTTTAATTTTAAAATTTCAAATTTATATTTAAAAATTCAATGTATAGACATTGAATACACATGTGTTTTACCCTATTTTTGATAAAACACAATAAATTATATTTTTTAATAGGTGTAAAACTAGAGAATTTCATGATACTAAATATACATATAATCAACAATTCTAATTTTGACAAAATGATAAATATATAAAATTACTATTTTTAAAGAGTATTGAGAAGAGATATAATTAGCTTGAATACAATATTATATTGATCATTCTAATTATTTGATAGTGAAAATAAATGAAATATATGACTATACAAGTTTAGGAACAAACACATAATTAGAAAAAACTAAACAAGTTCATTGTAAGTGGATAATAGTGTAGTGCATTTGAGTATGTTGACTATAGACTTAGCTTAGTTGATTGTGATAACTAACTAATAGGAAAATATAGAGAAAGAAGAATTATATAAATGATAGTTCAAGTGTAGAAGTAGAGAATATTATTGGACATGACTATTTTAAGTGGATAGTAGTGTAGTGCACTCGAGTCTATTGATTGTGGACTTGTCTTGATAGGTTATGATTAAAAAATGACAGCCGTGCCTTTTTCATATATGTTTGGTGATTAATTTGAGATACCAAAACCTATGTTATCCATTACAAAAAATTATATTTATATTATCATGTATTTAAAACCCTAATGGCACATTCATAGTGTAAAAACCAATAATAAAAGAGGAAAGTGTATTGGGTTAAGTTGAATTCAATCACCCCTTTGATGATTAGCTGCCACCTATATATCTAATATTCTAAGGAAGTAAATCAATCTAATGTACTTCTCCCACCTATATTGAATGTGAAATTGTGATCTTTTAACTATATGTATGAATACATAATATGTCTTTGATACTTGATAATGATATATCTTGACTTAATTTATAAGGCTCTTGACTTGGATTATCGTTACCCCTTATGAGTGATCTCAAATGTTGAAAGAATAGGGTAGACTTTCTTAATATGTAGAAGTGTAAAATCTTAAACCCACATATAGATAAATAGAGTAGAGGAATAGAAAATAAGAGTCATGTATTTGTGTGCAATTCATGTGGCTTGGGATGTGTCAAGAATTAACATTGTCAATTATTTATGACCAAATTTATGTGTCTACATATGCCCCCCTTTATTTTAGTAATTAAATTGTTAGATTAAAGGAGAAAGAATTGACCTAGAGTGTGTACAACACACTTTATCTTTGATGGAATACTTCAATTATGTAGGGAACCAAATTATCAAACCCTACAAAAACTAATGAAGTAATTATTTATGGATATTTAAATTTGAAATAACTAACTTTAAAAATTAAAAAAATAAAAAGAGAGTAATGAAGGAGTACACCTATATATAGGTGAAACAAAATTACCTTGTAACCTAAACATTTGATGGATAACTATGATGCATATTGAATCAATTTGAGAAGTTGAAATGATAGTGAATTAAGAGTGATAAAGGCCTAATTTTGAATAATTAATAAAGATTTTGAGTTATAAAGATACATTATTCCAACTGTCATGAATGGGAAAAAGTAATCAATATACTAATAAAAAAAAGTTGGAACTATAATGGGTTTGTTAAGTGATTACAAAGTTGTTGAGAATAAATAGAATAAAATGTACAATACCCATAATATATACACAATGGGTTTACTAGAATTAATGTCATGACTATTAATCATCACTAAACCTCAACACACATTACCCACACAAAATCAAATCACACTGCTATAAATAGCTATAGATTATGTTTGCATGATAGGAAGTGAATAAAGAATATTTATGCCCCCATAATTACCATAACACTCATAGATTAGAATTTGAAATGAATATTTTACTTTTAAAATTGTAACTTTGAACTTTAAAGGTTTTACACATTCAAATTTGAAACTTTTCCACAATTAACTTTGAAACTTTGCATTTTTAAACTTTGAATAAGCATGAACATGAATTAGTATCATGGCTCCTAAATTTGTGGAAAGTCATATATAATTATATGCACTTATATTTTTAATTTTAATTATATATATAACTTATAACTTTTATCTTGTAACTATTTTACATATGCCCATGCGTATGTATTCAAGTGCATATAAATCTATGTTTGAATTTTTTGAAAAGTGAGTGCATGTGCATGTCAGAGGCCCAATGTGCCAATATTTGATTTATAATTTACTTAAAATATTTGAAAAGTCTTTATTCTACTATATAATTTGATCTTGGAACTTAATTTGAATATTTTAATACTTATATTCTATATTTTTGAAACTTATGGTTTGTCCCAAATCTAATTTTTATTTTCTCAAGAAGGCTTTGATATCTAAGATGATCCCAGTGTGATTCCCAAATTTTTAAGATGATGGATGTAGATTTCAAGTCACTTATCTCAAAATAATAATTAACCACATAATGTGAAAAATATGTAAACATGTAGTATAATGCCAACATGTGGATATGATGTCATCAAAGAATTGTAATTGTCATTTGAATCATGTCTATAACATATTTAATATGAGGGATATAAGTATTTTTATAGATAGATATAATGTTGAAACATGTAGTAAGGTAACCCTTTTGAATTAAAAATACATTATATGTGTCTTGACACCACTAATCAAGCTCAATAAGCACAACAAGCACAATACACAATTTCACACAATATCATACAACAAGGTTAAGGGTCAGATATAATGGAAATGAATATGTTTCAAAAAATATGGGTTAAGGGATATAAACAAAGAAAATTAAGAATATCACAAACAAGGGACATGTTCAAATATTGCATAACAAAATATTACACACATAGGGCCAAGATCCATAATTAATGAAAATTGTTACATCTCGTCCTACTCTTAAAAGACTACATTAGTATTATGAAATGAAGTAAACCAATGATTAGTATTTTTATGATTTTGATGATATATATGGACATATATGATATTTAGTTTTCTAGATGTACATGTATTTTGATATACTATATTTTTATGTATTATAATTTTATGTGGATATGATTTCATTTGTCTTATAATAGTTCATTTGATGTATATACATTTGAAGTATTTTATTATTTTACTACAATCTCAAACTAACTATTATTTATTTGATTAAGGTGATTTTAGGACTATCCCACACTCATAGAGTGGAATATAAGGAGAGTATCATAGGGAAGGAGGATGTAAATAATAACATTAGGCATAAAAAATAGTGAAACAAAACCCACACACATGCTCACACTTTTCTATGCTAAGATAAACTAGTATTGATAGATGTGTCAAATGCTTACTTTTACTATTTGTTACTATGATTTATATTTCATGATTTGCATTGATTATGGGTCAAAAACGTGATTTATTATGGGATAACTAGTTTGAAAATGGATGTTCATGTTAATATTATTTATTAACTCTATTAATGTGCATTAGTTATATGAACCTCTATGAAACCATTATGTGAACTAAATTGTTGATTTATGAGTTATAAATTAAGATGGGCCTATTTTTACATATTATAAACCTATAAAATATAGGTTGTTTATTTAAACCATGTATTTATATTTGATAATGTAAATTTTGATGGACTTAATTCTTAATCCTTTATGGTGGTCTAGGGGATATGGGGAAAAAGACGCCCAAACATTTGTCATTAGGTGAGTTTTAAAACTTAGGGAAAATATGATTTTGTGTTAGTTTGGAAGGTTATAATTGCATCATTTCCATACACTATTCGAACCAAAAATAAGTTAGGTCATTTTGAAATCTTTGAGAATAAAATTCTACTTTTTGCTATCATTGTGGTGTTGACCTTGCCATTTGGTGGGAAGCTAAGTTTTAGGGTTTAGCATGTAGATGCCATGTAAAAATAAGGATATGTAACCTTGAGATAACATAATAAAGAAGGAATATGCATTTATGAATTTGAGTCTTATAATGGAGAACTTAGATTTTCAAGAGAAAATTGAGGGCATGCAAAACATGGAAGAGAAATGGAAATAGAATAAGAAGAGGGAAAATGGTGGAGTAAAGGGGGAGATGGAAGAAGAAAGTAGAGAATTTTCAAAGAGGGAAAAGCATTACCAATATCTACATTGGAATACGACCATTGAAATTACCTGGTAATTAGAGTATTTCATTTTTAAAATGAAATATATGAGGGTTTGCTTATATATACACACACATGAATTATGTTTTCTATTTTAAATCATGAATTTGAATACCCTTATTACCTAGGTTTAATATTTAAAAAGTTGTTCAAATGCATATTCTAGTAGTAATATAAACATTTAAAAACCTATTACACATTTAAATAGAAAATAATATAATTTTAGATATTGTTTGGTTATATAATAGGTCACTCTTATGGACCTAGGGATGTAGCTCATTTCCATCTATAGACCCGTAAAAGTGATAGATGTATTTGGACAATTGATTCACCTACATGAAATACACCATTTTCATTCATCTAACTTGGGCATGACGAGTTGGATGATGAGAAATTGTATTTTATTCTTTTTATAGTGAGATTTACTCCTACCACCTATAGTCAACTTGTTTCTTCAATTTTACCTTCATTGTTGAGCTTAAACTAAGGCAAAATAGTTCATCAATTAGATAGTTGTGAATACATTAGTTCCCAAAAATATTATTTGGTTTAAAAACTACTTTATATTTATAATTATTGACTAATAGTTATATGTCTTTACATAAGAACCTATAGGTTCATACCTTGGGAAAGGACAAGTTGTCTACAACCATACTTTTTCTTACATAAGTTGTATATGTATTTTATTGTTCGAAATATATAACCCGTGTGTTCATATTTTCTCTATAGAAAGTTTAAAGGAGAAAATATTTAGTTCATTTCATCCTCGACTAATATGTGTGTGTGTGTGTGTATATTTGTATATATATTCATATATACTCATTCACACACACACACACACACACACACACACACACACACACACACACACACACACACACACACACACACACACACACACACACAAACACACACACACACACACGTGCGCGCGCACACACACACACACACATGCAAACACGCACACACGTGCACACACACGCACACACACACACACGCACGCACACACACACCATATATGCTCACTCATATATATATATATATATATATATAATTAGATATGAGTATATATAAGTGTATATATTCATATACAATTATACACAAGTGTGTATATGTGTGCATACATAAGCATATCTAGTATATACTTGTATATATACTTATATATATATATATATAAGATTATCTGTATATAATATTATACAAGTATATATATACAAGTATATAAGGTATATACTCATATGAGTATGTGTAATATATGGTATATACTCCATATACTCATATAAATATACTTGTATACTTGTGTGTGTGTGTGTGTGTGTGTATTTGTATATAATCAGATATGAGTATATATAAGTGTTTATATATCAAGTATATATTCATATATAATTATACACAAGTGTGTATATGTGTGTATACATAAGCATATATTATATATACTTGTATATATATACTTATATATATATAAGAGTATGTGTATATACTATTATATGAGTATATATATACAAGTATATAGGGTATATACTCATATACGAGTATGTGTAATATATGGTATATACTCCATATACTCATATAAATATACTTATATATGAGTATATATACATACTCATATACAAAAATATACACATACTCATATATATATATATATATATGAGTATGTGTATATTCTTGTATATGAGTATGTATATATAATCATATATAAGTATATTTATATGAGTATATGGAGTATATACCATATATTACACATACTCGTATATGAGTATATACCCTATATACTTGTATATATATACTCATATAATAGTATATACACATACTCTTATATATATATCTACATATATATATATATATATATATATGTATGTATATATATACAAGTATATACAATATATGCTTATTTATACACACATATACACACTTGTGTATAATTGTATATGAATATATACTTGATATATAAACACTTATATATACTCATATCTGATTATATACAAGTATATATATATATGGCCTACCCATGGACATACTTTTCTTGAAATTTCATAAATCTAAACTTTTATAGATAATTTGAGATGACTACACTCAAAATTTGAAGATGGCATAAGAATATGAATTATATCATTTCAAGTCTAGTTTCTGAAACACTTTTGAAAAAAAATAATTAAGTATAACTAGGTCAAATAATTAAAATTTTAAGTGGAACTCCTTTTTTTTAAGAAAATAAAGTAGATAGACATCTGTGTGGCATACCATTTTTTTAGAATCATTTAATATTTTTTGAAACCCTTTGTTGAATATTTAGATAAGATCTTCTAGTTCGTCACACACACACACACACACACACACACACACACACACACACACACACACACACACACACACACACACACACACACACACACACACACACACACACACACACACACACACACACACACACACATATTTAAATGAATTTTTTTAATTAATTTTTCAAGTAAATATATCCTAAAAAATGATCAAGAAATGGATAGCTAGTCATGCACCCCCTAACTACCTCAAAAAAATGAAAAAAATGGTTTTTAAAAATGTGTGTAGAATTAGACCTACTTTTTTTATCATATAATTTGTTTTGAACTTGGATCAATGAAAAAAATTACATGAACATGAATAGGCATGTATATTTTTGGCATGTAGTGGCCTAAAAATGGTATAGCTACAAATCAACATAATTTAAACCCTTAAAATAGTCCAAAAATTATAAACATCATATATTTGGAAAGAGGAGAGCATTCTCATTGTCATGGTAATAATTTTTTGAATTTTATTATTTAAATTCATAAATTATTTTATGATAGAAGTTTAAGTTTGATGTTTTCTATCAAAACTTTTAGACTCTGCTCTAGATTGAGAGGTCTAAGCCTTTGACTCAAGAATCCAAGTTATTTTCAAGCCAAAAGGCTTAGTTTTTTGAATTCAAATTTAAGTAACATGTACATTATATATTTTCATAACACAAAAAAAAATAAAAAATAAAAATAATCTTTATGGGTATGCATTTTTTATTATTGAGATCCCTAATAGTGGTGTGTCATAATAATTTCAATTGTAAAGTGGTGTGTCATGATAGGGGAAAGGTACCTAAATTTAGATAGAAAATTAAGGTGTTGTGGTATCACATTAGACTAATACATAGACACTAATATTTATACACACTAATACATGTTCCATTAATGGATCACACCATAACAAAAACTTGTTCATCTATTGGTAGGTGCAGGTCACTACTAGTAATTTTACCCTATATACATTGCCACAAAAGGGATGCAATTATATTATTATATGTTGTATGGCCTCAATTAATAGGTTATGTGAAGTTATGATGAAAATTTATGAATGTGATAATGAAATGAGAATATTTAAAAGCCAAATATGAGATATCAGGACTTAATTCAAGTCTAACGTGTCAACCCCAATGTCATAAAAAATATAAATAAAATGGTCAAACATGGTTAAATATAAAGGAAATTAAGGAAATTTTGAGCCCCTTAAGCCTAATTACATGACTATAAAGTGTTATTTTGGGGTTGATCACCTCCAATTTCATCATAGATTAAAGCAAAGAAACACTAAAGGAAAGATTTACATGTATAAGATGTGGTTTTGAACTAAATGAACTTGAATGGACCATAATATAATGATTTTAAATGTCAATTGGTTTAATTATGGAGATAATTAAGGTAAAAAATGAGCCACATGAACATTTTTTAAATTTTATACATTATGTGACTTGGAGTGAAATTAACCCTATAATTTCATCATATATAATGAACCAAAGAGTTGATTCATTCAATAGAGGCTTTTGAGGCCAGTTTAAACCCCTTAAACATAACTAAAAGATCATGTGATATGATTTAGGGATAAATTAAGTTTTATTATGATATTAATTGAGCTAATTAGTTAATTGGTATAATTAGGGATGGGATTTGGGTAAAATTGATCCCCTATACCAAATTTATGACCCAATCAATTATATAGTCTATGCAACATATGGCTCAATTGACCCTAATTTTATAAAAAATAAAAACCTAAAGGAAATTATGGCCTATTTGAACCTATTGAACCTAAATATGAGTATATAATGTGATTAAAGGGGCTAAATCAGCTTATGTTTCATGCTATGTTGACCTTAAACCCTAATTTTATCACAAATACAGTTCTCTTAAACCCTAATTTCATCACATGTATACAAATCCATTTATTTTAAACTTTTAATAATTAGGGTATGTAAATATTATGTTTTTAAGGGGCTAAGTATAAAAATAATCTATAATTAAAACTATAAATAATTGATTTAACAAACCTTTCCCAAAATAGGAAGAATAGAGAGAAAGAGTAATTATCTAGAGGAAATAGGTATTTTTGTGGATCAAGAAACTAAAAAAGGTTGGAGAAACTAGAAGACACCTTCAATTTTATGGATGTGGCTAAAATATGGTCTCAGATAGTAGCACCAATATTAGAAAAATAACATCATATGGCACTAGTGTCCCTCTTGGAGGAGTTATATGAAACTTTTAGGAAAACTGCAAGAGGTTCTAGGGGTCTTATAGGTGGTTTTATATATTTTAGTAGCTCACGTATGTCACTATTTTATCTTAATCTCTTCCAAAACCCTAATTAATAACTACACACATGAAATAATAACTATATCAAATGTAAAAAGGAAGGAAAAAATTAGGTTGTGGGATGTTACGATCACGTAGAGAATATCCCCTATTATCTTGGTTGTTTTATACATTAACTCCAATATTAGGGGTCTTAGATCACATTTATTTCTCCATTAGAAAACATGCATAATCAAATTTCATGGTATAATAGAATGATTTTCACTTAGGTCCTTTTTTTTATCGAACATGTAATGTCTAGGTGTGATAGTTGAGTAGTATGTAGAGTATTGAGTTGTACTATTGATCGATTTTATGTAATTATGTGAAAAAAAGTAAGTGAAATATGTAAAATTCCTTGTAAGTCTCTTTATATATAAGTAACTTTTATTTGAACGTAAGACCTTGTTCTATAGCTGATAAGTCATAAAATAGGGATTAAAAACATACAAAAAGGCTCAAGGTAGGGTTAAGACCCAAATATAGGAATAAAATTTCCATCAAACACTTGAGCCATAATTAGACTCTAGTGCCACATGGGTAAAAATGGTTCTAGTTTCACAAGGCTAAAAATATATCTAGAACCAAGTAGGATAGGTCAGGGGCCCTTGTGATTTGGATGAGGTCACTTAATACCATTGGGGGTGAAATAAATATGGAAGATAAGACATAAAGAAGATCAAAATACCCAAAAATGACCATGTGAACAAGCTCTATATTCATCACTAAGACCTCTATGTGAAAGAATCAATAAAACACATAATATTTATGGTTGATTAACCAAATTAGGGTGTATATATTTACCCCCCCTTTCATTCTATTAATGGAATGAAATGAAATTATTAGATTAAAATAAATAGATGAATGTGTACCTATACTTACCTATGTGGATTTGTTATAAACCTATATGAGTTCTTGGCCAAATAAGTGGATAGGATATGGGAGTGAAATAAGTGAAGAAGAACTTTGTAATGTGGTTGTCTTCTATACTAAATTTAAATGGTGTTTTGAATCATGAAGAACAAACCCCTATTTTTTTCCCCACCCTAATATATGTACTACATTTGAGTATGTAAAACTAAATACATGGAGAAAGATGAATTTTCACCCCCCACTATAATATCTAATTGAATATTGGTATGTAAACTAAATGTCTGGAAAATAAGGCTTGCTTTCTCCCACTTTGATAACTGAACTAAATTTGGGTATGTAAACTAGGTCTAATGAAGGCTATGGATCAATTTTTGCAAATGGTCTTGTGACCTAAACTAGTGAAAACATGGTGATATCTTAGTGATGATACTAAGTATAACTTTTCAATCTAAAAATAGAGATCAAAGACATGTGTTATACATCATGCCTCTAGTCCTAATATATTAGTAATGTAGTTATGTATCTAAATTATTTATATATCTAAGTGAACATGTATATCTAAGTCAAAACTATATATCTATGAGCAAACTATATAACTACATGATCTATATATCTACATGAACTTGTGTATATGAATAAACCTGTGTATAAAAATATATATATGGGTAGAATTGTGTGTTTGAATATATGTATATGGGTAGACCTATGTATCTATGTGAATGTATGTTTGAATATCTATATTTGGTAGACTTACGTGTCTAAATCTATAACTAAGTTAACTTATACATCTAATTAAATATGTGTGTCTAAATAGTTTTATCTAAGTGAACCTAAATATCTGAGTAGACATGTGCGTCTAAATAGCTATATTTAAGTAGACATGTGTATTGGAGTAGACTTGTGTGTATGAATAGATGTATCTATGGAGACCCATGTGTCTATATATATATATATATATATATATATATATATATATATATATATATATATATATATATATATATATATTTGGGTAGACCTATGTATCTATGTGAACTTGTGTGTCTAAATAGCTATATCTAGGTATACCTATGTGTCTAAATCTATATTTAAGTGAACCTATGTGTATGAATCTTTGTAAATCTAAGCATACTCTATGTATGAATATATGTATATCTGAAGAAATTTATGTGTATTTTCCCCCTTTTGGTGAGAGAGTTGGACACTATGGTGAGGTTGTCTAACCAAAAGTGGTAATGAATCAGATGTGTTTGTGTTAATTATTAGGTGTGATGTTTTTTTTAAGTTTGAATAGTTTATTTATTATGATGGAGTGATTATTGAAATTAGTAATGGGATAAATGTTTTTATCTATATTAAGTTTATTATAGTAATGTAATTTATGTCATTTTTTAGAGTTATAAGTGATTAGGATATTAGCTTAGCCGATATAGGGTGACACACAATGATGTCAAGTCCCACATGTAAGAGATAGTTCATAAATTAGAGTTATGGTTCTCAAGATATCATGATGGTAAGAAGTTGGTATTAGTTGGTGAAATTGATGCACAGATCAACCTTAATAAGATGGAATTTGATAAATGTGACTTAAATAGGTTATTTGATTAGTTTTTCAATTCATTTGAAGTATTTGAGTTTATGTTAATTATTTTTTTGAGTAATATAATATGCTGAGGAGACAAGGAGTAACTTTGACCTCATATGAGGAGGTGAAAGACATTGATCTAGGTTAGGGAGGTAGTTACCCAGGTAAGGAGATCATACTTTTTCTTTTTTGTTGTAATTTTTAATTCATTTTTTTACTATTTTATTAAAACTATGGTAGTTTTAGGGCCTACTTTGGAAAAAAGTCACTTTTATCCTAATATTGGTGCTACTGTCGAAGAACCTGGTGTTAGTGTCTAGGATATGGTGCTACTTCATCTATGCAGTGCTAGTGTCTAATAGGCCTAATTTATGATGCTTATTATTTTTTATTGGTTTTTTTATTCATATTTTTATCACATTACTATGATGGACTTGGTTATATTTTTGTAGGTTGATGCATGTATGAAAGAGTTTTAAACTGGATGGCTGATGGATACCTTATGGGGTCTACCCATAACATATTTAAAAATGGATATGCTTGAGAGAATGGGTTTGAGTCATGTATAATATTTAGATATGATGCCTTAGGATAAACACATGATGACTACACTATCTAAGAGATGTGATGTAGATACACTGCTCTTTTTGGTTACCTACTAGGGAGATAACTATTACCCTAGAGGATATGTATAGGATCTTATGACTACATATTTATGGGTAGAGATATATATTATAGAAGATATAGGTAATAAAGATATACAATAGGTTACTAAGTATTTTTCCTACTATGGATATAAGGACTCATCATACAGGGAGCCATAATGATATACTATTGTCACTATCAATGTCCCACAGTTGTAAAAGTTCTTAGCTATTTTATTGGCTTTATTTTATGGCTATAGATAGGAGTGGAGTATCAATATCATACAAGATGCATGAGATAGTGCATGATATAGAGGAACATGTTACTATATACTCATAGGGTCATACTATGTTATCCCACTTGTACTCGGATTTATACCATTTTAAATAAGATATGTGTGGCACAAGGATTAGATCATCTACACTATTACACTGTTAGGTGTATGAAAATATAGTAGTTAGTAGGATGGAATTACCTTTAAAA